>CAFUXE010000535.1:311534-349041 GCA_903364295.1 Serranus cabrilla
CAAAGAGTGCTTTCGCTGTAGCTTAAATGCCAGGGCAACATGAAAAAAAGCAGTAGAGTGTGCCAGTTGGTGGAGCTTCAAACTGAATGAGGGAGAAAACATCACAGCTCAATAGGGATGGCTGCTTCGTTGTTTCTCTGTACACAGAGTTTTTTCACCAAAGAGAACATTGTGAAATTCCTAATCAGACAAAAAGAAACAGGGAACTTGAACAGAGACTGCAAACAACACAGAAAACAAAAAAAGCTACATTGCTACTGGTGAAGCAGCTTTAACTCTCCTATCCCCTGACTTTGTTCATGGCATGGAGCTACGCTTGGTTTTGCTCAAGTGTATTTCATTGATATTGGAGGCTGGTAGCTTGAGGGGGTGTAGACAAGCAAAACAAATCATCCTAGCCATGAATCTGTTGCTTCTTCTGCTTCTCTTTTCTCCTCTTGGACAGTTTTCTCATTCAGCACTCTCCACTGACAGTAGACTATAGTTCAAGAGCCTATTAACAGTCTCCCTCACCCCACTCCACCCCCAGCCGCCTGCTTTTCTCTGAGTTCCCAAGACAACGCTTAACCCAAAGGATGGATGAAAAATCAGAGGCAGCAGAATGTTCAATTTCTCCACAGAGGACGCAGTAAATGAGATGGGATTTGATTTGGGAGTGTTGTGTTGCATTAGATGCATTTGTAACTTTGTTGTGCAAATGGTCAATACAGTGTGTAGTAGCATTCCCTGCGAGACACACTGAGAAACAATATCAGCAATCATGTCCTTTTCTTACACCGAACACCTGATTTATGATGTATAACGCGCTAAACTATGATTGGCGTGCTATTGATTTTCATATTGTATAAGCTAATTAAATTAGGAATGTTTTATAACCTCCAGTACGAAGCATTATACTGTACAGCCTAACACACACACACACCTTTATGAGCACCAAACATCTCTGTGCCCCAACTCATTCAGGGCCATAAAAACATATTTATGAGAGCATCAGGCCATTGAGCCACAGCAATGTTTGCCATTTTCTCTGCGCTCTATGATTCCATCCAAGCGTCAAGATTGATTCTGAGAGCTCCTACTGTGTCACCCTCCATAAGGAATATGTATAATTCATCAGCCTGTTTTTTTTTCCTTTCTTTTTTTTTTCTTTTTTTTTTATAAACATACACTCATACTATTACCAGGCCTCAGCGACAACGCCATCCAAGGAAAAAAGAGGATTGTCTGCTTGGGGGACAGAGCGCAGGGGTGGTGGGGGAGTTGGTGGATTGGTGCAGCTTTTTATTCCCCTCAATGCCCAGAGTGCTGCGAACACAAGTCCCATGTTGTTCCTCATGCAGAGACACTAACAGACTGTCTCGTGGTAGGACACTGCCAGCTGAACAATCACCAACACCAATCCTGCCTGGCAATTGTCAACCTGTCATTTCTAATGGCCACGGTGGGCCAGATGCTTACAGAATAGGCAGGGCAGTTGAGCACACACAACACAGCAGCCCGGGCTTTGTACCTGAGCCTAGCGGGGAAGCCGCTGCTCTGATGTTGTGTCTATGTGGCTCAGTGTGTACGCACTGGTGTGTATTGTACCCTAAAGGGGGAACAACTGACTGTGTACAGTATAAGTGGTATTTCTTTGTGCATGCATGAATGAGTGTGTACATGTACATGCATGGTGTGTGGGTTTGTGTGTGACTTTGCGGGCCCAGTAAGTGTGCGTTTCTGTCAGGCGCCTTCCCAGCAACGGAGGGCTCACTGGGCTAGGCAGGACTACAGTCATTACATCCACGCTCTCGCACAAGCAGATGGCAAAACAGATGATCCTCGCTCATCTCACTCATGACCATCCATATTTATTTCATGGTTGCTGGCCCACAGACTCCCCATGCCTATCACTTCTCCATGAGTGCCTTGGCAGGGAGAGTGCTGCCGACGCACACAAGTGTTTGGAAAACAAAATAGGCATGAAAAAGGAAGCAAGTGAGAAAGAAAACAAGTGAGAGCGAAAAAGCTGTGAAAACCAAAAAGGAAAACAATGGTACTCGCCGATGGTCGCCCATCAAAGCTGTTAAATAACTTCACATTTATCAAAGACAGCAGCAAATCCATGTGTTGTTGTGAGCTACTGTTCATGACTAAGGCTCTGGTCGATGCTGGTTGACGTGATTTATACGGCTTCTTGGTGTGCCAATAAATGAAAGGTCTGATTGGCCCAGTGTAGAACTGGACAGAATGGCTCTTCACTCACTGCCTTTGATCTCCTGCTACTTACTGGGGGAAATGAGCAACCTAACCTGAGACAAACTCACAGAAAGCCCCATACATTACCATCCTATCCCCTGGAGCTAGGCCAGAGCTAAAAAGCCCAAATTGGTCTGCACCAATGCTGTTTAATGGAACTGGGTATGACAAGAGGCCATTTTTAAGTCCACTTGACCAGCTCAATGCAGACTATGCGACATCAATACAGTATATCTTTCGCTGAGGCAGGAAAGTTGGACCTTTTACCTGCTATCCTAATTATCTTCATCCTCACTGCTCTGTTTTATGTATAGACGTGCGTATTAATGGGCGGATTTATTCTGCCACCATCATCAAATCTTACCACGGCCCTCTGCTCACCTCCTTCCTCTCCTTGCTCTTTTATTGTGGATGTCTCAACACATACTTCTTGGCCTTACCAGATCTGGCAGCGGTCTCGGACGATGGATGAAATTTAGGTTAATCATAGGAAGTGACACAGAGGTGTCCCCCAGGGCCAGTGGCTGAGTGAGCAACTCAATTAAGAGCAAACTGCCTCAGACAGGGCCACCCATGCAGGCTTGATCTCTGCGAGCTTTAGGGGAGAGGGAGGGGAGATCTCAGCAAAGTCTTGCCTGCCCTCTCTTCACTCTCCCTGGGCAGGCGATGGATTCAGCACTGGCACTGGCAAGGCGGAGCCACGGGGCAGAGTGACCATGTGCTCCAGTTACTCTGCCGCAGATGATTCACCATAACTGAGGGGGGCTTCTAGCAGGACATGTGACACACACACACAGATGAGTGGACAGCAGCTTTGTTCCATTATCAGTCAGCCATGGGATTCAGGGAACGGGAGGGTGGGGAGCAGGAAAGGGCAGCAAGAGCGGGAATCATAAACATCCAAACCACCATTTCCCTCCCTCCCTTTCCCTTGAGCCAGACTCAGAGAAGGGACCATGTTTGGGTTAGTGATAAGGGCAGATTGTGGCCATACTGTTAGCAGGGGTATAGAAAAAGCCAAGAGGCTCAGAATAGATAGCTAGCTCTATCAAGGCTAAGAAAGGGCCCTTGAGTTTAAGAGCCATCATTGCCAATAGCAACGACAGATAAAAACAGCTGGTGCCCCTGGCAGAACTCTGCTACTGATTTGTTTAACCCAAGGACAGATAACAGGTGAAATACAAAAAAGCCGTGTTGCCAGAGTAACAGTTAATATGGTGCTCTTTTTTTCTTCATTGAAAATACATTTTTCCTCTGTTTTATTAAAGATTGTGGTCACATTGTGGTAAGAGACATGGGTGAATAACTTGCAAATTAAGCCGTTCAGTCCCGTAAAATGCAGCCTCTGTTAATTGCATGTTTTAAAAAGGGAAAAAAAACTTGTATTGCAAGGAAAACTGAAAATTTGCTGGTGTTCAAAAGGGCTTGAGCATTAGCATATTTGTGAAAGTGTGTGGATCAAAGAGCCATTCAAGAGCTTTGTGCTCATGGGCAGACAGAACATGAGTAACGGGCAAAGTTGGCAACAGTCAGCTGTCAGTTTAGTAAAGAGATGGTGGACATGAGAGGACCTTGCAAGCTAGCTGCTTCCTCCTCACATGACATGACACATAGCATGCAGCATCTCTACCAGAGAATAAACTCTGACCGCATGGTGCAGGGGGGCACATGGACACAGGAGGAGGATGATTCTGAAGACTCAGAATGTGCTTTGGCAGGTAGATTATAAAGATCTTGCAGCCTCTCCATTACATCCTTTCTCTTCGTTGTCTGTATGGCGATACTATTAAGTTCTTCGGTGTGTGGGTGAGACTCTTGGGAGCATTATCAGGCCTCTCACACCCATTACAGTCATAAACATACTCACAAAGTAGAGCTCCATAGAGGCAAGAACCCTGAAGTACGCTGGAGTCTGGGCCCTTTTATGTGCTTCTTGTAAGTTACTCTGCTTGGGCTCTTTGGTCCATACCAGGTGAATAGACTATCTGACTAAAAGGATCATGTAAACAGGGAGAATTTCGAAAACTATTTCTTTTACGAAATCTCCGCTCTGGCATACCAGTTAAAGTATGAGGACCAAAGAGCTATTTTGGCTTTTTTTTTTTCCAACAATGATTTCACTTTCATTTTGTTGTTGTTCCAGAGGATTTGAAGTAAATAACACGTCCAGGGTACAATCAACAGGAAAAAATGTCTTCTGTCAACCAAACAAACAATGATGGCTGTGTGCTCCTTAAAATAAAATGACTAAATATGGCCTGAAACAGGCCTTTTATTAGCTCAGGTCTGCCTGTGTTTGTTTACGCCTGCACATCCACAAACCACATTATAAAACATTGAATATGTTTGGGATATTGCACCAAGTCAGGACCTGCAAGGACAAAACCTTTAAGAACTAGCAGGGCATTAGGAGAGAGTAAGGCCACGTCCCTGAGCGTGGGACTGACTCCCACCCTCAGTGTGTGTTTCTGCTCCCACACGCAACATGCAAATATTCTGATCAAACAACCCCGGTTCCAGTTTAGAAAAAGCCATAATTTGCTTATCCTTTATGTCATATTCACCTGAAAACTGTACAAAGACTTTCAACTTTCAAACTGATTTGGTTTTATAAATGTCCACTCTTAATTCTAGAATTCTGAGTTTGATGCATTTGGTTTTTATTTATGTTTCTCACCTCAACTTTTTTGTAATCAGGGACGACTCAAACCTGCACAAAAGAGTCCATCATTAAAATATAACTTTTTAAACTTCACATCTTGGCTCCATCCTTTTCGTTAGCGCGAGCAAAATCCCATGACCCAGAGTTTATTTTATATATTAATTGCAGTTATGGTGGGAGGGATAAATGATGGATGGGTTGAACAAACGGCGGACTTTCACCCAGGGGAACGAGGTTCGTGTCCTGTGTGAAAACAATAGTAAACGTCTTTTCATATAACTTCCATTTTTTACGTAACTTATGCAGCTCATGGTCTGTGACTTAATTTTTTTAAAATTTAACTCGCATTGTTTAGGTAACTTACGTGGCATAAAATTTTTTTGCCCTAAACCTCGGTCAACCTGCAGCCTTTTTTACAGCTGCGAAACACAAAAATCGGGGAAGTATTTTCTCATAATCCACCGGACAAACAGACAGGCATACTAAGCAGACAACATGACCTCCTTGGTGGATGTAACACTACGACCAGTGATGCTGATGTCCCTAAACAGACCGCATTACCACCATCAATCACCCGAGCTCAAGTGAATGGCGGCTGTCGCCTCTTCTTATCTTGTCCTTCTCATCTCTTCCCAACTAGCTGGCTGACTAGTAAATAAGATAACAACAAAAGCCCGTAATATGCTGCCCAACGTCACCTCTGAATTCACTGAGTCTTGTTGCTGTGGCGATTGCAGAGGGCAGGTTGTGGTGCCCTGACCTGTAGTCTCTCAAAAGGATAATGAGCCTCATGGCTCCCCAAATGAATGGCGTGGGCGGCCAAGGTTCATTCTGTTTCCTCATAATGAGCTTCCATCCTTTCAACAAAAAAGCCACAAGGCTTTTTTAGACTTTTTAATTTCTTTCCCATCCCAACTAATTCTGGAAGAAATAACTATGGACAAAACGCAGAGTTCAAATATGCAAAGAGCCTTAAGCATGATCATGCACACCAGTGCATGGAATAGTGAGAGTAAACAATAAGAAATGCAACACCAGCTGACATTTTGAGGTCAGCGTCATTCTGCTCTTCATCTCTGGCTCCTCAGCATTCCTGATTAGCTGTAGTGGCTTTGAGGGGGCACATTCTTACTGTTTGTCCATGGAGCTAATTAAGAGAGACGTACAAAGCAACAAACAAAACAACATATCAGCTACATTAAATCTCTTCTGAAGGCGCTGAGCAGTACAAACATGCCACTCACTCAACCTCCCCACACCCCCTCACCCTTAGGCCGTGGTGTGCTTGCTGCTGACGAGACAGAGAAGGTAGACCGTGCAGTGATTTTGGCCATCAAACACATGTCATCTTCCCTGAGTGGGCAGGGAACAGAGGTGGCCGAGGGAGACAGTTGTTGCAGCACACTATTGTGTGATGGGTGAAGAAAAGTAGTGTGTGTGTGTATGTGTGTGTGTGTGGCAGGGGCTGAGGGGAGCAGATAAGGGGGAGAAAGGAGAGAGAGGACAGTCGCTCACAGCACAGGGACTTTTCAAGTGCGAGGCTGTCAAGCATGGACTCCTGTGACAGCCACACTGAACTCCTGGTGAGCTACTATTTCCCTTACCATGGTCAAGATTACAATGATTGTCCTCACTGCACAGGCCACCCATAAAGCCGCAGACACAGATGTTTAGACAGACTGGCCGGGCGAGGCTGAAAGTCCTGTTTCTGTGGAGGTATAATGTGGACAGGAACTCTGTGAAATCAGCATGTGAAGCTGTGTGACACCCGACTCTCCTGTGGTGACTTGTGCAGGCATGTATTTATGAATTAACATTTCAAGCCCATTCAACCATGCTCAGGGCTTTGGGAGTGCAGAGAGTGATAGTTCACCTGAAAACTTCCACTTCAGCATAAAATAGAGTTCGACCCATTTATCGGTTGGCAAGGTTTATCGTCCAATAGTGACCAATCACATGCAAGTCAGTGTCTATCAATACAGGTGTGTGTGTTTTCTGATTTGGCCAATATTTTCAACATAAATTGCAGGGAAAAAAATAATTGGGATGATTTAAAAATTGTGTTAGCTTTTTGTTTCTTTTTCTTTTTGACATGCTGTTTGTTTTATCTTAAAATTGAATGTTGTATGCTGATGATTCATGTTGTTGGTTGGCTTAGGTTTAAACTCTTTACAAAAGGATTTTCTGAATTTTGCTGTAAATGAATGAGAAATTAACTTCTGGAAGTGGAGCCGATCAAAAAGCGAGTGGTCTTCATTTTTTCAGTTTTCATATCTAGAATTGTTAACAAGATAATACTTTGCATATAAAATAAATAATAATAATACTATTTAATTATGTAAGTTATTTGATTAAGAAAGCAGTGTTTGAGTACCTCATGATGGAGTAAAATTGGTGCTCTTTGGTTTTTACTCTAGTTTAAAAAAACACACTATATCAGCCACCTCATGGGTAATCAGTGAATTTTTCCCATCTTAAAGTAGTATTAGTATCAGTCAGGGTCTCAAAAATCCCATATCAGTTCAGCTTGTGTTTCAAAGAGCAAAGTTTATCTACCACCTTTATGGCAATGGTGTGTTTCACTTCTATTTCTGTGTGAGAAATAATTCCAGTGTCCTGCTGAGGAGAGGAAAATGTTCTAATGCCACTTTCATTATAGAGATAAAGACACCTGTGGAGCAGTGATTTAAATAACATCTTTGATACCATCATGAATTCAAAACGCCTCTCTCCCTCACCTTATTGTTCGCTAATTAGTGGCAGAAACCGGTGTGAACTTGGCCCAGTTGAATGAATACTGAGCTGTGGTTGCTGCTGCCGAAGCATCGGTCCCCATAGAGCACTGTGGGATCGTGGGAGATCTGGAAACCTGGCCCTGCAGACTCTAAAACAGCCATATAATGACGGCTCTCAGCAAGACTCTGATTTCATTGAGGCTTTGATGTGACCGCTAATGGCTGCTGACAGATAGGCTCACACCTCGCTCATCACGCGGCTTCTTATTGTATTTCCCCAGCCTCACAAGGACCAAGCTCTGGCTTTACCAAGAATTGATTTAATCTGACCTTTGCCAGAGTTGTGTTAAATCCACATTAACCCGTCTAGGATTAATGAAGAGAGCAGAAAAGAACCTATTTGTTATAGTGATCCAACAAAGATGACTCAAGCTAGTGACATTAACTGTGAATGTAATATCCCATGTACTATTACATTCCCCTGGTTCACTTCCTGCAGTAATTCACAGGATGTAGCTGTGTCTGTCTCTGGTCACATTCGCACAATGCCATGTTTGTTTAAAACGTGCAAACAGATGTTAAGGAACACTCGGCTTCTGTCATGTTCTATTATGTTTCATGTCAACCAAGGAAAAATACAGCCCAACATTTCATGCATGCAAACACACGCACATGTATGCATGCACACTGCCAAACATGGACATGCCGTGTCACAGACATGCTAAATCCTATAGTGGACTGTTTGTTTATATCTCTCCTTGCCTACTTGAGCTGTGGCCTGGCCAGCCAAACATAGTATTCGCCATGTGGCAGTCACAACAGGTTTGACTCTTCATTCGGCCCAGTCCGTGCACATTGAGTTAACAGGTTTCAGCTGCAGTGAGGGCATGTCAACCCAAGAATGCACTAATCAATCATATTTCACTTCGAGCACGCTCGGGCTAAACCGCAACCTACCATCATAATCCCTCCCTCCTACAGTTTCTTCTTCCTTTGCTTTCTCTGTGTCTCTTGAGCACATAGTGCGGGAAACACTTAATGAATCAGACAAGCTGTTCACATGGACAATAATGAGCAGGTTTTGGTTGAGGGGAACCACAATTTCTGGTTTCCACTAAGGTACTTGAGCTAGTGTTACAACAGTAATGAATAGTACCACAGGGATCTCTGTTAAATATAGTCCTATTAAAAGGTCAGCACTGCACCAGACTTACACGGGGAGGAGGAGTGTTTGGCAAATGCATATAACATTTTATGTTACTAACTTGATGTTAAGAGTCTTGAGAACATAAAGCTTAAACTCTGTTTAGGAATTCCTCTCAGGAAAGTAAATTAGGTTACACAATGTAAACAATGAACAAGCATATCTGTAGCAATAAGCCACTTTAGAAGGCTTTGATGTATTCATGGATAAATTGCCATATCCCCCACCCCCTCGCAGTGGCCCTCAGGACAACATCTTAACTGATATAAATCAGCTTTACTGCAACTGGTCAAAATTTACTTATTCACATCACAGAGCTTTCAAGCGATCATCTATCAGCAAAGCTAATCTATTTTCCTCTCAAAAGGGGCCCTTTTTCATTTCCATTCATGGGTCCACTTAATTTGAGCACAACCTGTTTTAATACAACACGTATTATGTGGAACGGTTGTACCCTTGAGCAATGTACTTTACCTGCATTTCTCTGGTGCAAAGCTCAGCTTTGCAAATGGGTTCCAGAATTTGTGAGTCACTTGGGATGAAAGTCTGTGCCAAGCCATGAAATAATAACACTAATATTTACATAAGGTCTCAATTCCTCCTACCTCTTTCATTTTCTACCACGTGTTATGATTTGGGAGCACTGATCGACGCATCAAGTAATCCATGTGTTGTTGGCTTTGCTTTTGACAGGAAAAACTTTGGCTTAAAACCTCCGGTGTAAAATATTATTTAGTCACAGAGGAAGTTGGGGGGTGTGTCTCGACACAGGTTCTGGCCATGTTGCTTTGGTGTGGCAAGGGCATGATAAACTTCCTCTCAGATCCTATTTTCTAAAAACAGTTCTAATCATAGTGAGGACGTGGCCTCATACAGGAACTGCCAGAGAAAGTACACAGCACACTAGAGCTGGGGACACAGTCGAGACAGGGATGAAAAATGCAATCAGGAAATACTGGAAGGAAGGCAACCGCAGAGAGCGAGTGGCCAGCTAATAACAGCTGATAAGAGAGCAGTGTAACCCAAACAATACGCAGACTAACTGCTTTAAATCTGGCCTTGCAGGAAAATGAGTTCATCATTTGAATGACTCCAGCAGTCCCCCTGAGCTGGATGTGCAGATGTGGATGAAATATTACCCATATTATTGCATTTTGTAGATTTGTTTCTCTCTAATTTCAATAGCCTACTAGATTAGAAGATTCACATTACAACTAATTCAGTTTTACGTCACAAAAACGGAAAGCTAAGCAGCCCTTACAACCACATGGTTCATTTGTTTCTACCCTCTTATAGGAATTGTAGGAGCATTTCCTATATTAGCAAGGTCAACACGTCTACATAGACATAGTGGTTACAGTTTTAACACGTGGTTAACGTTGTGAAATGGTCACAGTTTGGTTAGTTTTAGTTTTTTTTTATGTCTTGGTTTGAAATAAGAATTTTTGTTACATAACGTAAGGTACTTATGTAAGTTATGGTATGTACATTACATAAATTAACTTACGTACAGAAGTGAAGATAAGTCAGACAGTTTTATTTTATCTGTTATTCAGTGTTGTATACTTCGAGTGTTAGTGTTCAACGAAACCATATAGTATCATATATTGTATAATAAGTTTGTTTTTGACTTTATTACACAACGACTATTGACATAGTCAAGCACCTATAACCTAATTCATAATTCATGAAGCATAAATCCTAACATAATTTTGCAATGAATTTCAGAATGAATAGACCTCTGGTTGTCTCATATGTACAACGTTGATGAAACAACAGCCTTCACCTCGTCACTGCGCGGCCTTTTTGCTCTTCATACTACATAACCTAACTTCCTCCTTTGTTCCTGTCATAGCTACTTTGGCCCCAGAGGGCAACTTAATCATAAACGTAAATATGGGTTGATATAAGCTGTTTGTACAAAGGACCCATAAGGTCTTTTGTGCAGATGATAGTTTACATAAAAATCTCAGAGATACATTAAATGTCAGTTGGGTGATTTAAATTGTGCAACAACTGTATTTGCCATGTTTAGAATAAAAAACAAATAGGTCTTTTACAGTTTTCCAATATCATATATAATACTCCAACACAGACTCCACTGAAAAACATAATTTGTTATCTCTTCCACTTGGCGAGGTCAGGAGACTAACAGGAAGCCTATGTGGTAAATCACACCTCCTTTTTGAATCAAAACAACCTTTTCCTCATCCTCAAACACAATCTGTTAGGCTGCCCTATCTCCCAAGATGTCCCCGGTAACAGATGTTTATCCTGAGCCTATCGAGAAGAGATGAGGGAATGAGGCTAAAGGAACTGGTTCTCCAGATGAGCAAAAACAAAACAAGGGCCGTGTTTTCAATGGCGAGGATCTGGTTCTCTCCACACCCTGTCTTTTTTTAGCGTTTCCTATTAAAACAGGAAACAACCAAATCTGAGCTGGTGTCTGTTGTTGAATGGTTGAAGCTGTGATTTCAAAGAGATGAAGCTGGAGTGATTTTTTTTTTTTACTTGACAGTGTTGTCTTTCATAACATTGATTTACCAATGCTGACCTGTCTATGGCTCAAGCAGTGGGGGCTGTAGGCTCATTTAGTGGGATGGAAAAGGATCTATTGACCCTAAAGACAGCTGAGGTACACTAGTAGATCTTTAGCTCCCTTTCTTGGCCAGTCTTTAGCTCCGAACACAAGGGACCTTTGTGTCTCTCTCTCCTTTGGCTGGCAGCTGTGGGCGAAGCACTCATCCATAGATCTACACATTTGCAATTTTGAAGAGGTAGGAGCAACACCAGTCTATCATTTTTTTCCTTCTCCTGCTTTCTAATCTTGGAAATCTTGGAAATGAGGCACGCTGAGCACCGCCAGGGGAGGTTGATTATTCTAGCTGTGTATTTGCATGGTTTCTTCCTCCAGACATGCTGCTTTTCTTTTCCAAAGAGCACCGAAATAACAAGAAGACAGAAAGTCGTGGAATGACGGACAGTAACAGTCACTCAAATAATCTGCAGAAAACTAATGGATTCACTTTAGATTACCGTATGTCTAAATATTCATGCTTACGGAGAAGCATCATGAGGTGATTACTGCAACTGTGAGTGGCTATGATAATCACAGGAAAAGTAAGATACATATTTATGCCTGCTTTAAAAGGAATGTGGTATTGATTTAGAGCATATGGGTATTAACTTACAGGCTTTTTTAGGCTTAAGTAGGGGATATAAGTATGCTGTGGTATATTTTGTTTATATCTTTGCTATATTCATGTAGGACCGTGAAGGTATGTCGAATGAGTATGCCAAAGCCATTCCAGATGTTACATTATAAATCATGTCATCTCCACTTAGTGTAACAGTCCAGGAACTCCATTTGGAGTAAATGCCCCTTAAACAAGGTAGTTTTGCAGGGCATTTGGTGGGATCAGCAGTCTTTGATCCACTCTCTTCCTCCCTGCCGCTTGGCTCCCCTGACCTTTTGCAAACCCAATGTGACATCCACCTTTTGAGCTAAGACAATTTGACAAATAAGTGATGACCGCTCACATTTTTAATTTAGAAGTATGATGAAAAATTAACCGTGGCCAACTCAGGACCTTGATTTTTAAACAAGTCTCCAGCAGCCCGCCTATGTCTCCCACCCTCCTTTCCCTCTCTCTACCATCTATCTTATTTGCTTGCTCTCAGTTCCTCCTCTGCACTCCACCTCTGCTGATCTTTTCCTCCATCCCCCCTTTCCCTCCCTCCCCCTTTCCTGCCCCATAACTAATCCTTATTATGCCTCTCACATAAACTGTGGGTCTGGCACCAGGCTGCCCAGCCACACAGGCTAACAGGAGTAGGGTGAGAGAGGAGATTGGAGGAGGATTCTTAAGTTGTAAAGGGCCACAAAAGATGCTCCGCAGACCCTGTTTCCTTCCCTCATTTGGGACTTCTTCCATTATATTCCTCTGTCATCCCCTACTCAGCATAATAACTCCTGAAAGGTAGATAACTATTAATAGAGTTCGCACAGCACTGCAGTCATATGGATTGCCCCGCAGCGCTGTGACTAAGTAGAACTGATGTCTCCTGTGACAAGCGCTCGTGTTGCTGTCATCCAGGACGTGCAGACACTCTGCATACATTACTGACTGCTGGCTTCCCCCTCTCCGTCCCCCCTTTTGGATGGCACCACAGCTGTCCCAAAGTGAATCCCAAATGAGAGTATCTGTCAGGGTTTGTTTGCTGCAGGCCTTGATTTGATGCTATTACTCTGCAGATGGAGAGACTGGCTCAGGCTGCGGGAGCCGAGAGTTGCTGGTGGACAACACTTGCCTCGGGCTTGGCCTGGTGGCACCGAAGCACATTTTGAACAAACACAGAGCTGAAACCGATAAGGGTTGAAAATGTTGTTTTGGTTTTTTTTCACTTTCTTAGTGTCTCCCCCAAAAACAACATCCTCCTCTGATTCCCCAACACACCCTTGTGTTTGTGTTACAGAGGCCAAATAGCTAAATCTTTCTCATATCTTGCTCTCCTTCAGCCAGATGTTCCTCATTCATTTTTCTTCAACACAGCTGCATATGTAAATAATCCATGATTTCTGTTGCTGGATGGGTGGATCGGGGCATATTGTGTGTCTGTTTAAGTAAGCCGTCTCCTCTTTTGCACCAGGGGTGTAGATCTGACTTTAAAGCAACACTGTTAGTTTTTTGGCGAGTCCGAGGGCGACGGAAAGTCTGTCTCAAGATGATGAGGTCAATCCCTTCCCACAGCTCTGGCAGCACCTTAGCACAGGTTATCTAACGCAAGCAGACGGATGACATCTTAGCTGAAAGTACTTAGCTACCTGTTCCAGGTCAAGGCAGGTTTCCTGCTGCAGAAGCTTGCTGTATCACCCATCTTGTTTAAGGCCCCCAAAGCATCTCTTTCTTCTCTGTGGCAACCATCAACTGCACTAACCCAGAGAAAGACTGACAGCCGACCCACTGAGGAGGTGTGCAGGCAAGTCGACCAGAACAATAACAAAACTGGAGTCAGAGGCAGAAAGGGGAAGAGGACAGACCCTAATAATGGCCAGGCCGTGGCTTGACATGCTATGAAAAGTGACAGTGGACGAGTCATCCATTATTTATAGCAGTGCAGAGCTGGGTTATTTATTTTTTCAGCAGCATGAGCAGCAAGGGATCATGGCACAAAACAAGCAGCCAGTCGTGGCCTATTCATGTGATTGTCAGCAGACAGCGAGGCAAGCCCAGTGGTGAAGGAAGCTGTGACTGTAGCTGGGGCCTCGTATGGACACTGTACCCAGGACAGGATTCACCTTGACTATTGCTGACTCTGTCTGTGTCCCTCTCATCATCTCTCTTTCATGTCGTAGACATGAGAGGTCAGTGTCAACTGTTGGGGTGGTCAAAACAACATGACTGCTTACCCTTTAAAGGAATATTTCACCGCTCAAAGTGATCATTTGTAGATCAATTACTCAATCTGTGTAACCTTGAATTCTTCAAGAATTTCTTTTCTCGCTACACATGCGGAGATCATTCTTGATTAATTAAAGTGAATTAAAGCCTCTTTTACACATAGCTCCCAGTGAATTACTGAGGTAACCTTTCAAGCACCACTTTCGATTTTCGCCATTCACGCATCTGCTACTTCCAGGAATATTTCTGTCTTGTGCACTTTTCCACATGCCGGGGCAATGGTGGAATAGGTGGCAAGTCCCCGTCTGGCATATGGTGGTAATGAAACACTAATAGATGCCAACTGCCATAAAACTCAACAGAAGAAGCAGAGGAGAATTCGGTAAGGCCGAACGTATATGTGCGCAGCGGAAGATGTCACATGTTATTTTCGGGAACATGGCGAGGAACTGTTTCTGTCTAGAGCCAGTGTTTTTATTATGTATTTAATGTCTTTCTACTTAAATCAAAAACACACATTCCATACACTAAAAGGAACAGTAAGTCAAATGCTGCAGATTCAAATATGTCATCAGTGAAGCTGTGATTGGCTTGCACACTCAGTGGGAAACTTTCTTTCATAAGTGGTTGTCCCTGCAATGTTATTCCTGTAATTCACCACAGCCATGCTGGCATTTTCTAAATATAACTACATATATAACTGCATCTTGAGGTGAGAAATTGTGGTGCAGATTTCCTACATGTCGATACATGACCCCATGCTGGAACATTGCAGTGACAGACTGCATGTGAGAAAGAAATGTATCCAGACATTCTCAATACTTTACAAATGCATTCATTTTTGCAAAAACCTTACTATTTCAACACTTCCACATAAACAGCCTCACGCAAATTTCGCCAGTTTTCAGATTCTTCATTCACTAGACAGTTTTTTCTTGCCACTGTCGCTCATAGTGGGATCTGTTGGGTTTCTTCTCTGTAAATAACTACTTTAAAGAGTCTCGACCTGCTCTTCATGGAAAGTGCCTTGAGATAACTTTTGTTGTGAAATGGTGCTATATATATATATAAAATTGAATTGAATTGAACCTGTGATAAAAAGACTTAGTTTTCTTCAACAAATCAAGGTAACACAGGGTGAGTAATGGCTGTACAAATGATCATTTTGGCGGGGAACATGTATTTTTGATGGCATCGTGAAGCTCTGGCTGCTGCACTGATGAAAGTACAAGGTTGCACTATACTTAAATTCATCACAGTATTACTGTGTTGGAAGCTCACTAAGTATTTTGTATCATAACACAAAAGAGTGCACTACACTGTGCAGCGTGTCATAGTGGAATATTCACCGAACAATCATGAACTGTTGATAGAGCCAACAATCAACTGACACATCCATCAGTGAGTGGCAGAACTGCTGATCTCAGAGAGAGACTGCAGTGGCTAATCTATGTGTATGGATTAGCAGAAGTGTTCAATAGTTCTGTCCAGGCGACTGGATCACTATCGTTGTCTCAGATATTTATCGTGGCTGAGTGGAGCGGTGTGTGTCTGGACATGGCTTGCTACAGCAGAGATGCCACGGACGCCATCAGGGCATTTCTGGCACACAGCATGACATCAGGAACAGATGTTGCACATGGTGAGGCCCATCAAGGGACAACAACTCTGCATCAGTGCATGAATATTTTAGACAGCTTACTGCTGTACTTATCAGCGGAGACACGGCTGGGCTGGCCAAGGACCCAATCAATCTGATCTTAAATTTTGGGGGATGCTGTAATCACTTTATTGAAGAAGTGGGTGAAAATGCACACCGGGTTGATGAAGTGCTGGCTTGCAAAAAGAAGGAAGGGAAGTGGCTTATTTTAGATGCACTTTTATTAGATGATGATAAAACTATCTTCATCTGGGCTCAAATCCTCAAAAAAAAAAAACATTGGCCTTTATCCTAATAAATATGTATCAGCAACCCTGTCTGCTGAAATGATGTTCCACTGAAACAAAACTGCACTCACAATTAGATTTCGAGAGAAAGACAAAACAGCTTGGTTGTTTTTAATGAAAGATCATGGTTTGGCTAAAACATCTAAGTGTGCTATGTGAATAAGTCATCGATGACCTTTGATTTCACATGGGATGTGAACAGTTGGCTGCTGGGTGAAAGTCTTGTTCTGACCCATCGATCATCAATGACCACCTCCCTATGTGGATTACAAGTGGCTTAGTTTTACATCAAACAAACATAATCTGACAGAAAACACATGTCCCTCGAAATATAATTGACAAAGCAGGTTTGCTGTGTGGGAAGATCATTGTTAGGAGACCAGGCTGGTGCTGGAGCCACAGCAGGCTGTTCCCATGAACGGTTTGAATAATTTCCAATGTAAAAGAAGGAAATGTGCTGGTATTTGTACGTATCACACTTGATTTTATTTGCTGATTAAGCACCTTACTGTTAAAAGCCACAGAGGTCACCTATCAAGAGGGTGGGAGGGGAGTTTCAGCCAGGAGACCGATATTCATGTCCTGTTACTGGACGTTATGTATTTCTCCTAACATAAGGATAGTGGTTTGGTGTCCAACCTTAAGCTTTGGTGTTTAAAGCAGCAGTCATGATGTGTTCAAGACATCCACCATCATGGGTTAGAATGTTGTTGTGGCAGTGTGCGTCCAACGTGTTGAAAACAGCCCTTTTCATATGAGTTGTTCCAATTTTTTTGTAAGAAATCATTCATATTGGCCACAGAGTATGCAGCTCTACCTCCTTTTAGCTGCTGACTTTATCACCGTGTGAGCCTCTACACCTCTGAGTCACTATCCTCATAACTACTGTAATGTCAGACTGCAGATCTTTTCTGTATATCTGTAGAAATGGAGTTCAACGGCCACATTCCTGTAATCCACACCCTTTTCTAAGCGCAGCTTGAACCAGAAGCCTCAACCTCTCCTTGACCCCTGAGGAAAAGAATCCCTCAACCAGATCCCCAGAGAGACTTTCATTACAGACAAAAACAAAATCCATGGGTGGCCAGAGTCATATTCTGATATTAGGGCAGAGGACATGGATTTGATATGAGGCTGGAAATAGTCCTATAGACTGCAGAGTGAGCCCCAGGTCCATGTTCAGCTTTAATGGCCCTCCTCCTGCTCGTCAATCACACATAAAGAAAATGCTTAATTGCAAATTTCAAACCAGTGCAGTGCACTGACGTCATATTATTGGAATGGGGGAGAGGAGACAGGTTTTGAATTGCTCGCGAGCCGGGCAGATGGATACCACTGCATAGCAAAGGTATATGTCCTTATGAGTTACGAGCTTGTAGCGGCATTTAGAGTTATGGTTGACACAGATCAGCTCAACATTCAATATCACAATTACAGTAAAAGCTGGTGTAATGTTTCTCATATGGATAGCAGCATAAACCTTAGACCCCTAGAGGAACCCAAACACTGCAACATAGACATACTATACTGAGTGGGATGTTAATATTCATCAATCTGGCAGGCTATATTTCAAATCCCAAGACAAAGCTTATTAATTATGATACAGATTCAATTAGGGGGGTATGATTAGTGTGTGTTTTAACAATACATGATGACGATATGATTATTTCATCCGCTTATATAAAATGTTTTATAATGTATGTGAAATGTGCGATTTGATTGAAAAGTATGCAGATCTCTCCCATCGCAGTACAAGGTTTTGAAACAAAACAAAGCTCACATTCCTCAACTTCTAGCTCATGGTATACTGAGTTTACTTTTGAGAGAGAAATGTCTTTGTTTTTTTTTCCTGTGGTGGATAATGAGGTTGATTTTATTCAGCTTAATATTCATTCAAACTAAACACACGGTTTGTGTCGAATACATTTTCCTCCACTTGAACGTTAGATCTGCTTTCCAGCTAGACAAAAGAGAAAGCAAGCTATTGTAATTTTAGGGCCCAGCATGCCGTTCACCACGACTGACATCTCTTTTTTTAATTGACCCCGGGTCAAATAGGGACTGGGATAATATTTTTGTTAAATTATTCTCATTTCCCTATGAATCACATTTCCATATATCTCCGCTTCATGCCTTATTTATTACCTCCTTACAATTACCATGCAAACGACGTCTTAACTGTCACCCCTTTCTCCCTCTGAACAGTTTAGTAAATATCAAACCATATTTATTATTAATAAACCCACAGCTGAAAACCCCCTTTTTATTCATAAATTATTCACACACTCAAAAGCTTGGGGAGTATGGGCGCCCTCCATTTGATGCCACAGAGGCCAGCATAATTAAGACTATTGGCTCAAACCGATGCTTGTGCATGTATCATCTGTTTTTCCCTCATCTATGTGTCCATCTGTGTGAGCCATAGGAGATCATGCATTTCAATCACAGCATCATGCCCGCTGACAGACTTCACACAATGGATGTTGATTTTATTATCACAGCACAACTAGTGGGAGGCACCCTGCTGTTTTACATCACGCCCAAGCCCCCGCTGTCAGTCACTCATTGATGGTTTCACACGTGCACTCTACGGCCCACAAACACACACACAGAAACAACAACAAAAAGCACAATTTCTTTTATGACTCTATCTCTCACATTCAAGCGCCTACTCGCAAGCTAAACCGCACTCTGACATATGTAAAAACAACAAACAAGAATCTCTCTCTGCACACACACACACACACATTCAGACACGCTCATTTGCCCATGTGCTCACTCACACTAACCTGGGTTGGCTTCCCAGCTGTGCAAGCTGTTTCTTCCATCAACATGTGTTTACTGGCAGGGGACCCTTATGTTTGCATTACAGGGAGGCAATAAACAGGAAGGCCAGCCCCGGGGTTTGAAAACTACTGTTTGGGGGGGAACCCTCATGAGGAGTGAGCCCTAATCATCGCACGCGTCAGCCTTTAATTAAATGCGGTGCGAAATGTCAAAAAGACTCTTATTTTGGTGGATGATGTTTGGTGGAATCCACACATGCTCAAGTCCTCAGTGTCCAAATCTAAACACTTTGATGAATTTTTCACAGTCTTATGGAGCTCTAACCACCTGGTTGAGAGCACATGTGTGTGTGTTTGCGTGTGTGTGTGAAGGGGGGTGGTGTGTTAACATTAAATTAAGTCGTTGCTTGGTAGAATACACATACAAGTGAAAGACTGATTAACCAGATGACTGCAAGGCCTATTATTTTGGTTAATCAATAGATCCTTGAATAACTAATGAACAACTTCAAAGAACAAGCCTATAAACAGCCACGGGCAAGTGATAGACTGCACTGTTTTCATCTCTTTATAAAAGCCTTAGCTTTTGTTGAAATATGATAATGATTCTGTTCTCTGTTCATTTTTGCGCCCACTGTATGACAATGAACAATAGGCTCATTCGAGATCAAACTGCACCTGAAAAAAGTATGTTTTTGACTCAACTTCAAAGAACATAATTCGCAAAAATACTCAAAAGGCCCATGAATTTACATTGCATGAACTATTTAGGTATTTAAAAAGTCTCATTTGTAAGTTAACTGAAATAGCAATACATAGTTAGGCTAAATAGCATTAGTTGTTCAGGGAAAGCTGAGTAAACAAAAGACATCAGCAAATGGAGTTAATGCTGACAGTTTTACTGGTTTAATCCAGTGATTGATGATTTATTCTTTCAAGTGTTGAGGTTTTAGAGTCAAGTGATCGTTTCACCATTTGGCAAAACATCTGCAGCCGATTCTGCTCTAATGCATCTACTTACACATAATTCGCCTTAATTAATTTCCAAATCTGTTGGGTAATGGAGGGAAGGGATTGAACTGGATACTAATTTTAAACAGTTTAAATTCCCTTTAATCTGATATTGACCCATGATTGACAAAAGCGAAGGTTTTTTTTCTGTACCTTTACACAGAGCAAGGTGAAGCTTCTGTGTAGTTATGGCAAAAGCAATGCATACTGGGAACTTTGTTCATAATATTTCTTAAACCGCAGCGTGAAGTTTAGTGACTTAACATTACTTCAGTCTCTCTTGTTATGTCTCAACATGATTAAATCACGCTGCTGCAATTAGAAGGTGGAAATAAGATACATGGATTTGGGTTAACGATGAAACATTCTGATCATGACCTAGTTACCATGAATAGTCTCAGGAACTGAATACAAGTAAAGGGGTTATATATTAAAAATACAAAATACTGTATCACATTCCAGTTACAGTTTAAATTGGTGTTTTTTTAATACAGCTGCTGTCTTTAAAAATAGATTACTTGAAGGGATTACCTGCCAAGGAGGTTTTGTTTTTAGTTTGGATTGTTGGTTTGTTAGTTTGTCTGTTTGTCAGCAGCACAACAGAAAAAACTACTGGCTCAGTTTCCATAAAACTTGGTTGAAGGATGCCGCATGAGCCAAGGAAGAACTCATTACATTTTGGAGTGGATCCTAATCACGGGACTGATTCACAAATGACTGTTTTTGCATGTGGACGATAACATGCATCCTCCGTGTGCCCTTCTAGTTGTGTTTTATTTACCCTGAAATTCATATGATGCATGCATTTCCCAGAAACACGATGTTTTTTAAATGCAACACTCTGTGCGTGTGCAGTGCACCTGCCACCTGACAATGGTAGAGGAGACGCACAGCTGGGACACTGTCAGGAATGTGTTTTTGGCATGAAAATATAAGACAGAGAGAAAAAATAAGCTCATTAAAATAGTTTTTCCAAAGTGGCTCAGAGGTAAGTGATCCAAAGTATTTAGAATATGTGACTTCATTTGATTAATGAGGTGTAATATGTTACAAATTACATTTTAGGGGATGTATTCATTGTGTTTTGTTTGAATATCCCCATAGGTGATTTGGAGTGGCATGGTAAAAAATGCCTCTAGATTACAACAGCATGTGCAATTTCCTGCTAAACGTGGACCACATTGCCTGTCCATCATTAATATGATTGAAGTCTCCATTAGGACTACTCCACCCAAAAATGTTGGGGCAGTCATTTAACTCTGAATAAGTGTTTTAAATACCCTCCCCGTGACGCCCGCTCAGCCAATAGCGGGGCCCTGGAGGCGGGGGCCGCTGGACCCCCCTGGCAAGCATCTGAGGCAGAGGGGCTCCTCCACTCAGCTCCTGCCAGATTTGGTGTACCCCCCCTCCCTACCAGATGACTGTCAGTGCGCATTTCCTATTGGCAAGAGGGAGTGAGAAGTAAACAGAGGAGACCGACAGGGGAAGAGTGTGTGAGAGAGAAGCAGTGAGTGTGTTACAGTGGGAACAGAGTGAGAGACTCCAGCGGAGGGGGCGAGAGGCAACTTCACCGGGGTTCATCACTGCGCACAGTCGAGGAGGAGAGATCGCTTTCGAGCGCAGCATGCTCAAGCAGGTTGAAAAAGTGGACTGTGGACGAAGCTACTGATTGAAAGCAGCGACTCCTCTAATGGACTGTTAGGGAGCGCAGTGAGAGGCGAGACAGCGCTGTGCAGGCGTGACAGGGAACGGACACCGGAGAGCAAGCTGATGCAGCGGGGAAAGTTACCAACTATGGAGATGCTTTGTTAACTGAGAGTTTACAAACTGCTCGGACCATTCAGAGTCGCCTCTTTAAGCTGGATGCTATTATAGACGATTCTCAGTGCGCTTTTTTCCGTCCGGTGATCTCCCGGTGCCGCGGTGGACCATAACCAGCTCAGTCGCATAGACGGAGCCAAGTGAATCCTTCCACGCAGCACAATCAGCGGCCAGAGCGACTAAAATGACGGCGCTATACCTCATCTTTTGCCTTATGGTCACAGGTAAGACGTGCTTTTTGTTCGGTATAATTCACAGCATGCAGGTCTTTATTGATGGAGAGGATAGTCCGCGCTCCTCCACACTGGCGCGCTGCGTCAAGCCATCCAGTGCGCCGTTACACAGAGCGAGGGGCAGCCGATATGCTGCAGTGCTACAATTCACGGCTGTTAATTGCTGGTAAATGTTTAATTAGTTTTGAAAGAGTGATTACAACAGGAGGTTTCAGTGTCTGCGAGCCGAGCCGGAGCCCCGGTGACTAATGGCACTGCGTAAACCGGGGTAGCTGTGATTGTTTCTGCTCTGGTTCAGATTTGGGATGTGTGAGGAGACTGCCTCTGTATTTAGGCATGAGGTTGCGGATGCAGGGCGCACGAACGGAAAGTTTAAGATTTAATTTTTTTTAACCCGGGGGATTCCTTGTTCCGGTCTGCAATTTGTGTGTACGCATGTGTCCATTAACAATACACTCTATGGTGTTTTAAAAATGAGGATGGATGTGTGAGCCGGTTAGGGTGAGAGCTGAGACAGCGCCGTGCAGAGCTCCGCATCCCCCTGAAGTTAGTCAGTGGTGCCCAGATGGATTTCCATTAAAACAAAAAGAGATTTATCCCGATGGAGCGATGTGGAAATGTGGAAATGATCTTTGCTTCTGGACCGTTATGGCTGGGTCTGAAGTTTTTCTCTTTGAGTCGTAATCCATCACAATCACGGTCACTATAAGCGGTGCGTAAACAGATAAAAGGGTGCACGGTCTATCATGAGGGGGAGCACGGTCTCGCGGGTATATGCGTTTGTGATGGAGCAAGGCAGATAGAGAGAGTGAGTAAGAAAGGGATAGATAGAGAGAGTGAGTGTGAGAGAGAGGCACGCAGAGGGGGAGCATTTGTTTTTCGGCAGACAGGCAGAGACATAACGCACCTGTCTGCCCCCCTCTTACACCAACACCCCCTGCTGCTTTGTGTTTGCACTACCGAGTTGCCAACAGTTTATGAATCAATATAACAAAAAAAACATCTCTCGTTCTCAGACTACCCAGTATCAACATAAATCAGATCATGAGTGTGTTTCATGGAATAAATTAATTGCTTTTTTAGAAATTAAAACAAGTTATGTTTAATTTAATGCATGTCTGGCTTATAAAAGTAGTTCTGCTTTCACAACTTTATGTATAATCTATGCACCTCTGTGTCCAAAGTGATCCTATAATAGAATTGACATTTATGCTTTCCCACTATAAAGATAATCATTATGAACAAGCAGGCTCTCGGAGCAGCTGCTAAAATGTACTCTCATAATTAAGTGCTGTTAATGTCTTAATGCAATTAACACTGAGCAAATGTTGACTTATCAGCATTTTTCAGAGTCCTTGATAAACTAGTTAATGGTATTAACACTTTGAGAGAAAATAATTAGATTTAATTGGGAGGGAATACACAACAGAATGGCACAGACACAGATCGCCTGTTGGAGGGACAACGGATGCAGTAATGAAATCAAAAATCCCTTTAGGGGTTTTGTGTTTTTTTTACTTCTCTGCCTCAGCCAGAAGCAGCTTCCAGACTGAATCGCACGGCGGTTTAACCAGCTTTCAAGATCACAAATGGCAAAGCGTGCTTAATGGCCATTTGTTGTGAGTACATCTTTACCTTCAGCCTCGGTTCCGCATGGTTTTGTCATTATTCAAAGCTCGGGGGAGGGACATGACACCAGTAGACCTCTGCTCCCTGACAGACTAGCAACAGCTGGATGAGAAGGGGCGGCAGCCAGACAGTGGCATATTTTCCCCCCAACCTCAACACACATACATGCACACACACAACTCCTCTCTCTCACACACGCACACACAAATAATGAAAATGTAACAGCTGCCCTAATTAGAACCTAAGAGACCCTAGACCTCATTTATTGAGCCTCTCTTACACAGACAAAATTTGGCCACAGCACATGACTTCACTTTGAAATGTCTGTATGGCATATAGCATGCATTTGTATGTATGTAGTCTTGTACAACACAGATAATTTACTTTCTCAGAAAGTCCCCTGGGCTCTCAGAGGAATTGGATTCCACACTGCATCAGTATTCTGAGTAATCTTCAGTGAGCTCTCCTTTGGAACCTTTTGCTTTGGGTCGCCTGCGTCTCATCGGGCCAAGTTCAAAGGCTGTGAGCCGAGATTACAAGTTTCTCTCCCTTCCTCTTAAGTCGTGTCGCCACTCATGTCTCACTATAGTGTAACGCCGTGGAAATTTTCCACCTTGCTTCTTCTCACAACTCTTTTGCCTGGCTGCAGAATGTGTGACTATGGGACAGGAGGACATGAGAGCGTATCTGCTTAATGGGCTGGAGGCGGCTGGCAGACTTTCACCGAAAGGTTGAAAGCCTGTTCACACACATATTTAATGCAGGCACACACACTGCCACAAACAGAGAAGTGATATCTAGCTGGGGAAGTGATAAGCCCTGACCAAGCCCTCTCCTCCCCAGCCCATCATCTTTTCCCTTTCCTATTACCAGAGATTTGTCTTTTCCGCACGCCGCGCCGATATGTTTGTGGACGCAGTGGCAGCTCGGCCCAAGAGGTTGGTTTTGGGGAACTGTGCATATTTTATGAACTGACGCTCTGACGCTCTTTGAATTCTTGTGGAGGGAGTGAGGATTGGGCAGAGGGAAACAGAGTTTAAGACGGGGAGGGGGAGGGAGGGAGGGAGGGAGGGGAGTCTTCTTGCAGGGATCAGACTCGGATGTGTCACCAGTGTCTTAATGATTAAGCTGACAAGCAGCAGGGAAACACTGCTGAGCATCGTTAACCTTTTCTCCATCTTGTTACTCTTGTCTCTCTCTCTCTCTCTCTCTCTGTGTCACACAAACACAAACATACTCATGCTTAAATCTCTCCGTTTAGTTTTTCTCTCCCTCTATCAATTTCAATCCTCCCTGATGCAAAGAGATTGAGGATACAGTAGATAAGTTGCAGAAAGTTTAATTGCCCCAGCCAGCTGATGAGGAAAGTAAGATACGAGGTGCACAATAGTGCACACGCAGCACAATCTGAACACAGCTGAGTCTGAACAGAAGTGTCTTGCATTATTTAGGAGACATCGTCATGGCAAAGATATAGATGAATTTTGGCCTACTTTGATTTCTTGTCTATGTGAGCTCTGTATAATGTTTTTGCTGCTTGGGTGTTGCGTTGAACATTGTATCTGGAATTTTTAGATTCACTTGTGGCCACAAAGCAAATGTAAACATCTATACAGTTGTTCTACAGCTCTATCTTAAAGGGATATTTTTAAGTGGGGTTGTATAAGGTACTTACCGTTGTCCGTAGTGAGTGCCAGCAGTCGATGGTTGGCACGTCCCCAGTTTGGAGAAGTGGGCAGGAGTACCGGCACAGAAGCTAAGCGATGTGTTGCAGAGGGAAGGGGAAGCAGCAAAATGTATTTTTTCCACCTAAAGCAAAGCCCACGTAAAGAAAACAAAAACAATGTCAGCATAATACCACACTGTGAAATGACTCCACTACAAGTAAAAGTCCTGCATTCAAAACGTCAAAAGCATCAGCATCAAAATGAACTTAATACTACTGGTGTGAGGTTTCATTTAAAAAATGTCTGATCACTTTAAATGTATCATGTTTTTTATGTTCAATCTCAACCTGAAAAGTACCTAAAGCTGCTGGCTAAATGTAGGGGAGTTAAAAGTGTCATATTTGCCTCACAATGTAATGGAGTAGAAGTATAAAGTTACATAAAATGTATTTAAAAATACTCAAGTAAAGTACAATTGCCCTAATATTTTACTTAAGTACAGTACTTGTGTAAATGTACTTAGTTACATTCCACCACTGAATATCAGTTCAAGTGTATGCTATATTTATAATATTTGCACTGCTTTACCTTTGTGTCAGACAGCCGTGTTAAAGTTTAGATTCAAGCTATTCTTTTGATCTATATCGTATATAACTATTACAGTTCACCTAAACTGAAAAGTTAATGTTTTCTTGTACAAAGCCTCTAGTTTCTCACTTTCACTTGGATATGCACACACACACACACACACACACACAAACAGACAGTAATGAATGATCAGGATCTTAGACAATGCCCTGCTGTTTCTTCTCATCCTGGAAACGTGTCTTGCACACAAGCCATTGTCTTTCTGCCCCTCTTCATAAACAGATATCCTCCCATTCACCCTTCCCGCACACGCACTCGCTACGTGTACGGAAGGAAAAACTGGAAGGAGAAAGGAAACAATGGGGCTTCATAATGTTGCCTTTCTCTAATCAGCTTTGCCATGCGGGTAAACACAGATAAAGAACTTGGCAGTGTGTCCTGAGGCTTTGTTATCAGCTGTTAGCAACTTAACTGGATGTGTACGCTGGTATGGCTCAACACAGGAAACCAAAGTAGCCAGGTAGCAAACTGTAGATGGCACTTGGCCTCTTCTAGTATTATTTTTACCCCTAACCGCCCATCCTCTTTTTGTCTTTGCTTTCTCCTTGTGTCTGTCTCTGCACATCCTCACCTTGTCTTCCTCTGGGGCACTCTGAGGATCCGGGGAGGAAATGACAGGCAACGGGACAATGGAGGGGCCGTGTCAGCTTCCTGCCATTGCCTGGAGTCTTCTTCCCCAGTTAGAGCACTTCAGGCGGTATCATCAGCATACAGACTGGTGGGGACGGCACAAACTTGTTTATTTTTCTGTACAAACACAGTAATGAAAAGAATATATATATAGCGAGAGGGAAAACACGATTTCTGTGCATGTCATTAAAACAGCCCCCCAAGGGAAACAGTCACGTTTATACAGTAGCAGCTATTTTAAGAAAGACTTGGATTTCATTTATCTCCCCCTAAAATGCAAGTGTCACTTCCTTCTAGAGAGATGTATCACCATTTCAAAGGACCCTAAGCTCAGAAACCAACATACAAGAGAAAAAAATTGCAGACATACTAGACCACACATTCATTTTTATTTTCCAATCAATTCCTGCCCTGCAAGACAAGAATTTCATATCTCCTGCCGAGACACAGAAACCAACAGCAAATTGAAATTTATCTTCTGCGTTGCAGCAATATCTGTTCCTGTGTTATCTTCACCAGCCGTGTTCCTTAACCTTGTATTAAAGATAGCTCTGTTGGAGAAGGATTCTGGCAGCTGAGAAGGGGCTCAGGAAAAAGAAAAGTTCAGTTCAGAATACCATCAGACAACGTTTATTTAACACTAGATTTACTTAACTCCTCTTTTCACTCTCCTTTTGTGAAATTAGATTGTCATGCAGTGGCACTTGCTAAATGGAATATCTGAAATATTTAGCTGGGTGTACCAGGGGCTTGTGGCATGTGCACATCATCCAGAAGTGACTCACGAGGAGCTCACGGAAGCAACATCCTTAACGCACACGCACACGCAGAGGTCAAGGGCACACACTGGGGCAGAGGATGATAAGCTGAGATGAGTGTTTGGCATCTTCAGGGCTGTGTGCCCTTTCTGGAACGATTAGTCAAAGTCCAACTGTCTAATTAATGATGCTCCAGCAATCAAGACATGTCATCTCCTTAACCAACGAGGGGTAAAAACACATTCAAGGAAACAAGAGATTGCTTGCCTGCTGCTCACTTTATTAGTGATGGAAGCAGTGGGTACACGTGTGGGACTAAGTGCGACTACTTGTAACTTGAAGTCCAGCCCCCCCTTGTTATTCTTCTTTTCATCTCTCCTTCCTGACAGTTCAAACTGCCTGGAACGCCAGGGCTAATATTGTGTTAGTGACTCAACCATTAACCAAAATAGTGGGTTGTCTGTGGCTCAGTCTCTTCTTCCTCTGCACAATGAAATACTGCAGCAGTGTTGTTGTTGTAAGAGGCTGGGTGAAGCGTTGGAGAAATGTCTTTTATTTCCATTTTTCCATTCTGGACGGGGCTGAGAAACTCGCCCTGGGAGGTCTATTAGAGAAGGCATCCAATTTGCTATCAACTGAGGGGTGTCAGTCAAAGCTCATCGATCGAGCTTTTAACTGCGGCTCCCTCAATGGCAAAACATGTTAATGTTATTGAGCTGTGTGGAGACGTGAGGAACAGATAAGAGCGTGGGTGGGTGAGGTGGGTGGCGGTTGGACCGGTAGGAAGTTAAGGTGTGTCTCTCTCCTGCTGTCTGCTTGGCCAGTGAAAGCCGATGCAGAAACGGCGGTGGGCTCAGCATGAGAAAAGGGGGAGGGAGAGAGAGAGAAAGAAAAGGAAGGCAGAGGGGTCAAAGGGATTTACTGCCAGGAGCCTAACATTTCAGGTAATGGATATGCTTGTATTGGTGTAAACCAAACCTGCTGTTTTTCTTCCAGCACGGCTGAGGTGAAAAAAACAACAAAGGTGTAACTGACTGCAAGTCTGAGGGGGATTAATAGAAAGTTGATATTTCAGCACCTCGGGCTAAACATTAGATCTCAGGTGTACTCTTGGACACATAGAAAACGGTTGTGTGCGTGCATGTGTCACTGCGTGAGTGTGGAGTTGTGGATGGGGGGTGGGGGGGTGTTATGGTGTATAGTGGGAGGCTTTTCTGCTTCTGCCACATTCCTGTGAAGCTGCAGCAAGGAGGGCAAGAACCCATGGCTAAGTGCTTCCCAAGCTGGCTGAGGTGAACCTAACACCCCTCCTGGAGGAAGCAGCCCAAGCATTGTTCCAGCACATTGCACCCGTCTGACTGAGGCATCCTAGTGCTGTGCAGATCCCAGGGGGCTGGAAAGAGAACGAGGCAGCGGAGGAGAGGGACTGATTGTTCCCTGCTCAGACTATCCACAGATGGGGCTACGGCACAGGATGCTGGCTGTTTGCTTTAGAAAGTCCCAGGCGTTTGCTTTGCAGTCGTGGTGTATAGAATGCTCTGGGGGATAGGGGAGAGGAGAGTGCCAGTGGAGACAACAGCAGGGGAAGGGAAAGAGGGAGCAGAGCAGAGAGAAAGAAAGAAAAAGAAAGGGATAGAAAAAGGACCTTGCCTAATATGATGTCAGTGTGAATATAGTGTCAGTGCCAAGAAGGGAAGACAGATGATACAGCCATACAATGATAGGGTAGTTGGGCGAGAGAGTGCTCAAGTCCTCCCCTGTTTCCAAACAGAGACATATAGAGCTGGAGATAATGGAGAAGGGAGGGAGAGTAAAGAGAGTAAGCGAGGAAGGGGGAAAAAAGGAAGGGATGAGATGCAGGGAACCCAGGCTGCATCCATCATGTGGTTTGGTGCAGAAGCCATTTGTACCTATTGTTCTCCATAATTTGTTTTCTCAGAGCCTGCAACGGGAGGGGTGAAGGGGAGAGACAAAGCTACGGCAGCCATTTATTTTTGCGCTAATTACATAAGTGAGACAGCATAATTAGACGTATAGCTAAATAGACAATAGGCTGAGAGAAAGATGCACACAGGGAGATAGACAGGGAGGTGTGCATGAATTCAAATAGATGACAGGCATGGCCCGCTCTATTTCACATTCAAGAGTGCGAGGGAACGCGTTAAAAGAAGTAAAGGGGATGGAGAAGGATAAAGGGAAAGGAAGAGGGAGAGTAAAGGAGATGGGCCGATGGAAGGGATAAAAGATAAGAGGGAAGGAGAGAAAAGCCCTCTTCACAGACTGCACTTTGAGGTGCGGCCCAATGCTGCTGGAATAGTCACCTCATTTAATACACCTGCTCAGCGGGAGGGGATAGAGAGATATAAGGAGATGTCGTAAAGAAAAAGAGAAAAGGGCAAAAGAAAAGAGAGGAAAGAGGAGACAGATCTCATCTCTGCTTCTTCAGATCAAAGGCAGAGAGTGTCTACAGAAAGCTGTTTGTTGTGGCTTGTTTGGGAGGGTCTGTCTGTGTGAGGTCATGGTTTGACCTGGCCTGCTATTTTGTTATTTTTTGTATTTTTGTTGTTCGGGATTACACTTCAACACAGCCACATGCCAAACCCTCGAAGGTATCACAGGCTAGAGGGTCCGGGACAATTTTCTAGATAGAACCGGAGGCGCTCTGGGGCGGCAAAACTGCAAGAAAGCTGACAGGAAGATGTAGATTGTCTGGAGAGAAAGGGAGAGAGAAGAAAGTTTGTTTAAGGGACAGTTTGGGTTTGTGTGTATGAGGTACTTATCCATAGGACGTGTTTTACCTACAGTAGATATCAGTTGAAATAACTCCAATTTGGGGAAAGTACTGCTTTAGATACCAGCATTTTTATAATACCTTAGGCAGCTCTGTTTAAGTTTACACAGGGGGAACTGAAGAAGTGTAATGCTCTTGTCAAAGCCACCAGACTCCATTGACATAAACAGTAATTTTACCTTCAGTGATTGAGGCAGTGGTAGACTAGCAACATCCATGTTTTGCAAGGCAAATTTACTGTTTCTGTAAATGTCGTCTGGTGGTAAGAGTATACAATGGCTTAAGTAGTGAAAATATTCTACATATAGTGTCTACTTTAACTTTTTTATGTGGCTAAAATGCATTTTGCTGCTGCCCCCACCCACAACAGTGCAGTGCTTAAACTCCATGTCAGTATTCTGACTGCTTCTTTAAACTGGGAGCATCTTTATCTACTATAGTTAATACACTGACTGTGGATAAGCACCTCAAACAACCCCACTTTAAAAAAAAACTCCAAACTATCCCTTTAAAACTAGAGCAGAGATTGTACATCTTTTCAGATAACTGAACAGGGCCATGTTACTAACTCGTCGGTGTTGTGTTGCTGAATGTTCAGTGCGCTAACGCAGTTGTGCATCTGCTCAGGTCCGTGTGTAGGCGGTGCGTGGGTGTGTTGAGCGTGTCACCAGTCTTTCAGCTCTGTGATACAGCGAAAGATAAATAGGCCCTTAATGAAGCCACTCAATCACAAGCCAGTTAAAACAGCTGACCAAAGATTGAGAGGCAGTCAGGCCTGATTGGAGGCCTATTGAAGCCGGTGGAGGGAAGCTCTTGAGCCGTCACACTTTAGATTAGCCATTCACTGCACTATAGACCTCTGGCCTAACTACTCTTCTTTCTCTTAACAGTCCTGTGACACACTATAGTATAGCTCAAGTCAACTCTCTGATTGTGCTGGGGAGTTCTTTAAAAGCCAATTTAAACTCAGTCCTTTGTTTAACTCCCCAGGAACTCTAGCTGGGACATATTGTGTTGGCTCTGTGTGTGTGTGTGTGTGTCTTTTATTGGGCCAGGGTTTAAGTTTTGTGTGAGCTGTCTTTGAGCATGTGATGTTTTGTTAAAAAGAACTGGGTGTATCTCAGAACTGGCACAGACTAGTTTTTTTGGGTGAAAGAGAGGGTGCATGAGAGAAATCAATGGCCCAATTCAACCTATTACAGCCATGACTGTTGCTGTAATGGTGTGGAAATGGACAGTGGTCATGTGGATCCCTTTTATACCTCCAGGCTTGGATCACAACTGAAGCTCCGATTCATTTCCTCCCAGCTTTGATTAAAAAAAAAGTACTCTGAGGATTTCAAAGACTCTCACATGATGGTGACGAGAGAAGAGATCCTTCCGTTTTGTGAAGCGGATGAAACCTCCATTCTGCCAGTTTTGCCGAGGGACAAACATAACACTGGGCTGCAATTTTCCTCGACAAATAATGACTCCTCTAGTCCTCTTTCCTTCCAGCCTTTGCCTCTTTGATCCCAGGTAATGTGTTAACAAGCAACGGGTTCATGGAATACCCATAACATTAGTATGTGTATTTGCGCTGAGGTGTGAGAGTGTGTGTTTGCGCATGTGGGGCCTCATGTGTGTTTTCACACCAATTAATGAATTGCTTTATATGCCTGCTGAGGTGACGATGGCCTGTCTCTGGCAGGGCTCTGCTTTTTTTTTCTCTCCTCTGTGTCAGCACCCATGATGGCCAGGGCCTTCTCTCACACTAACACAAATGAGACCAGTCTAATTAGTGCCCGTGGTTCCTTATAGGGGACCCCTGGAAACCACAGCGCCATTGTGAGTTGGCCTTATCAGGGGACCACTCAAAGGCAGAGGACCCGCTGCACCAGTGAGAAAGTTCACACATATAGGGGGACCTGCTTGGACTCACACTCAAATTAGCTTTCTGGTTAATTGGGTTAGGAGTACAAAAAAAAGCACCAGCCGTTTTTTTTTCCTCCAAAATGTGACCACTGAGGCTCAGCTCCTTCCCGTTTAGCTCCCTCACTCCCTCCGGTTGCACTTCTCCTGAGGGCGATGCAGAAAAATGATTTTGCTCCCCTTCATCCCTCTCCCTCACTCCAGATAATTCAATCTGTTCAATATCATATAATCTCTCCCAATTTTTCAGCCTATTTTAACGTTATCGCTCAACCAGCTACCTCTGGGGGGGATGAGCCTCGTTCCACCTTGTTAAAAAAAAAAGAGGGGCAGGGAGAAAGGGAGAGGTAGCCCAGGAAAGAGGGATGGCAGATAGCTCTCAGAGGAGTGCTTTTAAAAGCCTCTGTTTTCTGCTCTCGTGGGCCATATGTGAAACGGCGGCCAGACAGATTGAAAGAGAGAAGAATAGGAAGGATAGAGAGATACAGAGGAAGATAAAGGAAGACAATCTACAAGAAAGAAGGGATGTGTAGGTGATGTGAGTTGTGGTACTTAAGGTCTGGGGCTCTAACTTGTGTCCCACAGCACTTAACATGCCCCTAGCCATCTCTCCTGGCAGTTAATTAGAATCCAATAAGGTTGCCGCCTGTTGGTCATTGTTCCTCCAGTGTGTTTACCCTTTCCAGAGGCTCCATTCGCTGCTTAATCTGCCGAGAAGCTGAATGTCAATAGGTCAGGCCAAGACTCCAGAGCCCTGAGAGAGAGGGAGAGACAGAGCGAAGGGGGAAGGAGAGAGGATCAGGGGGATGAAGGAAAGGGGTCATTCCTCTCTCTCCCTCCTCTCAATATTTTCCTCTGCTGTTTCTTTCTCGTTGTTGTGTTTTTTTTACCCTCCTCCCTCCCTCTCGCGTCTCCTCTTCTCTTCTTTTCTTCTCACTTCTAATCCGTCCTCTTGATTGTTCTAAGCTGCTTTCAGCCAGCCCCTGGGAGGGTGGGGGGTTTTGGAGTCTGTTTTAATTAAGATTTAAAAGACGACTCCCTCAAGAAGGGAGATTTAAGAGCAGGATGGACTGAGCAAAGTAAATGAATGAAGGTAGGACAGATTGTAGACAGGGCTCAACAAATATCAGAAATCGGTAAAAGGAGAAAGTTAAAAAGCTATTATTTTACACTCGTAGATGCGCACGCCGCACACACATTCACACGAACGCAGCCAGACTCTGAGGCATTCGAGTGGCTAAGCCAAATGGGATTTTTTTTTTCATTTGTAATCAAGCGGCACAATCTATATAGATTGATCTCAACTTCCTGTGATTCATACCATATCCTGCGAGGGTGATATGGGATCAGTGGTAGCCAGCAGGCAAGCTGAGGGAGTTATCTCCACACTCTGTCTAATGATCGATCATCTCACCAGATGGGCTTAAGAGCCTGTAACGCTCCACTTGTTTATCAGTGCCCCAAACCCGAGGCCTCTCCGTAGATGTGACCTGCAAAGAAAGTCTTGTTTTGCAGACAGACAGAAAGAATGCATGAAAGAGAGAAAAGAAAGGAAAAAAGACGTCTTTTAAAAGTTTAAAGTCGGCTTTGTATCGCATCCAGACATGAGGACAGACGCTGAAGTCATCTCCCTGCGTAATGTGGTTCTATGTGGGTGGTAATGTCACCATAGTGGACGCTCTAGACATTCCCTTAATTAACAGCGTTATCGCACCAGGACAAAAGCAGATTTCTCTGTAGAAGTCTGGCCATCAAAGATACAGACGCCGTTATCGTCCAGCATAGCTTTACTTTACTTACAAACAATGCGTCAAAGACAAAGTGCGTGTCCATCTGCGTGTGACACTGCAGTCTGAGAAAAGGGCGCGTGCTTCGTGCTTAGTAAAACAGTCACATCGCACACATCTGCCCTCACTGCAAAGCATACATTCTTCATCCAGAGTAAAGCCCCAAAGAAAGCACACCCCAAAAACACAGGGCACAATGAAGTGTTTAAGTTCATCAAGCCGCAGACTTCGCTGCAGCCGGTAAGGTGTTAAAGGCCAGGCAAGGGTCAAGAGCCCAACCCACGGTATTCTTTGGCATCACACATCCTAACACACAGCCACCATATGTCCAGGGTTTCACAGTCAAAGAGCCAACCCACCCAGCATGACAAAGACCCATTCACACCCCGTTGACTCTGAGGTAATCTGCAATGCCATGGTATGATTAGGACAGAATGCAGCACTAGTCCAACCGGTGGCCGTTTGAGAAAAACAATAGAGTAGAACGTACGGAGGAGTAAAAGGAGGGTTAGGGGAAAAGAGTGTGTACACAAAGAACTTTACAAAGCATTTTGAGCAGATAAACGCAAGCGTGATCTTGCCCTCAGCTTGCTGCAGCTCCATCTCTTGCCTCCATCAAAGCCCCTTGAGATTCTCCCAGCACACTCTGCCTCCGTCACTCACAGCTCTGTTAATAAGGCCAGCAGTAAACGCCAGGAAAGATATGCAGGGATGAAAGATCCTTCTCTCATGTTCTCGCTTTGAGGATGTGTTTCCGGGTGCCAAGGGGGGGTGGGGTGTTGGGGTGGGGGGGTGGGGGGATGCAGCTTTATAGAGTAATGCTGCATTTTAATGGAAACAATAAACTCATCCGCTTATAAAATAATATTTTGTGTCCCACATCCTGTTGTGTTGCAGCTCTGGGGACTTTTTGGCAGACAAGGGAAAAAAAAGCCCCCACCTCCACTAAGCTAAAGGTATAGAAGAAGCCAAAGAATAAAGTGTGCGGAGCTCCTGGGGGAGGGATATATCACACATATATTCTTTCACTGCAGCGATTAATATCCGGGAAAAAAAGGTCAAACTTGACTTGAAACGGTCCAGTATATCACAGTTACATTCGGAGGCTGCATTTCATACATCAATCCCTGCTGTGATGTCTCATCAGCCTGGTCACACAGGAGAGACCCACACTGCACATTATCAAAGATTGATGGGGTGTCCTAGTTAAAGACAGGGGGGGAGGGAGGGAGGGGGGGTGACTGGTTAGAGAGGGGAACTTTTCAGAGGTGTTGACTGTGGGTCGCGTGGCCTTTTGCAGCCCAATGCAAACATCATCACCGTAGTTGGCAAACGTTATGCCAGGCTTCGCTACTGCGTGACCTCAAGACCCGACCCCGAGGTATCCTGGCGGACTCGCACACGCAGCCTTTTGAGGTCAACGCTCTCGCACAAGATGACGCTGGCTGACTCAGGAAGCTTCAAGACGGAAGCCTGAGCCTCACATCTCCTCCCATCCGCCCTCTTCCTCATCCTCCCCTGTAACGAAAGACAAAACAAACTGACAGAACAAACAGGCAGATTATCCTAAATCCTTTTTTCTCTAACACACAACCTAACCATCTCTTATATCCACTGTTCTCCGTCATCCTACCCGTTTCTTGTTCAGAGTGCTTGCTTAATAATTAATTGATTAATTAGTTCGCTCATTAATCATTTATTCATTAATCATGGCCTGATTTTTCTAGAGGAAGCAGCGCAATCTGAAAAAACCCTGACTTCACATTTCACTCTAATTATGCTCCTTTACTAATCAACGCTTAAGAAATGGAGTTTCAGGAAATTAGTTTCCCCCTTTCCTTCTTTTTCTCAACACAAAGCAGGATGTATTGAGGTCGGCAGGTAACGTTCTTCTTTCCCTCCCTTTCTTGTGTTCTGGAAGCTCTTAGTCATCAGTAATTTTAAAGGAATGATTCAAGTTACAGGCAATCTGATGAGCAGAATAAAAATTTGATGTTAAATTAAAACTCGCCTTTTCCTCCACCACTAGATGAAAAGGGAAGAGAAATTCTGGTCACAGACTAACCACAGACATTGATTAATAAATGGCAATTTGAAGGCCGTTTGTAAGAACAGAGAGGCGGCAGCATTGTGAATCACACACTTATTGTTTTCACTGGATCCATGGCTCTCCTGGGAGAGGAGGTAATTTGTTTAATCGCCAGGAGTTATGTTCTCAGGACAGAGAGATGGGAAGATAGGACAGTTCAGAAATATCTTCTACAATGTGGAGCGAGCAGGAGAAGAGACACATTTTAAACAGGTTTAATTAGAAGTGTTTTTGTGCCTTTGTGTTCCTGTTGGATGCAGAGTTCACAACACAGCTCAGCTGCTTTCTCTGAAGGGGCTCTTGTCAGCTGCTGACAAAAAAGAATTATGCATCAAATTAAAGAGAGCTCCAGTGAAATGGAGGCAAGTCGGGCATTAACCTCTAAGCTTTAAAAAGCACACATATTAAGCAACACTAATGAGACTCTCATTGAGCGAGCTGTGTTTTATATTCAAACACACACAAAAGCGCGGCTTTGACTTCAATGTGCCACTGCAGCTTCTGAATGAGGTTGTCTCTCTTATTCATCTCACCAGCAGCAAACACTGCAGAAGTGAACAATAGCGTAGATGGCCCTTTTACTCTAATGAGATGCATACATTTACAACATTACCGCCCTCATTAAAAAATAATAATAATAAAGGGGAAAAAAAGTATTAATTATGAAACGCACTACTTCCTATCGTGAAGAGCCAAGGGGGTCTCCACTGGGCTCAATTAGGAAGAGTAGGCCGCAAATCCCTAGACTAAATTAATTGACACCCCAGGGCATTAGGCCCAGAGTCCCAGTACAGAATCTATGTAGAGAATTCCTTTGTTTTCATTTCCTCCGCCTTTTAGAAAAAGCAAGAGATGGAGGCAATTTTTACATGATCGTTTCATTGTTTTATGGATTTTTAATCTATTATTTATTTATGTTTGTTTTGTTTACTGTCATGTCTGCAGCTGGGAATGAAAAGGTTGACTTTTTTTTCTTATTTTTTATTCCTGCCCCGTCCCTCTGAGAAGCCTTTCTGTCACATGTTGCGCACCATTGCTGTTTTATCCACCATGTCAGCTGTTGTGCACACACTAAACCAGGGCTTTTGCAAACAGCACAAGAAGTTAATGATTTAAAAGCACAGTAAATTATACTGAAAGCCCTTCCATACAAACACTGGGGAAAGAGGGGGAGGGAGCCAGAGAGGGAAATTGGGATACAGAGACAGAAAGAAAAAGCGAGAAAGAGAGAGAGAGCGAGAGAAGCAGGGGGGACAGAAAAGGGCTGGAACTGTGACACAGATCCAGCCAGCAGCTGTCTTGCAGTGAAAACACCAGGGGGTAAGCAGGAATGACACGAAATGACAAGACTAGCTCAATCAACATCTTGTCAACACTGCTGGCTGATGTGTACAGACAATTTCATACCGCCACCACTGGCTCCCTCCCCTTTTCTCTCTTTTTTTATATGGCTTTTTATTTCCTGTCCTCCTGCCAGCCAGCCAGTCACTTGCTATCTGTCTACATGGAGTCAGCTCTCAGCTCTTTGGCTGTTGGCTTCAGAGTGGGGATGTGAGGA
>CAFUXE010000535.1:358713-368862 GCA_903364295.1 Serranus cabrilla
CTCCTCCTCCTCCTCTGCCTCCCCCCTCACTCGCTAACCCCCCTCCACCCCCCTTTGCTCGCTAATGCAGCGACACTACAGCATAACTGGAGCATGCCAAAGCTCAGACAGGCATGAGTGTTTCATACAGTAGAGTTTCTGCAGAGAAGAAATCACCCACAACAATGCAGAAACACAATGGGGATGCGCCGGAGCGTAAGCCAGCCACGGCTGGGAAAGTGTCACATTTTTCATGCTCTCTGACCACGCTAAACGACGCTAAACGCCACATTTAAGGAGGCGAGAGCCTGCAGTGAGAAGGGGGAGAAGAGGATCGGAGGGGGGAGGGAGGAGAGGAAAAGAAGAATACAGGGGGAAAAGAAATAGAGTTAACTAGTGAGATAGCTTTGTGAAAAACAGAGCATTTCCAACATTAAGAAATGAGACCGGGGGCAGAGGAAGCTTTGTCCTAGTGAGGGGTGGTGACAGGGAGTGATGTGATTTGATCTAGCATAAAAGTGCTTTTTGTGTGTCTGGCTGAGGAAGTGAAACCCTGCGTCCATTGATTTGGCTGTCCAGGGAAAAGGCTCAGCTTGCCCTTGCTCTCTTCCTAAGATGTGTGACACTTCTTCCTCACTGTCACCACCCAAAAAACAGACACGCAGGCACCTCAGCCATCACACTTTTTTTCCTAATGTGTGTGTGTGAGGAAGAGAGGGAGAAAGTGAGAGAGCAGTGAGCCATATCCTCAGAATCTACACCTTTCCTCACTTAGGCGTATTGATTTCTGTGAGCAGTAAATAGATTTAAAAGATGATGACAAACAAGGAGCGCTGACGGGGAACACTCTCAGAAATGTGGGAACAGCACAACATCCCCTGCTGCATCATAAAATATATGATTTAACTGCCATGCCAAAGAATGGGATGGCAATTTTAACGCCTTACACATGAAAAAATAAGACCTGCAGTGTCATAGAGATATTCCTAAGTGGTGCGATCACAAATGGCGAGTGACTTGCTTGTGAGCTGATGCTCAGCTCTGCTTGATTGTAATGGAGTCTTCGTTTTAAAAGTTTGTAAAGTGTCTTCTGGCAGAATCTAACAGTTTTTGTGCAACTCCACAGTCACCGATGGAGGATGGAAAGAGGGAGACGGCTGTCAGTATGCTTCCAATCGTCCCTGAGGATAGCGACTCCGGACGCACCTACACCTGCAGGGTTCTTAACCCAGCTGCCCCGGCTGGACGTCAGACATCGGTCACTATCAATGTCCAGCGTGAGTGTCCCAGCATCAGCTTTCCTCTAAAGAACACCAAAGGCTGTAGCAGAGTGCACGCTATATACAGTCATCTGTAAAGCACTTTGATTCTGCTGCTAAAAGGTGAACAGTGCCAATAAGATTACTAAATCCAATTTGTGTCAGTAACGTAAAGGTTTTCCCTCTCACAGACCCTCCCTCAGTGACTCTATCAGTGCAGCCTCAGACTGTGACGGAGGGAGCAAAAGTTCTCTTCATCTGCTCCGCATCAGCCAATCCTGAAATCACTGGATACAGGTATCTATCCTGCATTTTAATCTCAGTATTTCACTCCGATCCTGCCACTATACACACAGAGCCAGCAGTACAAAGTGATGATACAGCACAATCCCACAGCTACTCCAAGACATTAAATGCTGCCAACATGCCAGCCAGAGTAACGACGTCATCCAGAAAAAGAGTGCAGCACAAGCGTCCTAGTGTTCAGTGGATTCATTGGGTTAAATGGGCTGCTTGATTGGCAGCGTTTGATTGTGATTGGCACAAGCCATGAATCGGCTAATAACCACTTTGATGCGCATGGCTAAGTACCTTTCCTGAACTAATGCGACTGTATAATGTGATTATTCATCTGTCCCAGGTGGTCCAAAGGAGGAGTTCCCATCTCAGAGGCAAATGGGGACAGCCTGGAGGTGACAGTGGACTACTCGTACTTCACAGACCCAGTGTCGTGTGAGGTGTCCAACTCTGTGGGCAGCACCAATGTCAGCACCCTGGTCGACGTCCAATGTGAGTTCAATATACTGTTTACATTTGGGCTAACGATGGCCTTTCTTAGGGAGGGTGTGTTTTTTTTGCATGCAGTATAAATGTGCTTTTCTCAGCCTATTTGAAAAATTGTGTATTTTAATATTTTCACGTACCGGGCTCCCTAAACAGTCTTGGAATTGTAAAAATCAGATATCACTGACAATGAGCCCAATTTAATCCATGTAATGATGTTACTTCCCATAATAGCCATTTAATTTTTATTTTTTTTAATGTTTTTTTAAACCTGACCTCACTGTATAAAATGACTTGCTGTTACCTCTAGGATAATCTCAGCCCAACAAATCTTTACACCCACAAACTAGAGTCCATGCAGAGGATGTATGGCTTATCTATGTATGTTTATAACAAGGGGGGTCCTCAGCAGTTTCCAAAAATGCAATTCTTGCATAAATCTCCAAAATGTCAAAATCTTTTTTGAGACCAAATCAATAGTGGAGAGAGAGAGGTAGGTTTAAAATGGTTTAGAACTGCCACTGGTGGATGAGTTTTGTATTTAAGCTTTTCCTGAGGTATATATTGTTGTAAAAACAGTCTCTTATTGATTCTAACTGGCTGCCTCTTCACCCCAGTTGGCCCCAGACTGCTGTCGGAGCCGAAGCCAATGACGGTGGATATCGGAATGGATGCAGCCTTTACTTGTGCATGGACTGGAAACCCTCCTCTGACCCTGGCCTGGACCAAGCAGGGCTCCAGCGTGGTAAGGCAGCAAAACAAAACTCGTCACCACCTTAACTTGGTGGTAAAGCTCCAACACCACCCCTCAACACCATCCCTCCAGAGAGAAACATTCACACATGGCCTTGAGGCATGAATCCCTCACACATTTCCCCCACACATTCTTTTTCAGGCGGAATCTTCAACACCTCCTCTGCATGCTCCCGGAGGGCTAAAGCCTCTGGCAGAAAACTGTCTGTCCACTGACAGATTCATACAGCATCATCAAGGCACATGACATGCTGTCATAACTCTAATCAATCGATCAATCAATCAATCAAGCAGTGTGCCAAGCGGTGGTTCGAAACAACGGAATTACAGCACGTGCCGCAACTTTTAGAGCTGCATTTCTGCCTCTTAGACATTAAAAAGGCTCGACTGCACTTGAGTATCCATTTCCTCAAAGTCAATTTCGTAGGTGGAACAAATGGGACATTTCCACCTTCACTTTACATCATCCTGGTAAAAGTCTTTCAGCGCACACACGCCATCAGTGGGGACATCCCATAGGAGCCCCTCTCCTGGCGACTAATATAATTTCTGAGGCGATGCTGGAGAAAACACCCCCAGTAAAGAATGCTGCAGGACGGCGTAAGCGATGCTGTCATCTCAAAGAGGGAGCGCTTTCAGCTCCTCTGAGGGAAACACAGGCACGAGTAATGGATTAATTGGGTTACTCTATAAGTGTGTTGAAATAAAAAAAAATTGGAGAGAGTGAGAGGGGGTGTAGAGAGGGAGGGAGGCGGACAGAGTGGGGGTAAATGGATTAATCACAGCTTGATGGAATGACAGGATCAATGAGCTGAGGAGTGAGTGAGTGTAGCAGCTCCAAAGGCTAAGGCCCACTCACACCATAGTGCGCTGCGTTCTGTCCCCACTGTTTAATTACAACAATCTCCCCAGCAGCACGGTCACTCAGCGGTGGCTGGAGTGCTTAATGCTGTGATTAAAGCTCTTCACAATGAAATTAAACTCAAACCACCGGCATTTGTTACATTGGTCAGCCCACCTCTGTGCTGCCTCCACAATGAGTGGGCCACTGATAAAGGTCCCGGTTTTTTCTTTTGTCTGCCTCTTCTCCCCACCGCCTCGCTCTTTCTCGCTCCTTCGCTCTCTCTAACACACTTCTCACTTGTCTCTCTGGATTCCTCACTAGGTGCTCAGTAATGGCAACACCTTGCAGCTGAAGGCTGTTACCCAAGAGGATGCTGGAACATACACCTGCAAAGCTATCGTACCCCGAATTGGAGTTGCAGAGAGAGATGTCACACTAACTGTAAATGGTGAGCGGTTCGTTTTCAGAGCATGCAGGGCTGCTTTCATTGTTTTGACTTTGCAGGAGCATCAGAATTGATAACTTAAAAAATTGGCATTGGTCAATATTTCCAGACTTTTTTTTTTATTCATGTCTCTACCCTGCTCACTCTGTCTTTCTTTCTTCCTCACACCAGGCCCACCTATCATCACAGCGGAGGCCACGCAGCACGCTGTCAAGCACTCCAAGGGCAAGCTGGAGTGCCGGGTCGGAAGCAGCCCCCCGCCTGATAAGATTGTAAGTGAGCCTCTTATTTGTGTTGTGCGTCACTCAGTTATACTTGGGGAGCTTACATACTCCGCGAACCCCCGAGCCACACCCACATGAGAGCGATCCGTCAGTGTAGCTTTACCCCCGACCTCACCTTCACACCTTCACACCTTCTCTCCACCTCGCACGCTAGCAAACACGCACACACACTTATTCACAACTGTAATTGCACCGACATTGACTGGAGAGACGGTCGAGTTGGGGGAGCTGTGGGAGACCGGCTTCCTGCAGGTTTCAGCCAAACCGCATTCAATTAGCGGCCCAAGAGGCATCACTCGGCTGACCCTGTTGAACTGCTGAGCGTACGCTGGGCTGAGAGAGGATAATTAGGGTGTGAGGAGGAGTGAGAGACAGGTGCCCTGCTGGCCCTGCGCTAGAGACAGCAGAGAGGAGCCTTATTTTATAGTGCAGCTACCTAACCCTCCTTAGGCCTCACCTGCAGGGCAGACGTGGGAGGCAGCTTAAACATGAGCCTGTGAGCTGTGTCAGCCACGGAGCACGTTAGAGGTCGGCAGAGAGAAAGCAGAACAGAGAGAGAAACTGATGTTCAGTCAGCGGCAGGACGGGATCTAAGGATAAACAGCCGGGCAGGCCTCTGCTTTGCTCACCGGTGAGGAATTCTTCATAGCAAAGTGACTCACACCCTGTTGTCTTTTTGCCTGCTCCTCTCAACAGGTGTGGACCTTTGGAGACATGAGCCTGTCCTCTGGTACCTCTGGTCGTTACTCAGTGCAGACAGTAACCAGCGACCACGGAGTCCTGTCCTCCCTGGTGCTGTCTGAGACTCTCGCTCAGGATTTCCAGCTGCGCTACAACTGCACTGCTTGGAACCGCTTCGGCACCGGCACCGCCCTGGTCACACTGAAGGAGCAAGGTACGCACAGTCACGAGTAACAATCCCCAGCAGAGCCCTCTGCAGAAGTTATAGAGATACTCTCAATCCTCGCTGTGAAGGGGGCCAGATTAGGTGAAAGCAGCACTCCTGTCTTGCGCTTATCTTAATTATACTCTTCTAATCGATATGATTTAATCAGCAGATGGTTCCTTTAATGAATATGTTTGCCCCATAACATAGATATTGATTGGGGACAAAAGTCAATTAGAGGAAGCCACATGCATTTGGGCTCATATTCTCTATCACTGTCTCAGAGCCAAGTTCTGATGCTGCAGCCCCTTTAAGTGAGCTTAAAATTAAGCAGTAGTACTACTACGCTGATGCTAGTGGAAGCCTTTGTTGCAGCAGACACCAAAAATAAGGTCCTCGCCAGTAATTTACATCAACGTAGCAGAGTGGGGTCTCCAGAGAAATGGGCAGCGGTATCTCCTGGAATCTCTAATTAGATTACTGTCTGTTGCTTCATTGCATGTCAGGCCTTGTTACCCTTCTTTCAGAGAGATTAGAGACAATAGCCAGGCTGTGGGATGCTGGATCGCCCGCATGAGCATACGCTAGCTGTGAGCAGGCCGGGGCTTACCGCAGATGAATTTATACAAGCGCTGACGTTTCTGGGATTAGCAAGACAAATGAATGGATCTCTTCCTTTCTTTTGCTCTGATCTGCACGTTCTTGACACTGACACTTATGTTCTACTGTCTCTCATTTCATCCCTCCCGTTCTCTTGACAACCATCTACCCCCACCTCCCCTTCGCCACACTTCTCCTCTCTCACTGTTCTCTCTCCAGAAGCCCTGCCTATGATGATAATTGTTGGGGGAGCAGTAGGTGGAGGCTGTGTCCTGCTCATCTGCGTCATCACTCTGGTCTCCCTCTGCTGCAGGCACACAGGAAAAGGTGAGCTCAATGGTTAGTATGGGCAAGAGGGTCAACTGCCAATTCCTCAAATCAAACAGATTAAAGTCTTTTTCATTTGTGAGCTGAAAATTGAACGTTTTTTTGTTCAGTTTTTGTGCCATTTCACCGTGATTAAACTGAATTCTTTATGTCAGTTTTGATGTAGAAGTCTGCCACTTCATGTCAAGTAAAATTCCTTCTTATTCTTTTCAATCCCCAAAGGTAAAAGGTGCACTCGTCTTTCCAAGAGTGATATCAGAGTTCAGATTGTTCACAGTGATCACAACGCTACACGCGGCAATGATGACGAAGAGGATGTCAAAGAGCCCATGGTACGTTTCTTTGTTCGTATGTAGATATCTCTATTGATGGTTGGGGAAAATTCGCATTAACACTGTAGTGTAATGCTCAGATTTTGTTTTGTTCTTATTCAAGTAAGGTCTGGCTCATCCTAGTAAATCTTCAAAAATGCTTGGTCTTCCCTCAGGCACCGAACAGCAGCGAGTCTCCTGGGACATCGCGCACAGAACACAGCGACCTCCTGGAAGAGGAGGAGGATGAGAGATCGGACATCAAGGTAAAACTGAAAATACTCACTTGAAGACACACTCTGCAGAATCGCAAGAATACAGTATTTTCATCCATTATACATGAAACTGAACCATGCAAAGTTCATAATTTCCCCTTGTCCTCCTCATAGGACCCCACCAATGGCTACTACAATGTCCGTGGCCATGAAGACCGCCATATCCGCAGCAGTGGATTCTCTGAATATGTGCCCAACTCTCGGCCGGTCTACACTCCATCTCAGCTGCCCTCCCCCAGCCCCATGTACGGTCAGCACGGCACCCAGCCACGCGCCTATGACTTCTCCCACCGGTATGCAACCACCACAGCGGGCAGGACTGCGTATGAACAGCAGCAGGCTGCCCAGCAGCAGCCGGCCCAGCCCGCCAGCATTTACCCCACTGACCCCCTCTACAGTGGCTCTGCCTACCTACCTGCCACCTATGGCCGCGCCTTCACCAGCTACGTTAAGCCCGCTTCTTATGAGAAGGTGGATGCATACGACCAATCAGATCAGGCCAGCAAGGTGTCCAGCTCGTCCCGCTTCTCTTACGCCTCCTCACAAGTCTCCTCCCAGCAGTCCGACTATGGTCGGCCTTCACAACGTATGCAGACGCATGTCTGATTGGACAAAATAACTGGAAAAAAGAAGAGTACAGGAGCAGTGAGTAGATAACATTGTCACCTCCACATACACTGATGTGGCTGGACTAACATGAACAGAGACTTACTTTACTCGGACGGTCCTTCAAGGACATGTTTGGACAGTATTTGGAGGGAGCCATGTGATTTATGGGGGTTATGGGATAACCAACCTTTATTTGTTGTGATGGATGGCAGGATCTACAACAACGCTAACTGTAGAAATCCTGAGCTGGAGAATTCAGCAGATTGTGATGTTCAAGCTATGATTACAGTGTGATACCTCACCAGGTTATCTCTACATGATGACCACCCAAACCTGTGGAGATATTCTGTCAGTGCAAGGGCCAACTAGAAAACAAATCAAATGCATCTCCTGAACTTGGGTGGCCAAAATGACTGGAGGTAGCTGTTTACCTGCCTTTCAGAGTTTACTTTGTGTCAACACTAAATGTCAAACATGACCTCGAAAATACTTTGAAAGAACATATTACAAGCTAAGACATATTTGAGGAAAAAACAGATATGAACAACCTATTGTTGTCTGTCATTTGGTGTTTTGTTGGCATGCGAAAGGAATTCTAAGCACATTTGTGTCTCTATCATCCACAAAAGACTGAGCTATCCACTTCCAGAGACAGACAAACTATTCTGCACAACAGCTTAGCTCTACTGACCAACAAGTACTACAGGCACCATACTGTATGAAGAGTTTAATCAGTGGGGGAATACGGCCTGAGCTGTATTCCTGGAGCTTCTTCTGATAATAGCCCTAACACATTGGACGTAGCAGTGTTGCTTAACGCTGGATAAAAGAAGGCGATGTGAAGAGAATGTGTATTTTAGCCATCACTTTAATGGAGGGCTGCAAGTTAACTGTGTGTTGTACTAAGATGGACAAGGTAAGGCCATGAAAACCCAAAGATGGTGATAACTGTATAGGGGGAAAAGGGGGCTGAGGCTAATTACTGCTGTCCTACCCCTGGTACTGTTTCCTGATTGTAAAATGAAGATAAGTCTATTACCGGAACAATCAAAAAGGGTGGTTTGGAAAATGGTGGCAATCTTGAACTTGAAATAAACTTGAATGCAGCGTCATCTTCAGCAGGCTCAGGTGGGGAAAGACGTGCTAGGCAGTCCTACAGTGGACCGTACACACTCAAGTTTTACAACTCAATCAAATTGTCTCAATATGTTTACAAGAAACAGTACTACCCTGAAACACTAAGTATCTGTACAAATGGCTGTGCCCATACTTTCTCTCTCTGTTGCATGCAAATGATGTGTCTAGTGAAAATCTTCAGCGTTTATATCCATGTCCATTTCATGTTTGAGACGTTGGTTTCTGCACCTGGACCAGTTGCATTCCACTTCCTGGATGTTTCAGTATGGACGCCTGTACTGCCATTTGTCTAAAAAGCTGTTACCAGGCAGCCTGACGAGAGAACAAATGTCACTTAAAGTGAGGAGGCAAACATCATCGCTTGTCTTTATTTTTATATTTTATATAAGCCTTAATGTACAGCGTGTAAGCTGCTCTATTGTAAAGTATCTTTATATACATATGTATCTATCTTGGTTGATTTGTTTGGGTCCACAGATTTTCTTCTCTAAGTTGTTCATCAATCATTGAATGCAGTTACTATGCTTTTTTGGAACACAACTAATTGCCATTTGTTTGTTCATTCTTTTAATAATGTATTAAGAATTTTATTTGCTAAAAATGAGCTATCGTTGCTTGTACCTTTGTACACATATTTATATTTAAATAAAACCATTTCCGATAAAGAACTGGCTGGCGTGAATCCTGAGAGTTAATCAGCCTGGTGAGGAGCTTCATTGGGCATGGGGAACAGCGACAAACAAAGCTTCCCATGTAGCAACAATGATGAATACATAAATTAGCAGCACTGTCTATGTTGATTTTCCTATTCCCCCAGTGGTGCACTGCTTTTAATGAAGACAGATGAGATAGTGGAACCCCCCACTGCATGTGTATCCACCTCCCGAAGTCGACATGCCCGTCTCGTAGGGTAATAGGATAGAGCTGTGACAAAGGCAGGTATTATTTGACAATATGAGTTCGTCTTGTCACCTCTGTTCCCCAGGTAGGCACGCTGCTCACGACGGGGAGGAGAGCTACATGCTCATTACAATTCTACCGTGAGAAGGGACAAGGTCTCACAAGACATGCATTTATTATGCACAACATAACACAAAACGAGACCTTGTCAAAGACAAATAATACAGGTAATGCAATTAGGTACTGAGGAATCGGATAAAAGGCTTTTATTGCTATGACTCTTTTGATATAAAAAAACACACAAACAAAGAAAGGTTATAAAGTATGTCCACATTCCAAATCACACTGTACAATTCTCAAGACAATATCATAAAAAACATCTAAAAGTTGTGGCTTCTCCCTACTTTCTGAAAAAACAAACACATTACGCTTGCCTAGTTTCACTGTAAGGCTCTATGGAATTAATAAAAGAGGTCCACTGAGCAATATCCGTAACTAATTTTTCTTCTTAATTTTTTCCCCTTCAATAAATAATACTTATGCAAATCTTTGGTGTGCTCATCCAGGATACAACATCTCCAGGATAAGTCAGAGATGAAGGCAAACAGAGTAAACGAAACCATCCAGTCATATCTTAAGATTTAAAAGTTGACTGAGTTGGTCGTGACCAAAGAGAGGAAATTCTCACAGGGATAAGAACTCATTGCATCGCTCTGGCAAGCTGGTAAAAAAAAAAACCCTCATTGGTTTACTTTGG
>CAFUXE010000535.1:369143-387575 GCA_903364295.1 Serranus cabrilla
GTCCCATTTAGAGTAGACAGTAAAAGGCTTCAGGGTGTGGTTACCTTATGATCAAGAGGTTGCAACCATTGCACACTGGGTGTTTCTGTCTTAGATATTTAACCCTTTCACAGTGTGTTTTCATGGCTAGCTGGTGATAGCATGAGCTGATAACAATGAGTCCACCTATCTCCCAATCCGTTCTGCAGAAAAGCTGGTTGCAAAAAAACAACATGGTGAGTGAATGATAGTTCGCTATTAAAATTTACACACTCACTGTGACCTCACGCTGGTTGTAGTCTTTGGTTCGGATCAGCAACAAGTTATAACAACTTGAGTGTCACTCCAGATCAACATTCTTCAGGGGCCATGATCCCGTTTCTCACACTGACTTCAAATCTGCCAGACTTATCTTCGCTGCCGTGTGCTTTTGGCTTCAGATTTTCATCAGCATGATATGAAAATGCCCCTTCACAGATTTGGGCAACTTTTTTTCATGCCCTTTTGTTTTTTTCTTAACTTCTTTGACCATCCCACGGTAATTCAGTTTATACTTAGCTGATAAAAACTGAGATTAATGGCTGCCTGAGAGATGGGTAGATAAAAGATGTTGAATCAATCTGAAAACCTTTGCTATGTTTTGGAAAATGGTTGTCTGTAAATGATCTGTATTTGTCTTTTATACCAAATAGGTTAAAACAAAAGTTATGGTCCTTTAAGATACTTCAAATTAAAATCCCAAATGTATAAATATCTACAGCATGAGCCCTAAAGGATGAAGGCATCTCTCACACCCATTTAGAAATACACAATATTAAGGCTAAAACCTCTCTGCATCCATCTTAAAAAGTTAAATTTGACAAATATTTGGAAAATAATTCCCAAAATTTGCATATTTCGTTATTTACAATCAAGGTATATCAACGACATTGATGTGCTGATTTAGGACTTTAAAAACAATAAAAAATCTGAGTTAGTGTGGTTTATGTGTGTTTATGTGTATATCTATGTGTGTGTGTGTGTGAGTGGGAGGTGTGGGGTTGGCAACGAAATAAAGTGCTTTAAGTCATTCATGTCTGCCGCAAAATGAAGAAATCTTGGAGAGAGTTGTCCTGAAGAAGACCCAAATGTTCCATCTCCATTATTGTTAGCACTACGATGTTGTTGTTCCCCACTTGGCTTTCCTCCCTGTTTCTACCAACATCATCAAACCCCTGTCTCTTTCTTGATCCAGTCTCTCAGCTTGGTGACACGCGTGTAGACACCAGGCTTGTTGCGACGGGCGCAACCCTCACCCCAGCTCACGATGCCGGCCTGAAACCACTTCCCACTCTCCTCGAAACACACCAGGGGGCCTCCAGAGTCTCCCTGGGTACGACAGCAGGGGAGGGCTGTTATTAGACTGAGTTTGGATGTGAGAGCATGATAATTATTTTAGTGTGAAAACCTCTGTCTCTGTCACCCCTTCTTCCTTTTTTTCTACTCTGGAGAACACGTTTGGACTTACCTGGCATGCATCAACTCCTCCAACTAAGAATCCGCTGCAGAGCATCCTGGAGGTGAGCTGGCCCTCCGTGACCACGTTGCACACCGTGTCGTTGATGACTTTCACCATTGCCTTCTGCAGCACTTGTGCCTTCCGACCTGCAAGGCAGCAGGACAAAGGGGTCACGTGACCTCTGCGTTAGTCGTTTACATCAAAGGTGTTAATGGGCTGGATTAGCGTTAGCTAATGAAGGTTTAAGAGGCTTCCCAGGAGAGCCGACGTCTGTCTTGATATATGGATATGGAAGAAGGCTTAATGGAATAGAGCAGATTAGAAAAAGATGAGAGGAAAGGGAGGGAGGGTTGAGTAGAAGAGAAGTATGTCATGATGGCAAATATAAAGAAATGGGAGGGACATTAAAGCAAAGGAAGAATAAAGGATGAAATGAGAAAGAGATGAAGGGAAGAAGAGGAAGCAGGCAGGGAAGGAAGATGAAGGACAGAGATGAATCGCTCATTGTGAGAAGGATGGGGGAGGAGTGGGATGTCTTAATTTTGATGTGAGTTGGATATGCAAAAAGGAAAAACACAACTGTAGAGTGGGTCACCCATAATCGAGGAATAACAGTATAAATATTCAAAAATTAGTATAATAATACAGCGAAAAATAACAAATGACGACAATTCCACCCAGAATCACCAACTCATGCATAATACCTCCTTCTCGCTGCGCGCCCCAGCCTGTGACCCAGCAGGACATGCCTGCAGGGAAGACGTGGGAGGGAGCGGGTAGGCAGATGGGTTGGATGGTGTTGGTGAACTCCAGCGGCTGACTGAGCTCCAGCAGTACAATGTCATAGTCAAAGGTCATCTGGTTGTAATCCGGGTGGGAGATGATCTTCTTCACCGCTCTGCGCTGTACCCCATCCTGCTTGTACTGGTCCTGCATGCCACTGTAGGTTTGCCAGTTGGTTGCAACATGGTTCCTGTGGCAGCATCATGGGGCACAGGTTAGGTTTCTGTACACGTGTAAGCCATCATCATGAGCGTGTGTGTAATTTAATACAAATTAACACAACAGCGATGCAACATATTCTACTGTAAGATGACAGTTTCCATTGAGATAAAATGATACTTTCAAAATAAAGCGATTCAACATGCTTTTTATCAGTCCACAAAAGCTAAACATTATAAGTTACAAAGCTATTTTTTTTATATGACTCTTTTGCTGTATTGCATAAAATTTTCATTATAGTGTTGCCACCCCTGTACAAAAACAAGCAATATTGTATACTTCTTATGATGATATATGACTGTAAAGAAAACCATTGCGGCCTCCATAAAGTAATCTAGAAAATGCTCGCAAATTAAATATCATTTTGTACAGCAAACACCAACTGTGAATATGTGAAAATGAACACATTCCCTTTCAACAACAATAGAGTTGTGCCCAGGCCGAACAGCATGGTTAGTGCTCCACCTACAGGTCACTCTGATGAATACAGCTCCGTGCTTTCATGGATGAGATGTAAATTTAGCCCCCCCAAGGTTTTTCTGAATTAACTGTTATCATCAGGGGCTAATTTTCAGACTTTGCAATTTGTATATAAATGGTCCTCTGTTGTGCACAGTTCTCCTTTTATTCCAGCAGAATGTGGCTGAGAATATTGCATAATGAGGTGTAATAAAATGTTGAAGAATGCCATGAATAATAAAATACAAGGGAAACAATAACAGCTTTTACACCAACACATATGAAAAGGGATGTGTGACATATGCTATAAATTTACAGTGTTGCTCTGAACATGTGTGCTGTTTAGGCTGGGACTCACTCTGGGCTGCTGGTGACGAAGCAGTGGGCAGCTGAAAGGAGCCACCTCTCAGATATGATTGAGGCTCCGCAAACATGCCCATAGGTCTTGAAGTGAAGGCTGACCTGCCAGGGCCACTCGCCCATCTCAGCGTTCTGCCCTCCTACGATGCGGTTCAGCTTATAGGGCCTGGTGCCACAAGCTAACATTCAACAGAGAACATAATGAGAGGGGAGGGGCGGTGGATGGTGGAGTGCAAATTGTAGGTAAGACTGAGGGAAAAGAATTAGATTAAGTTGACTGAAAGCTATCATGTGAGAAGCATTGGCTGTGAATGCTACCATGACTCTTTGGATTCCTAATAAGGCACGCCGACATATTAACTGATCAAAAAACAGAAAAAAACACAGACACACCCTGAGGCTTAAATGGAGGAAAAAACAAAAACTTCAGAGATGACAAGAGCTGCTTTCAAAGACGAATGAAATAAATAAAGTCGTCAAGGCCCGGGGCTCTTTTCTAACAGACAGCCCAACGCGCAGCTCAACCCAGCTCTTCTATAATCTACTTTGAATGACACTGAAGAGATTAGATCCACTTTTAGCTGTTTTAAAAGATTGTTTTAAAAAAAAAGGTACATTTTATAAGGCGGAAATAGATTAAAACGTTTCTTACCGCAGCCAGCCTCGTCTGAGTTATCGGAGCAGTCGTTGACGCGGTCACATTCAGCATTCACCTTGTTGACACATTCTTTGTTCTTACACTTGAAGCTGAAGTCAGAGCAGATGCCCGGAGCTACAGTGGGGTGGAGACAGGTCTCAAAATCAAAACACATGCCGTATTTCAATCAAAGCGTTAGAGCATTGCTAAGTTTAACCAGTAAAATACTATGCAATCAGCGAGGCTTCAAAGTGAGGCTTGAATGCACAATGCATAGTGATTGAGGAGCAGATTGCATTGATTGGTGGTATTGATTGGGGTTGAGGTCTAATATCGCTCTTTATTCACAGAAGGGAAAATCAAAAGGAAATGCAAGAGAACTGCGTGCGTGTGTGTGTGTTTGACCGAGTGAGTAAGCGAAAGGGAAATTGATAAAGAGTGAAGTAGAGAGTAAGAGGAAATGGGAGAAAAAGCTAAGAAAAACAGTTAAAAAACGCTTTAAATGAAGAATGAAGTCCTCAGTGCAGCATCTTTGTAAAATTCTAAATCTTAACTGACGAAGGTTAATTGCTTAATGGTTTGTGTAACATACTTATAAATCAATTTGGTGATGCTCTTTTCTTTAATAAAAAAAAAGCATGTATGCCAGAGAAGAGAATAAGTGCTGCCACTTACAGGCTTTACAAGAGGCCTCATCGCTTCCATCTTCACAGTCCTTCTTCTTGTCACACACAACATCCTGAGGCATACAAACCCCGTTACCACAGCGCCACTCATTCTCCTCACAACCTAGGGGCAGTGAAACACAATGATGAGGAAATTATAATAAAATAAAGATGAACTCGAATAAGGAGAAGACAAGCCAATAAGTTTCAGAGGGACATTAGCGGTGGGGCCACGGTGGACATTAGCATCTGTCTCCATTCTTCTTGTGTGTATTACACATGATTAAGCCTCCGGAGCAAATTGGGCAAGGCTTCAAACAAACTCCATTACCGATAGAATAATGACTGCACACAGCCCAGGAGTCAGTGACCAGAGCATTAGCAGTGATGTGCCTTTAATGTTAGCACAATTAGCATAGCATTAGATAAGGTTTGTGCAGTTCAGGAATACTTACTGCAACTTTCCTCATCGCTCCCGTCTCCACAGTCGTTGACGCGATCGCACACCCAGAGTTTCGGTTTGCACAAGCCATTGGCACAAGAAAACTGATCCTTCTCACACTCTGAGGGTAAAGAAATGCCATTCAGTAAGCAGTGCAAGATGTACATTTTGATCATTTTGTTGGAAAAGGGCATGTTCACCAAGCAAAATTACTGGATACACTTTATACCAGTAGGTCAAAGGGTAATTAGAGAAAGGTCATGGCTGGAGCCATAATGAAAAAGTTTGACATTTGGGGAAAAATGCTTATTTTCTTTCTTTCCAAGAGATAAATGAGAAGGTATATATCACTCTGTTTGTAAGAGAAATACATTACCGTATAAGTGGATGTAGCAGCCACTGTGACGCCATTGGTTTGTGGACAATAGTTTTAAAGTATCAAGTTTGGCATTTTGTATCCTATGTATCCTATGCTTCCAGCTAATGCAAAGGAGCGAGCTTAGTTGGTAAGGTGTATCTATAATTTAACGCGAAAAGCCAAATTCTTAGGGTGTCTTAACACTCTACAAGACACTGTTAGGTGACCAAAGTGTTATTGTTAACCTTAATGAACACAGGGTCAGGATTTTGGGCCCAAATCAAAGAGTGCTATGGTATCACCTTGTCTTAATTGTGTATTTTCTCTGAGTTGGACCATAATTTACCAAATGAGCCTCATGCTGTATTTACTGACACCTGAAAGTAGCAACTGAGACTTTAAACTAATTCGGAAAATTGTTACTAAGGTAATAAATCAAGAGATAAGTACACTTCTATGCAATCTGATGTCTTTTTGTAACCGGCGGAGTCGCCCCCTGCTGGCAATAAGAAAGAATACATGTTTAAGGCACTTGTGCTTTTGCTGGCCTAGAAGTGGCTTCTTTGATAAATATGAAGCCAAAGCGAGCAGCAAGTTAGCTTAGCATAGCACATAAACTGAAAACAGCCCAGCTCTGTCTTAAGTTAACAAAATCTCACAAAATAATTATATAGGGTTTACTTAATTTGTAAATTTCTAGTTCTACGGGGGTGTATGTGATAGACCTTTTTGGCCATTCACAGTAACTTCCTGGCCTTGAGACCTTACAATGTAGATAAAACTCCAAGAAATCACTGTGCACAGAGCCAATACTGTTGTACGTAACCAACCATAAAAACACAACTACTCTTTATATGTTGTTACCTTTGCCAGGCTACTCATTCCCCCTGATTCAAGTCTTTATGCTAAGCTAACTGTCTGCTGGCCAAAACCTTACTGTATATTTAACAGGCAGTTATGAGAGTGCTATTGATCTTCACATCATTCACCTCTTTCAAGAAGGCAAGAGGAGTATTTGCCAAAATGTAAATCTATTTCTTTAAGGGACTGAGAGAGAATAAGAGGTGAGGAGGGGAGGAAACACAGAAAAGGTGCATTTGGGTCGAGGGGGAACTCACGACACTTCATCTCGTCGCTCATGTCTCCGCAGTCGTTCCAGCCATCGCACTTCAGGTCTTTCGAGATGCAGATGCCAGAGTTGCAGGCGAACTGGTTGGGGCAAGCTGCTCACAAAAACAGAGAAAAGAGGGAGGGAGCAGAGGAAAAAAAAAGGAGAGAAAGACGATGATGACAAATTGAACAAGAGGGAGTGACAGTGTATGTTCGCAACATCCATCATGTTGCCAATGCTTGTCCCTGTTGATCAGAGCAATTATAAATCCATTTTGGTCCAACAGGGAGACAACATAAAGAGCGGAGGGTATTGAGAGTGGAGTGCTCCTGACTGACAGTGGCAAATAAAATGGACCCAATAAACAAGCTCTCTGGTGATTAGTCTAGCTCTTGAGTTTCACTGCTGCAGATTCTAAGCCTCTATCACTAAACAGCTCCATTTGACTGTCAGTCAGCTACGGTCTCGTAGTCTCTCAGACTACACAGTTACTCCCCCTGTCTGGCTTTGTAATGGCAGGCTATGAGTGTCACTGTCATATCGCAACATTTCACCCATCTCGCAAAGTGTCGTGTAAATGTGGGTTTTAGATTAGGCTTTAACTCACGGTTTTTAGGATCATAAGCGTTGTACTCGGCACTGAAGCCTTTGTCAGTGAAGGACTCGTCGGAGTGGAAGATCACATCTACGATGTTGCTGGTGCTGGTCAAAGCCAAAGAGGACAATTCTCCACAATACCTGGGGCACAAGACCAATGTTTTAGGAAAAAATGTTTATTGGGTTGTATTTTTGTAGTTTGGTGATTATGATGCTCACTAAAGTAATTGCTGGGATTAGAGAAAAGGGCAACATCACTACAACAATGCCCAATGGGGCTAGAAACATGAGCAGTCAGACAAAGTTGTAAACAGCCAACAGTTTAGTTAAATCATCTGAAAATGTTGCCGGTAAGACAGCAACTTAAAGGCATACTGTGCAGGAAGTGTAGCTTAATTCTTGTGAATTTTTGTAGGTTCACTCTCATTTTGGAACAAACTTTGTCCACTTGGCGTTTCGCCTTGCTGTATTTGCATTTTTTTAGCACTGCATCCGCTGTTTTGGCAGCTTTGTGCCCAAAAGGTGATGCACAGAAACATCCCAAACACAGCAAAATGAAAAGAAAGGAGATGAGTCTGCAGATACAGACACCACCACACACTTCTAGTGGGTCATGAGTGATGATTTAGATGGATTGTTTTTTAAACCTGCATAATATACCTTTAAATGTGACTAAATGCACAGGAAACTGTTGCTGTGCCTGCACAGACACAGTAAGTATAGTGAGTTGAACTAAGTTACTAAGTCGTCCTCCAAACTATGATGGATGTTTACAACAGACAGTATATGGGAGTATCATTTAGGGTGTTACATAAATGAGTTAAAGTCTTACTTTGAGTCCATTATCTGCACATAGTCTTTGTTACACTGACGGATGTCCACTCCAGGCTCTTTCATGCGGAACATGGTGAACTTCACCCGCACTTTCTTCCCAGCAGGGACCTGCAGCACAGAGGAAGAGCTGATTGGTTCGTAACAACCTTATTTACCATGCATGTCACTCCTCCACCTACACACCAAAACATGTATCTGTATCCCATGTAAATGCAAGCAGACAAGTTTGCAAGACAAACAGGCCATGGATGCACGCACACACGTGCACACACACACACTCACTACGTACACACCAGCAAACAAAACCAACACACAAAGCACTGCAGCTCAGCTTGAGCTGCGGCAGCAACAGCGGTCTGACAGATGAAGATAGAAGAGGTACTGAACAGCTTGGCTTCTATAGTGCTGCCTCAGCATTCCTCTCATGGCAGGCTAAGGATGGAGGAGGAGGAGGAGGAGGAGGAGGAGGTGGGTAGAGGGGTTTCAGGTAGAGGAGGGGGCCAGGGAGAGGAGCAGTGTTGCAAACCTTGATGGTCCACTTGCAGTCCACAGCAGGCGGATAGAAGCTGGGGTGAAGTGGGGAGGTGAAGACTCCTTGTTGATCAGCAAGGACGCCACCACAGGTTTTAACTGAAAAGAAGAAGTCAAAAACTCACATTCGAGCATCAAATGTTTTAATTTTCTAATGGGTTAAAGGGAGACACTACAGAGGAATAGGGAAAAACAATAGATGTCACCATAAAACATCCCCAGTTCTCACAATAAAAACATTTATTTTTTGTATTACACATTTTATAACGTGCTTAAATATGCAAATGAGGCATTTCCTTAATAAATATGTGCTAATTTGCATACATTTCCAGAGCAGAAATCAGAACACTGGATGAAGCTTGTTTCATTATGGTGAGGTATTAAGAGTGTATGACTGGGGGTGATGTATCCATAATTCAAAGTTCTGTCAACAGCAATAAAATAACATATCCTATTAAAAAAAACATCTAGTAAAATAAATACCTAAATGTGTATTTTGGATGTTTTCTTTAATATTACAGGAGCAAAAATAGCCCAGAATTAATTGAACAGTGCATGAATAAAAGGTTTTTGCCTGCAGTGTCTCGCCTCATTTAAACAAAGCAAGGTGAACAGTTAAAATGCAAAAAAATAATAATCTTAATTACTTTTAGACTTGGGGATGGATTTATACACAGCCTCGAAGCCAGGCCTCTGGACAGACGAGTCTGTGATCAAATTAAGCAGCATGATGTTGCCGGATGACACCACCTCCAGAGGGTTAGAGGGAGGCCTCTGACCACATTTCCTGTGAGAGACGGATAAGCAGTCAAGCAAGATGGTACACAAACCAGGTACGTTTACAGTATCAGAAAGAGGTAACGCAACCATAAAGCCTGAGCTGAAAGGAGTTTCTGTCTTCCTCAGGATGCCCAACACCCAAAAACAGCTGTAATTCTTTTTAGTCACAAGCACTAAAACATCAATTCAGCAAACAAGTTTAAAATGCTTAAAGAAAAAAATAATTTGAAAAGAAATCAATAGATAAGCAGAGAGGGATAGAGAAAGAGATAAATAAGGAGAGATGTGCCAGCACTTGATAGAAATTGCTTAGGCGGAGTTTCAAAGTCAAACATTAGGTACATTAGCAAAAAGTTTCAGCACTGCTGGCGGCGGAGCAATGGAGGTGTGAATGACGCTGCAAGAGCAGCAATACATCTACCTCTAGTAGAATAATGTCATTATAGAGTATTATATTATGGCTCTCATAAACCTCATGTCACCTTGGATAAAGCTGATCGCTCAATAGCTTTATAAAAATTTTATGCATCGCTTGGTAACGCATATTTGTTTGGCAATGGTTTCTGAGTTTGAAATTGCCTGCAGCTACAACTGATGTTGCATTCAGGAGCCTGTAGTTTCAGAATCACAGCCCTCCCCCATAGACAAAGTGCAATTACACACAGTGGTGTAGCAGGATTCAGGTTGGCACCCTTCGCAGATTTGAAAGCAGAGGTCTTTTTGAGCCAACTCAATCTCACCGAGGTCTCAAAAGTTAACAATAAAATGAGACATGCAGCGCTAAAGGCTTCTGGGCCCAAAAATAAAAAATAAAAGTTGTAATCACAAATCCAGTGAAAGGAATGAAGTGGAACATGTTTTCCACCCACATCAAAAGAGCTTTTACTCCTAAATCCCTCTGCAACATTTCAGTCAAGTGATTCCTTGTGGTCGTCCTCTGGGAATCATGCAGAACTATATTTCCCCTCTCTCTGATCGCCTAGGCTAAATAAATGAGACAAATGTTGGTTGAGCACTATCAAACAAACCCTACTACTAAGGTTTAAGGCAAAATGAGAAAATGATTTGCGTCACAACTTGATGTACTGTGGGAGCAAAAAATGGGTCTATTTACTGGTTTTCTTTTCCTCTCAGGGGAGAGGCATTAAAGCAAGCAATACTGTTCGGCATACTGCAAGTAAATAGAATGATGAAAAAACCTGATCCATCCAGAGAGACTTTACTTTAAAAGGCACCAACGTGACTGTCTCGATACTTACTCTGTGATGGCCTGAGAATCATCTGGACTCAAAGAGTCATAGATGGAGACAAAGTCATCTGAGCAGTCGTCCTCAATGTGGAAAAAAGGGAAAGACACAAAGATGGCGTGGTTCTCTGCAGCTCGGATTTGCCACTGACACCGAGACTTGGGGGGGTAGCCTCTGGGGTACCCTGGAGATGTAAAACTTTTTTCCTTTTCTTCAGCCTCCAAACGATGGAAACACTCCTCTGGGAATAACAACATCGGATTAATCACACAGTGTTCATAGGTATGAGTAACTTAAATTTACAGCTTTTCTATTAGAATCTGAGCATCATAATGTTCTGTATCTTCTTCTGCTTATTTCAACTGACAGTTCTCTTAAAGGGACAGTTCAAATTCAAAAATACATAATTTTCTTTTACCTGTAGTGCTTTTTATCACTCTGTTTGGATGAACTGGTTACTCAAGATAATCTACAGACTGAGTAGCTTCATGGTGGAACTATTCTCTGCTAGCTTGTGGCAGCGATACCTATTTTTTTTCCAAGAAAGGAATAAAAAAATACTTCCTACATGAAACCGCTCACAACAAAGTCTGCGGATTCTCTTGAGTAACCAAGTCCTGATTTTATTTTGTGTATTTTTAAGATAGTATCTAGATTGATAAACAGGTAAGCGGGAAAATGTATTCCTGGATTTGGGGTGAACTGTCCCTTTAAGAAATAGACAGTAAAGATTGCATCTTTTCTGTTTTCCTTGCAATCAATTTTTAATTAGACAAAGCAATGATTTCACATTACAAATTACACATTTAATCACAAGTGCTTCCATCCTTTATGATATAGACGTATGTAAAGACAGATTCATGTGAGGATAGTGGGGCTACTATGGTAATGTAATGTAATGTAGTCTAATCATCCAAAGGCAATAAATCAGCAGACAGTGTCAAAGAAAGGTGTTGTGCATGGTGACTGACTGATACAGGGTTCTCAATCTCTGACTAGAGCAGCACATGTACAGTACAGGCCAGAGCAGCCATTCGTTACAGACTGGCAGGAGAGTGAGCATCTAGCCAGCTGGAAAATTACAACTGCGAGTGATTGAAATGGGACGCGCTGTACTCACTGGCTCTGGGGTCCCTGGCCATGCGAGGATCTGTGACTGGAGACAGAAAAGGGTGGGAGAGAGAGAGTGGCAGGGAAACAGGAGGAAAAGGTAAGAATGGGTCGCTAATGTTGGTTGGCTGATAGAATTTGATGCATGAGCCTAAAATATTTGGGTTGCACATTTTCTGTTCAATTTCCCTGCGGTTAAGGGAACCGGTGATGGTGTGTAGCTCTTTCTGCTCCATCTCACCTTGCCCTACAGCAGCAACCCATACATCTCTGTCTAACTATCTGGGACAGCAACATCAAATCATACCCACAGAAATCATTTTAAAGAGGACCAAAACCACTGAGTCACAGGGCCGGTGCTTGGCTGGTGGCCAGGATGTGGACAAATGCAATGTGAATGCTGAGAGGACAGAAGGAAGAAAAATGGCTGTCTCAAGCCAGGCCAGAGCCCAGCTAATATCATTAGAGGATCCAAACAGCATAAAATGTGCAATCTCAGATGCAGCACAAGCAGAGAGGTCTGGCTTATCTGTTATCATCTTATCAGCACAACTCAGAGCGAGCTCCTTTAATACAAATAGAAAGCATACAGAATGCCAATGCTGATAGGAGATGACAATGACCTCATTTAGATCTGTATTCACAGAGGTTTATCTCTACTGATTGTTAAATGTCAGAATCTGGAGCCAGCTGGAGCAAACTCCCATCTTTTTTGGCCCTTAGTGTGACCCCTCCCCGTTCCACCTGGTCCTGATGGTACGTACATGAGGCAGTGATTTCACTGATCTTGATATCGGTGCGGCTCCCAGATCTGCGCCTCTCCTTTACGCCCGTCTCCAGTGCCTCCATCACCCGGTCCTCCGAGAACTCGGGCAGGATCTCCAGGTCTTCGGCTGGAATATCAAACTGGGTCCAAAAGTAGGCTAGCACACCCTCACTGGGGCAAACAGAGAGGTGAGAGAAATGGATGGAGGGAGATGAAGAGACTGCCAGTAACAAGCTTTAATATTTAAGAAGCAATACCAAAAAACTAATCTAGCAGTAGCAGCATGCTAAGGCCTAGCAATAAAATAAAATAAAATAATGTGTGTTGTTCTTAGAACTACAAAAGTGCTAAAAGAAAAAAAAGTATTTGTGACAGTAAAAATGATTAACAAAAAAAACAAACAAAGATAATTTTCTCTATTGGGATCAATAAAGTGCGAACTTAAATTTCACCAACTTCACTTAAAAAAAATAAGTAGTAAATAAAAAAGTGCCTCTTGAAATAATGTATAGTTTCCCTGAATGAAAAACAGTTTCATCACAAAGTAAACATTAAAAAATCATACATGAGGAGCTTGTAATCTATCATTTTTTTTGTGGAAATTGATTTTCATTTCAAACATCGTCCTAAACCATAAATTTAAATAAACTGATAAAAATCGATTTCTTGCCCCGCTGCATGCTCTGTGAACTGTTGTGATTTACTGCTCCTGGTAGTACAGAACTTCACACTCCACTACAGTGCAACGCTACACACCAAACTGTGTGTGGTCACAAGTCAACAGACCTCATCTAACCTCGATTCTGTTTGTTCTAAGAAATGCAACAATCTTGAAACTTTGAACCCACAGAGGACTGTGCAACAAAGCTTTTCCTTCATACAAAATTTAGTGTGATGTGCCTTTTTTTACATTTAGCTTTCGCCATCTGTTCAGCAGAATCAAAAAAAATGAGAGGAGCAGACAGTACCTGAATGCAGTGACCACAGATTTCTTGTAGTATTTAGCGAGGACTGGATCCTTCTGGTAGTATCCCTTTAGCTGTGTAGAGAGGATGTGTTTTACTGAAAAGAGCATGTACAAGATGCTGCTTGTCTGCCTAAAGACAAAAGTACAAATTAGCATGTTAACATAAAAACCGCCTTCCATGAAAAGCACACAACAACGGGATTCTCCAATTAACTGTTTTGCCTTCAGCTGCAGTGAGCTGCGAACTGTATCAGCCAAGACTGCAGTCACTACTTTGTGGTCTTAAATGCAGGTCCCAACCATTTATTATGCATGCACAGTGTTATTTAACGTTAAGGGCATGACGTGAAAAAAAAGGAAAGAACCAGCTGCAGAAGGACGAGTCAGTTTTGTACGGTTAGTGAGAGAAGCAGAAAATGGGGTGAGAGGAAAAGGGTTCACGGGACAAAGTGGGAAAAGATGATAATCTAAAGTTTAAGTCAGCAACATCAAACATGAACCCAGTGCCATATCTGAACCCTGCAGCAGGTATGAAATGTTTTTTTTAATTGCCAAAATTACATCATGCATCATAGCCAAAAACTGTAAAAACAGAAATGATCACTTCTGTCAAGTTTAGCAACCAAATCTAACTTGACATAGTGATATTTCATCAAAATGACTCTATTCTACATGCCTCAAAAAGCCTTTTACCAAAAAAAATTTGTGTTTGCACTAACCGGATCCTGTAAAAAAACAGACTTTGTACTCCTTAGTTCAACTGAGGAGCCATGAATGATTTGGGCTGAATCATGTGATAAAGATTTGGTGTAACTAGGTGACGACCTCCCAGTCTGACCAGTGAAGCAAACCCAGAAGTGCCTTAAGCCTGCAGTGCATTCTACCAAAAATACAACAGTGGCCACCAACAGCGGTTGCAAAAGAAGTCCAGAACCATCTATATCAATAAAAAATGAGTCAACTTCTCACTTGATTCATTACATCAGATTACACAGTCTTCTCCAATAAAGTATTATGTCAATTGTGTAAATAATGGTTCCATTTGGAAGAAAATAGATGATAAAGAGGCTTATGATTTGGGGCATGGTTACCTACACAGGTCACTAACACTGCAAGCAACCAAAACAATGTGTATCCACGACACTGTGTACATATAGATAGCCAGGAACCTGTTTGTCGTTGTCCGTCTCAGATCTTTGACGCTTTCACAGCAAGTTTTCAGTTCATGGAAGTTTATTTGAACCTTTTTCTCATTTCAAATGTCTTGTTTAGCATTCAGTACTAACAGACACTCCAAGGAGTCATCTGTTTTTGCAGTAACGTACATTGTGTGTTGACATTAACAGTATATTTTAGATGCACCCGTCCTTGCACCACCACAGTCCAAATATGGTCTCTACTGGTGTCAAAAAACAAAGATGGCTACAGCCGTGAGGCCAAACTGGATGCTTCAAATGTTCAGTCCACAAAGCAATCAGTGACGTCATGGTGAGTACGTCCATTATTTCTATACAGTCTATGGGTGAAACTTGGACTGAACCGCAGACTGTTTACACAGAGTAGAGGGGAAGGGACAAGAAAGGTTGTATGTAGAAGTTATGAAGAAGCTTAAATAGTTACATATTTATATATATATATATAACATGTGGAGCCCCAATCTTTTCCCAATATTGGTTACAAAAATGTTTGATTTGTAGATCTTATTCTATTTAAATTTTTGTAAAAAAAATAAAAAAAAAAATAAAGTGAAATGCGATAGGAGCAAAAAAACAACAACAAAAGCGTGAAGACACAAAGGAGGAAAGGTCTCCTCAGACAGGTGGTGCTACAGCTACTGACTCAACTTGTTTCAACACGATGCCTTTATCTCCAAGACACATTAGCCCAGCTTGAAGCCATATTCCTCAAGTTTTGACTGTCAGGTAAACAGCAGCCTAGATCTTAAACTTTTCCTCAAGGACTGTCCTTTTTTGTTGTATGCAAGTGCAAACCTGGTACACTATGAAGCTTATCCCCCCAATCATCTAGTCATCCAATATTCAGGCTCCACTCTAATCCTCACCCAACACCCTCACTTCTGGAGCTTTTAACTGATAAAGTGTGCGCTTGATGGGGTTTGGGCTAGGTTTTTCTGCTATCAACATGCTCCTAAAGTGGTGCTACAAACATCTCCACTGCCTCCAATAATAGGAGATGCTGTTGAGGGAATTACTAAAGAGGATGTACAGCGTTTTATTCCACCCACGCAACTGTGCCTTCAGCAGTTTTTGTGCATTGGGAGGGGCATTTTTAAAAAGCATTTCCATGATGCCAAATAACTAATCCTCAGCGAGAGAAGGGAATGGAGCATAACACTTTGCTAAAATAGGTAACAATAAACAATACAGTTGATAGAAAGAGAACAAAAATAGGAACGTCATATTCTTTGGGTGTCAAACTCACAGTTGCCTCCAGGTTGCTCGCCAAATTGTCAAAGTCCTTGCTTTTAGTATCCTCCAGCTTCGGGTCATACGGAACATCCACCAACTTCATATGTCCGCTGAAGACCTGCGATGCCGGGCTGAGGTGATTACTGAAACTGGCTCCTTCAGCATTTTTAACTTGGAGGAGAGAGGCAGACGAGAGTTAAGTGTTTGATCAACAAAATGCTATAAGATAGCTGCCTCTGATGAAAGAGGAGACTTGGGGTTTTGAACAGGCCCTGAAGCACCATTTTAAAGTTGTACGGCGTGATCTCATATCGAGCAGACAGTTCGGCTCTCAGAGCAATTAAAACAGCCAGTTGAATCAAGAGGCTGTTTATCAAGACTTCAGAGGCCTTTTTATCAGACCCTGTATGTGTAAATGACAAGGAAGCTGTGCCACGGACTCGGTGACATTTTTCTCCTTTGCATTATTAAAGGAGAAAGTCAGAGCTGTCAAATAGGCTAACACTAATGGGAAATTACAAAGTCCAAACAAGTCACTCTTTCACTCTTATATCAAAGAGCTGTGCCTTCACAGCAAGAGGGAATGATCCACTTTCTGTTTATGATGTTATGCTTGTCTTGGGAGTAACTGATGTTCAAAATTTACATATTCTCTATTTCTCATTTAATTATATTAAGATAAACCTTGTGTTTTTTTTACTAAAATGTCCAACATCTCATGATTTCATCTTTAATTTACTCACACATAAGTCTCTACTGCGGATGATGCAGAAGAGGAAAAACGTTCAACTATACTCACAAACAAACAGCCAAACGAGGAATGCCACAACGGCTGCAAGGATGAGAAGCCCAACAAGGACCCCGACCGCAATGCAGATCTTCCGCTTCGATGAGCCTTTCTCTTTGTTGTTAAGGAAGTCAATCCGCTCGTGGTGGCCATTGTGGCCCTGATGCAGAAAAAGAGAAAACAGAGTCAGCATGTATACAGAAAGCATGTTCTGGATGTTCATGGGTGTATAAGCATCAATGAGGGTGAATAACTAATTGGATTTTTATTGAAATCACAATATGGAGTGGTTCAATATCCAAATCACAGGAAGTGCAATATTTGTTACAGGTTATTGGATTTTGTCAAGTCTGAGTTCATCAAGTTTCTGATCTGAGTTTGACTCAAATCCAAGTTTGGTGACACAAGTCCATACCTCTGCAAAACACCATTCGGAATTAAGTATTGTGATGATGCAAAGACTGCCTATTAATCATATTCCACAGATTGAAGAAAAAATCTTTGCCACCCCACTATCATTTTAATATATTTTATTATAAATTAAATTATGATTCCAAAATGACCATTCCCTCCGATATCACAAATCGTTTTGCAATTGCAATCAAAATAATCCCAATAAGATGTTTTTTTGTTAATAGTTTTTGACTAAACAAACTGGGTGGAAACCCCTAAAAGATTTTTAAATATTATATCCATCTACACATCACACATGATTGAGTTTGTTTTAGACGGCAGGATACTGATGTCAGCCATAACCTTTGTCTTTGATGGGATTGTTTTGTAACAGCAACAGCACTGTGCAGGATCCAAACCCATAAAAGAAATGATTAATGCATCACTGTGCCTCATGCTGAGTATGTGATCAATGTCTATATTTTTTTAGGGAAACATCTTTGAGCTGTTGCCATAATCATCTTCCAAAGAAAATCAGTCAGTGTAATCGAGGTTTGGACAGCTTATTTGCAGAACTGTGTAAAACAAACAAGAATAGTTGTATTTCTCAATATTTAAACTGCTCAACCATGACAAAGTATTGGGAAAAAATGTGATGCAAAACTCCTTAAAGTACTTTAAGAGTGACAAGTTCAAACAGGCAGCTCGGCACATGTATGCAGGCAAAACTAGCCAAACCTGTTGGGTAAATGTGACAGAGCTCCCTCACTCATACCACCATGTACACATTAAGAAACTGCATGATAAGTGAGGTAGACCTAGCGGAGATTATCTGCTTTCGGCTGTGTGTGTCTGTCGATACTCTGCGTGTGTGTCTGTTGTTGAGCTCTCTCAAGTGGGCGGACTGAGAGAAAGGTTTCTGGCCGGTTAGTAATCAACACACAATGAATTCAGTGCCTGTAGCCCATGAGTGAAGCAGCCCGAGTGCCATTAGGGATGGAGAATCACTTTGGTATTAAATCAATTTGTCAGATGTGCTGCCCCTTAAGATGGGGGCTCAATTACATGAGTCTAGATGATAACTCATGGCAATTAAGGCCTATTCTTACCCGGCCCAGGCTTCCACACATGCTTTCTAATTGGAATCTCTAACAGCAATCATGGGCCAGAATGAGGGGAATCATTAGAGATGGGGTCAGCAAGTGCTCCAGGGTCTCTCTCTATCAGTCACCCTGATCACAGCCTAATAAAACCATTACATGCTCTTCATCATATCCCATTCTTCACTCCTAGAAAGAGATACTATCCAATTTTTAACTATGTGTAGCGTTTTTTTAAATACCAGCTCAGTGTGCTATGTCATTATTAAACAGGAAGTAGTGCTGTCTGTCTGTCTGTGAGCGCTGACTTACGGAGAGAAGCCACAAAATGCTGATTCAAACTACAACAAAATGTTAATGTTTGACAAGAGAGCTGGTAA
>CAFUXE010000535.1:390854-423295 GCA_903364295.1 Serranus cabrilla
AATCATCTAGGGGAAAGGGTGGAGCATGTTGCGTGAAATATGCAGCCAATGGAAGCTTATACCTTGGGCTGGATCGGATATTAGACTATATGAAAATGTGTTTGTTGGGTTGTTTTTAATTTCAGGATACAGATACTCAGTCTTTTCTTTCTCTACTGCAGGAAAAACAGAACCCTTCCACACGGCATAATTAAACCAAAAGACACGTACAGCACAGTGTTTTCATTTCAGCTCAGTGTGGGAGCCTTTTACTGCAGCTTTTCTGTTATTTAAATGACAGAGAGACAAATGACAGAGAAACACTTCCTCCTCTCTTTGATCTCTGTGTTTTACAGAGGGCAGGATTTTGCACACACACAACCAGCGTGGAGCGACGAGAAAGGGGAAGCGACTTCTCAGCAGTTTGCTAACTTGTTGCGCTTTCTACAAATATTGGATGCCCTGTTTCACCGATGTCAGGCTGAAAAAATAGGCCGCATGCAAGCTGAAATTCAACCATAGTGTTCTGTTGGAATTAAGCTGTGAGCAGAGGAAAAACCTGCTAGGCAGTAGGCTAATTTATATAGTGTAAAGTGCCATATGAATAAGCTAATAGCAGTTCCTTGCAGAATCACAGACCAGCAGAACCTTGGGAAGAGAAATCACCTCATTTATTTCACACATTCTTCTTCCTTGTCAAAACGTGGCACTTACATTACCCACAATGCAACTCAACCCCCGATAGTTTGGTTGAAGATATTAGCACATTATGCTAGAAGCAGCTAATGTAGCTTCAAATAGCTTATCTAGCCACAGAGGTCTGATACACTCATTTCTTTCTTACTCAGAACCCCAGATTTGATCAATTTCAAACTTTTAGTCCTCATTCCTATTTAACATTGCCTCAAATAACACTTAAGGCAATTTACTATATTCCACACAGCTCCATCTGGAGCTACAAAAGACTTTATGAAACCTTTTTCACATTTGCAGAAATACCCCCCACCCACCCAGAGACCTGTAAACACACTTTGACAGTTGAGTTTCCCTTTAAAAAGCTTCAGCGCTGATGAATCCATAGAAACCAGCCCGGAGACTGCAACCAAAAGGAACAATCAAATACAACAGCCAACAAATGCAATTTAGACTTCAGTGGCCTCATATTTACTTTTAGTGAACAAACACCTACACACATCTCTTACTTGACAGTAGCCCTGAGCAAACATTTAGCAGTTAGCCTCTCCGCTGCATCACTAAGGAAGAGTGGTGTTAGTGCCTTGTGACATACTACCACCTTGCTGCTCAACGTGGAGCTCAGCAGAAGGTTGGGCGCAAATCGACAAAATCCTTACAGAAATGAGAGAGACTGCATGAAAAACAATGCTACGGCTGACCTTACATGCAAGCAGCCTCGATTAGGTTGTGCACAAAGATGCAGACAGTGGCCAAAGCTCAAAAAGCCCTAAGAGAATGCAAACAAAGAGTGCGTGGAAGCTAATAAAACTGAACAATTATTTATTGAACTCCCCATGTTTTTGAATGTATCACTCAGTGGAGTCAATACTAAGAGGCATGGCATTAACACCACATTCACTTCACTGCTGTTGCTCATATTCAACGTGACTGCCCTTGAAATGCGCCCTGAAATGCGAGAGAAAAGCAGTACGGCCTTGTCTGAAGAATTATTTACCGACGACTCCACTGAGTCACCACATAAACAGAGAACTGACTGACTGCAATATTCATAGTATTCCCATTTGATCCGGTATCTGAGACTGACCTCATTGTCTGTGATTAATCAAATATTAACAAAGGAAGAAATGTTCATTTCCCAACAGTTTCACTCATGCATCTTATGTGATTTAAAACAAGTATCTCTCCCAGCTTTCGCAATCAAGGAGGCAGATTAGTGTCACATCATAAAAAAATCAACTCGAGGCTGACTTTTATTAAATTATATTCTGCCACCTGCAACAACTTTTTACACACAAGACAATACTTTAACTGGATCTTAAACTGCAGTATCATTGTCGAAAAATCTCACACACCTTTCTAAAAATAACCTGTATAATCTTTCAGGACTTCTTTTCTTAGGTTCTTTGTTCGGTTACCTCTTCATAGAGGGGAAGGCAGGGGGTCAAGTAAGGACATGTTGGGTAGTTCTCCTGTGTTGCATACCTTCAGTGTGGGCACCTTGTCCTCCCTGAGAAAGGAGATGGCACTTATAGATATGGATACTTTGGGTCCAAGCTCCTGTTTTTGAAGTCCTTGTTAATGTCACTCCAAATTAGGAAAGAAAAACACTTTCTTTAAGCCTGAATCGTGTTATTGTTTGCCCGTGTTCTCAGCAGTGCCCATACTGGTACACTGCAGTGTGTATTTCCCCAGGGGTTGGGACTGTTTTCATGAAGCTGTCAAATAAAGGTGGTAAAGCGCTGGTGGATTTCAGCAGCACTGACCAAGGCCTTGTAACCACTAATGAGTCCCTTTGCAGAATGAAGTTCACCTTTAGCCGTTGGACACTATTTTCTGCCCACATTCTCTACAAGCAATTCATTCGTCTCAAACAAGACTGAATTATGTAGGAACAAGAGCTGTATGGATATTTACATAATGTATGCGTTCTCCAGAAGAACTCGATCTATAGGTTAGGCAAAATAGGCTCCTGGCAGTTTTCACATCCTATTAAAAAGCCTGTCCATATTGCAATAGAAAAGCCTCTGTTTATCTGTGATTTAAGTTAACAGTTTGGTTGATCTAAAAATCTGTTGGCAACTTGCTTATGGCCTCCATCTCTATAAATAGTACATACTTTTATATTTAATGCATTTCACCAAACAATCTCCCAGTAGTGGTGCACACAACACTGAGACAGCACATTTCCCCATTTGACAGAGAAACTTCACAGTTAAAGTTCCTGAATATGTCCCCGATTCCAAAGAAGTTAGGGCACAGCGTAAAACTTATATTTAAAAAGAAATCTATCAAATTCAGAATGTTTATTTGCCAAAAAAAGGTGTATTAGTAAGGCCATAGATATCTTGTCTTTGTACTGTATTAAACTCAGTGTCGGGTGGATTGGATTTGCAGGTTGCAATCATTATATCTATAAATAGAGATGGCCAAGGTCTTTCTTGCACACAGCTAGTACTGAGAAACCTTTAAATGAACCATCAGGACCTCAGAAGATGCTGGAAACACTGGCTGATCAGAAAGCTTCATGGTTCAAAATGTGTCAGGTGCTTGTAAGTAGACTTGGCATCCTATGTAACCTAAATGTCAGCACTTTATTTAGAATCCAAGCACTTTTCAAACCTTGAAAAACAACATTAAAATGTAAGTTTATTTTTTAAGGATTTTCAAGCACCTCTACAAACCCTGAACACAGAAATGTTGGTCAGCAGTGAGCCTTCTCCCCTACTTCATCTGACATCACATAATGGCCTTAAGTGATCTTAAACACAGAGTGTTTGTAAAGGGCGAAAACATTCTGCAGGATGGATTATTTAACTATCATCACCACATTTCAAACTGGTCATATTCAATTGAGTGTATTATTATCTCTGATACTTGTGCATATAATATCAATAAACAAAATGTACTTTGTTCACTGTAAAGTTAAATTTCCACCCTCATGCTAACATTAAATTCCAAACTTTTCAGCCTATCTTCATTTGACAGCACACATTTTCCAAAATAGCAACCTCACAGGTGACTCACACTCAGGTGGTACTAATTCCCACTGAGAGGGAAACTCCTAGTATCAGTGTAGATCCTGGGATGAATGAAACACAGAAACACATGCTACGGTCGATCATAGACAGAAAAAGCTGTCAAAGGCCAATGTGCCGTGGTTTGAAATGTCCAGGCTACTTTAGGCCTAAACCTGTAAACACACACAGCCACAGCACCGACAGATCTACAGAGGGTGCAAAGCAAACACGCGTTTGGTATGCAGCAAAAGTGTGTCGCTTTGTGTGGAAAAACAATGCATATTGTCACTAATACGAAGGATAATGTTAAATTGAACAAACTTACGTCGTATTCATATCTGGCGGAATACATCTTCCAAAGCCGCTCCACCTACAGTCCAACAGGATCCGGTTCACCTTCCCAGAGAAAAGCTATGAAACTGGGTTTTTTTTATATAGTTCTAAGACAAAAGAAAAGTATATTTGCAAGTTTTTAAGGTTCAGTCCAAATATCAGTGGGTCTTCCTGTATCGTCGCGAGCTGGGAATGCTGAAACACCTGAAACCGTCCTCTTCCTCACACACCTATGGTCGAAACCACGCCCAGAATACCTGCTGCAGCTGCACTGTAGTTTTCATGCTGAGACTGTCCTTAAATCAACTGCAACACCACGCTGTCACATAATTACACATGAATACACATTAAAATGCTGCAAGGGGACGTTTCAATTATGCACCTGCTGCTCCTGAGTTTGGAGGCATGTAAGAGGAAGTTATTGTTGTTTTTTTCTTCTTTATTTTTATACCGTGTGTTCCCCCTGCTGACCATTTGTGGGTGTTGCTGCCAACGACCCTGACATATAAAAAAATATATAAATCTCACTGAAAGCATTTAGGCAGAGTGCATGGACTGATGAAATGTTGTTGTTGTTGTTGTTTTTGCTTTTAATTGTAAGCAGTTTTTAGAAATTATGTAAATCATTAGACACGTAAAAATGTAGACTATTCAGCAAGATTCGTTTATACAAATCCGCATACTGAGCCTTGGTGGGGACATGAGTTGCTAGTTTTCATTTATTTATTTATCTTTTCCCCATTTCATTTGAAGGAATTCAGGAGGTTTGGAGTATCTCGCATTGCACAAGAACAAACAAAAAAAGAGAGAAATGTCAAATTAAATAAATATAAGCTACAGAACAATATGAGAGCAATTTATTATGTGCGCATATCTAAAACATAACCCCTCAGATTGTATCTTTATTTATTAAAATTGTTTTATTTATTCAAGGACTATATTTTTGTAAATAAAAAATAATTTGCTTATTTCTAGGTTCTGTTTTTTTCGATGACTGTGATGGAGTTGGTGTAGTGTAGAATTCCTATTTAGGCAATGCACTATTTTGTAAAATAAATAAATAAAAATAAATAAATAAATGAATAAATACGTAACACTGTAATATAGATTTAAATATCCACAATTGTTGCCAAAAATATTGATACTGATTAAATTATTATAAACTTTATTTTTATTATAATTTTATTTAATTTTCCATAATATATTATGCATTTATGTATTCTATTTGTATAGTTTTGGTTCTATTGTTATCACATTATTATTATTATTATTATTATTATTATTGTTGTTGTTGTTGTTGTTGTTGTTGTTGTTGTTGTTGTTGTTGTTGTTGTTGTTCATTATATTATTACTGTTGTATTTTCACAAATTTCCCCCCCAGATTATATCATCAAACAGCCAGTCTGTTTGCTGCTCAGCTTCAGGAGAAAAAAAAATAAAAGTCTCAATTAAAAATGCGAAGTAAACTAATTGTCTTTTGAGGTGGATTCTCCCTTTAAACTGACGCAGAAACTCGGCAGGCCGTAGCTGCACGTGCATTCCCAGCCCATCACCACCAGATGTCTCTCTTCACTAAGCCAACCGGGGGACTCCCTGAGTAAACCGTGTGATAAATACCCGCAGAAACAGGGCTTGGTTCTGTCAGGCTTCATCCACATAAAATCCCAGGCTGCCATTGGAGAGCCCGTTGGCAAGAGCGAACAGGACGCAGACGCAGGAGATATCGCAGGAAGGCGCCCGACGATCGCAGTGTCCATCACTTCATCTCATGTAACCAGACAGCGTATGTTGGAGGCAGTTATTTAACAAACTTCGTGATAAAAAAGAGACAAAAGAAGGCGAGAAAATGGGACATACCGCAATACCTATATTGATGGCTGTATTGTCCTACTGCGTGTGGGAAAACGTCGAGGTAAGAGCAAGACAATCTCAACCATTTGTGCCGATGGCGCATTGCAATTTTGCTGTCTGTTTTAGCTGAATGTCGGTGTGACTTTTGGACAAAATGCAGTGTTTTTAGTTCATGTCGGTATTACACACGCCACGCATACAGCTGCCTCTATCTTCATATTGCTGACACGCACCCTTATCTAGGGCAGGTTTAATTTGCAAATGCATCCTCGGGCTCCGTCCTATGTCAACAAGAGTAATGACACGCAACGTACACGAAAACCGAGTGATAGGGAGAGGATTTTATATGCAAATGCTGCATTGGCATATGAATGGAAGCTGACATTCAGGATGTAAATATAAGAGGCTTCACACAAATGTGGTTCACGGTGTATTCGTGCTCGCTGCGTCAAGTCTGGGCCTGTATCAGACATGAAAAATGTCACACAGGCCTTTTGCTCTGTGGAAGGATGGAGATCAGATCTCATTGCGTCCCATCTGGCCCTGTCAGAGGGAGAAATCAGCTTGCATCCGTCCTTTTTAGAGGAGTGGTGCAGCTCTTGAGCAGGATGGATTCATGCATATTCAATTGTGTTACATTTGGTCTTCATGACAGAGTGCTGAATACATCAGAAAACTCTAAATGTAACCATACAGTGAGGAAACACCATCTCCTATAATACTCCTCTATTTCTGAATATATAAAAATGCATGTGACCCTCCTAGAGGGGGTGACTTTGGTATATCATTGGAGTGCAATCCAGAGTATACAAATGAGCGATGTGGGTCATCCTATTGGCAGCTGCCTCCCTCGATAGGTAGAGAGGAGGTAGTGAAAGTCCCTCGTAGGGAGCGACGGATCAATGGGCCGCCAGCTGCTTCCACGTCCCGCCTGCCTCATCATGGCATATCGCACACACACAGTTTGATGGACTCAGCCTTTATTTCTCAATAACTCTCCCAGTCACCCATCATCTCCCCTCCTTAATAGACCTCAGGCATGAATTCAGGCTGGAGCATGGGGCGTTTGTGTGTAGGAGAAGTGTTGGAGGTGAGCACGAGCGTGAAGGGGAGGAGGGAGGATGAGTCATGATGTCCCAGCTGGAGCTGTGGCTCAGGTCAAACGTACTTTTCCACCTGGAAATGAAGAGTGAATGAAGCTGCGGCATCGGATATAGACTCTCGAGCATCTTGACTGTTGAGTCTCCCCAAGTTCCTAAGAGGATTTGCGAGATGTTTATTTATTAGCCATCTTCCACAGTGAGTCTGTAACAGTCATAAAGCCTTTCGTTTCATTCTGAAATAATTTCACTTCTCTAAGAGCCTTAGCGGGATTACTGCTATGCTGAGGAACAGGCTTTAGCTTCATACAAGGAAGACCTGCCCATGAAGGTTTACACTGAAGATTACTCTGTGAGAGGGTTGGCTGGCTGGATTACACTGTGGTATTAGTCCTAATAAAACTGTCAGCTTCCCTTAATTTACTCAACACTCATTCAGCTGAAATGTGCAAATTGGATAAATTTGTTTTGATCTCTCTTTTATACTGCGGTATTTAAAGTGTCAGTGCACCAGGATGATCAATCAAATTAAATATCCAGATAGTGTTCTGTATCGGTAAATCTAGGAGCATATTTAGCTGAAACACACATTCAGCACCATCCTGTGTTGTGATTGGACGGACACCTTGATGCAAGGTTGTCACATATGTCAAGTCCAGTAATAATGGCTTTCCAGGTGTCGCCGCTGTAGATGCACTTACTGCACCTGTCACAGTACCAAGAGCATTTAGCTGATTGACACGCTGAACACTTGTTATACAAGAGGTCATTCATGAAAAAGATGAGAGAAGCAACCACCTTTACAGGCAGCCTGGAAACATCTACATAATGTAGCCTGACATTCATTGAGCAGAGGAAGTTTGGATTCAATTACATTTGTTGGGTTTTATGTGCCAGCAGTTGTTGTTATGTTGGTTGCATGTCCTCTTTCATCTTTAATAGGAGTGGACAATATGGATAGCATATCATAGGAAGTCACAATATGATAGAATATAGGGGTGAGCAGTGTAGTCATATATACTGTGAGGTGGCATTAAATTGTAGGATTGTAATACCAGTTTTACCTCATAACATATTATTCATAGATATTTCATTTTCCTGGTTCCTGGGTATTTTATCCAAGAACAGTTTCTCATCTGGTTCTATGATTAGCACTGCAATTCACAATTATTTATATGGTAAAAAGGCCAAACATAAACCAGAAAATACAGAAGTTTTTGCTTGAAAATTGCTATTTAAATTACTAGATTATCATCTGTTGATTGTTTGCTTGATTATAAAACAAATTGTTTATGAAGTTACATATACCCTGGCTTGGATATTAGTGCTCTGTACCCTTAAGGTATTTTCCGAAATAATCCAGCACCATGTAGGATTGAAACTTCTACAGTCAAGTGAAACAAGCATTCATTACTTTTTGTATCCAAATTTATAGCAAGGTGTGATTGGCCCACTGCCACAGCAGTTTCAGGACAGTCTGTGGGGTAAACCCTGTATCCTGGTAAATGAATGTGTAGCCAGATTGCCAATAAACAGGCCTATTAAAGAAACAGTTACACCTGCAGAAATGGTTTGATAGAAACAGTCAACAAATTCCTATCATCCTGCAGTATATTTCATCATCGCACCCAGGCCCACTCTATAGGATGACAAATGACATTGTGATCATTCACTTATCTACAAAACATAAAGCCAGTCTGCAGCTAGTGGGCTCAGCTTTTGCTCCAACAAAATCCTGCACAGGAAAATCTGATTTATGAAAGCAATCACACAAGGATTGCGTTTGTGCGTGTATTTGATTTTAAAAAAGAAAAAAAAGAAAGCTATAGGGACTACAGGTATGCTCAGCGTTCGTGTACCAGCTCTGTATTTATCAAGATAAATGACTGCAGTGTGAACCCGAGCCTGAACACTCCCATCCAGAGAGGCTGCAGAAGAAAAGTCCTGGCAGACCCAGAAATAAACCCTCCGTATCTACAGGTTTCAGGAAATACAGGAGGTCTGGAAAGCATGAATGAAGGAAGTCAGCTAAATAGAAGATAGGGTTAATGAGTGTAGCTGTGATCATTTAACTGAAGGGAGAGGAGCATTTTAAGGCAGCATTCCTTTGTTAAGTTTCAGGTCATAAAAGTACATCTGCATAAACACCATACATTTTGTAATGGAAGGTTAACATGGGGTGACAAGCTATGGTTGGCTGCTGGGTCACCCCAAGTATTGTCAGGGTTTTGCCGAAACTCAGAAGAAAACTGGGAAAGAGAAATTATTCTTCACTCTGTATTGTGCTCTGACATGGTCACTGCAGAGTCCAGCACTGTGCATTACATTTGGTTATTATTCTTTCAATAAATGGTAAACTTTATTCAGTTGTTTTGGGTTTTTTGTGAAAGCCAAGTATAGAGTAAAGATCAGGGCAGAGCAGGGAGGCTTTAAAGGCCCCAGCTCGGACAAGGATAAAGGGAGGAATGGGAGGGAAAGGAAATGGAAGGAAAGAGCAGAAGGACAGGAAGCAGGGTTTAGTATGGCTAAAGATTAAAATAAAAATGGTGAGTCATAAAGTCGCTGTGTAACCCCCCCTCACCTCCCTCTTCCACCACATCCCCACCAACAGCAATTTCAGGCCTTGTGCTGGAATACAGCCACACAGATCCATGCACCTCCCACCCCCATCTGCCTCTCAATGCAGTAACACAAGAGGATTTGTTGGGGAAATAAAAAAACAAGGAAAAAAGATAAGGACAACCAGATCTCTCTCTCTCTCTCTCACACACACACACACACACACACACACATGCACATGCACACACTCTGCCCTACACTCACTTAATTAATTTTAGAGCCAAGAGATAATCGGGTTCCACTAATGGATTCCCGTGTGCTTGCTATTCTCTACTATATCCGTGTGCCAGTGGGTATAAAACGCACCATTTTGTTGTATCACATGTTTTTCCCCCTGTTCTCTGTATCTGACTTCCTTTCCAAGGTTTTTGAAGTGCAGCACTTTCACACAGGACCTGGATTAAATCCTGCAGAGTCATTGTGAAATGAGAGCTACACTGTACCAGAGGAGAGAAGCACTATAAAAGTGCCTGAGCAATTGAGCTGTTCCTAAAGGTGACAACTAATGAATGATATTAATGTGCCCTGCTGGCTGTTTTTGCAATCGACAGCATTGACACGGTGGCTTGTGCTGTGCGGTTCACAAGGTTATTGGGGGGTTTCATTTTTATTATGGCTGCTAGTTGTTTAGAATGTTAATGAGGGAAGTGTACATTTGTGTTTGTGTCTCCGGGCGTGGAGTTCATCCAGTTTTTCTGCAGAAAATAAATTGACATTAATTGCACATTTGCACGCCGTCCTCCTGATATGTTTAGGGAAGCTCTGCCAAATCCTAGTTTAGATGATTCAATCTTGTCTTGTGGCCTTTCTGAAATATTTTAAATTATGTGTCTCAGCTGGAAACGGAGTAATTCCCAATTCAGTTTTTAATAATGTTTGTGCTAGGCTCATCACTTCGTGTCATTTCGATAACCTGTCATCCAAAACCTGATGCACTGCATTTGACGAGTTAATTTCTTTGGCTTCCCAGGCTGCACGGCTATTTCTGGGTTACACACATTGACTTCTCAAAGATTACTTTACCTTTCATCATCTACTTACATATAGAGCCAGACCACTATGACATTTCTGGGCCCGATACTGATTTTAGAGGGAAGAATTCATCTGTTATTTATATGGAATCAAATACAGTGAATTTTTATAATATTTCTGTATTATTTTATATAGTTTTTATTGTTATTATTGATATTATATGCATAAAACAATCCCCATGTCACCCCATTCTAGAAATAAACACGTAGAAAATAAAAAATAGCTAAATAAGTATCAGTGCTGTATGTTCAGTATCAGTAGATTGCCGACCATTCAAATAAAGACTAAATAAAAAGGAAATAAATAGCTATACATTACTTCTAAATCACCCTTTTTCTTCATTATAACTTGTGTAAAAATGTTCATATTGGCACAAAACAAGCACAAAATAAGCATCAGTTTATGTTGCGTAAGTTCCAACCATTCAAGAATGAACAACAAATATGATTAATAGCTACATAACATTATCACTGTATGTTGTGTGTCAGTCAACTGCTGACAAAGAAGAAAAAAAGGATGATTTACTATTACTATTATATAGAATTATTACTTTCTGTAAAAATAGTGATGGTGATATTGATAGATACCTATATGTCTGCAAGAACATGATAAACCAGTTGGGCTCCAGGCCTTCAGTACTTGCAGATTAAATCTGATTGGTTGCATAAAAGCTGAGGCCCGGATGGGACTGTGTGGTACAGATGTGTGCAGGTGTCTTCTGTGTGTGTTTGCACATGTCATGCATTTGCTCAGTGTCACCTAGAGGGATCGAGATACCAGCATCCTGATCACATCCAGCTGTGGCACCTCTCCAGAGTCTTGCAGGGCAGAGATATCACTGCAGCCCAAGGTCTTCACATCCCGCATAACTGCCTCAGTAAGCCTAATGGCTTGGATTTCTGCGGAAAAGTTTAATGCCAGGGCGAAACGAGATGTTTCGTCCTGCTGCAGCCAGTGGGAGGTTTCAGAGGAGCCCCCCCTCAAAAACATCTGCAGTGTGGTGATAACACTTGTCCTCCATGTTCAGGAAAAAGAGAGAGCGCAGTAAAACAGATTGAGGGCTGGTGGAGAGAGAGAGAGAGGGGGGGGTGCCCTGGCATAGCGGATGATTTGAGACACAGAGAGGGTGAGGGAGGATAGAGTGTAAGTGATGTAGAGCATGTAGAATGTTATGTGGGTTGCAGGGTGGAGTGCATGCTAATGGAGGAGCCTAGCCCTATTGCTGCTTAGCCTGAGCATCTGGGAGAGCCGAGAGATCCATCTCTGTCATGTACATGTATTCACAGGTGGCCTTGAAATGAGAAGAGGGGTGTGGGGGGCAGAGGCAAGAAAAAACCCTGTGGCCAGAGTGGGAGCACGGAGTTACATGAAAGTGGGACTGCAAAAAATCTAATTTCCTTAACGGCCGTTGCTGCAGGGTGTCAGAGAGTGTGGGGTTGTCGGGCCCAGTGAGACTGATCAGGCCAGTATTAACATTCTACAGGGAACATTGGGAGCTGTTATGAAGGGAAATGGATGTACTTTTGGCAGGTCATTTTGGCTGCGGCATCATTTGCACAGCATTAGCTACAAAACACAGGACTAAAAGCTCATTTCTCAGACCAATGTGACAAAGGTACAGTGGTATTGATGGGTAGAAATGACTCACATGCACACAATTAGGTCACTCGCTTACACAGATAATGCAGAAGTACACACACACAGACACACACATACATCACACACTTGCTGCTTTATAAAGATGGCACGCTGCAGAAGCTGCATCAATTATTGAAGGCCGTGGAAAGGTCTGGGCTGTAGCTTGTTGACGGGGCTTTGGCACTTGTCACGCACCCTCGAAACGCTCCGATGCCGGTCCTCTCTCTTCATGCTACCTGTTTTTTTTCTGTTGTTACACCCCCGTCTCCCCCCGCCATCCAGGTCCACTCCCCACCCTCGCTCTAAAGAACACAAAAGAAAATCCCCACGCCCGTCTCCTTCTTGCCCCCCTCATCCTCCCCCTCTCCGTCTCTGCCCCAGCCTCCCCTGCCACATCCCAGAGGCACTCCTCCTTACCCCTCCCCTCCCTGCTCTCCCAGACACTGCTCCTCCATCTGCCTCAGCAGCTTTCAGTGGCCAGTGACATCTTTTCACTTTCCCTCTGTATACTTTGATTGTTCTTGAATAATTCATGCGCCAAACTCATCCTTCGTTTTATTTTTATTTTTTTTTCTGCACTTTGCTGCTCTTGCATTTTTTCTTCATTCTTGGTATTTTCAGACGTGGGACTCTGCCTGTCTTTAATTGCACAAACTGGTTCTATAGTGTTGCCCAGCCTTACTGAGGCACTTTACAGTTTTTAAAGTTGTGCCACCAGATATTCTTACAATATGAACCAAAACAGAACAATGTGGATTTTGTTCAGCACATTTCAGGTCAATTTGTCAGGTTTTTGCTGTAATTTGCCTGTTGTTTATACAAATTTACCCTAAATACATGCCATTAAATGATCTTTTAGTCATTTCAGGCATATGTATCAGCAGTGAAGGATATTCAATGAGTACTTCAATGAAACACCTTCACCAGGAAGGCTATGTTTTCTCTCCTGTGCTGTCTGTTTGTCCATTGGTTAGTCTGTCTGCAGGGTTACAGAGACATTGCTGGCCAAATTTTCATGAAACTTGTTTGAAAGTTGTAGCATGGGCGAAGAAAAAGCCCATTAAATTTTGGAGCAGATCTGAATCTAGGAGGGAGAACACAAATCAATTCTCACCTTTGTTTACATTGTGAGAAGAAGAATTTGTGCTGCATGGAATATTAAATCACCCATGTTTGCTCACTAAATCTTACCCTCAGGTGTGCATAAACTACAGGATATAACTTCCTTTATATAATATAAAAATGTGAAATGAAATGTTAAGTTATCAGTCGGCCATGAAAACCAGGTTATCACTACCGGCTGACAAAAAAAAAAATAGATTGTGCATCAGAAGTGAAAATGTTTTTTGAGGATGGGATTTATTGTAGAGGCAGAGGGGTCTCAAACATCCCTTCCCTTCCCCGGAGACCTAGTGTTCCCACAGTTATTGACTCGATGCTCAGCATTCAGCGACACAAGATCAGATTGTGTGACTCAATTTTATACAGTGTACACAGATGGCCTGCGTACCGTAAACAACCAGACTCGTGCTACAAGCAGCTTTGGATGATAAAGAGACTCCTGTGCTGCTGTGGCTGCTGTTAATCATTAAAAATACGATTCAGCCAGTGAAGGCGAGAAACAAATAGTACTCCATTCTTTTCTCGGCTCAGGGTCATTGTGCTCGCCAAGGCCAAGCTGTGCCAGTTAACAGCCAATACTCACCCAAGCTCGTCTGACAAATTGGATACTTCGCATGAGTCTATTGGTGGTTTGGAAAAAAAAATGTAATAAAAGCACAAAGCACAAATGGAGGTTCCAGGCCCCGGTGAGGGGTCTTTTGTGCAGATTGTCTCAATGATTAAACCATTTTCCCTTCAGATGGACACTCTGTGGAGACTTTATAGCCGTAGGAAATGAGATAACACTAATATTTAATCTACTGAGTGATTCTGCAGCAAAGACTGGCAGACTGCACAGCCAGCACGCATTATCTCACCAGTGTGGCCCGGTCTAAAATAACACTTAGAGGGCGAAAGAAAGACAGGACATGTCAGCCTGAAATGATCTCAGTTATCACTATTATTTGTTGTCAGTGGGTTTGTCAAACTGCGCTTTCTAGTGCTACTGGAATGTAAAAATGTGAATGATTTGTAAATGCGGGTATGAGCGTACTTGTCTTGGAAGGACAGACAGTTGATGAGGTCGATTAAAGCAAATTGGAAAGATAATCAGTTGTGTTGTAACACGCAGGCTGTGCGGCCCTGAAGGAGGAATCAGAGGCACATGTGACGAATCATTAAGTCAGCTACTGAGTCACCACATTGAGATTTACTGAGAGTGGGATCATAAAAAAAGAACACAATGCACGGCTCTCACCGACACTGGAGCAACAGCAGTCAAGATGTATTGATGGTATTCATATTAATACCATCGATGTATTATAGTATCTTATATCATATTGGACTATTTTACATTACATTTATAGCTGAGACTAACACATTTTCTCAGTTGATTAATCTTTAGATGTTTTATATTTTGCAATGATATAAGTAATGGTTTAATCTGTGAAAGAATATGTAAGAGAAAAATGGCCATCACGATTCCCCAGATCCTAAGGGTTAAAAATTGTTGGTTTGTCAAACATTACAGCAAACCAAAAGATCTTCAGTTTTTATTTTTAAAAAAGTGTCAAATATTTACGTGTGATTAGCTAAAACCAGCACATTTTTTGCCATCTGTCATGATAAATGGTGTTTGTTATTAATTGACATTAAAATAGTTTGTGATTGTTTTTTTTAACCTCATGACCATTGTATTTATTTAAATTCTTAGATCATATTCGTTGGTTATATTACTGTCCTGCCATCTGAAGATCAGATCCCACCTGGGCATTGTTGTTCATATTCAGATTAAATTATTATTAATTCAGTAACTGTCATTTACACTGCTTACAGTGGTGCAGTGGAGGGTATACACAGGCATGCAGTTTATATATACACCCCTTATTCTGGTGTTTACCCATCTCTCAGCCAAAAAGCCAAATATATTGGAGCATATACCCAGTTCTTCCTGAGTAATCTACCCATCTACCACTACACCTCTGCTGCTATATAATTATAGATATTGATGGCAAAGTAGAAATATTTCTGCAATATACAGGGTAAACATTTAGGTTATTGCCCACTGTCAAGAGTCAATAAGCCCAGCTCAGCAGAGCGAATGATCGCATAAGTAATTTAAGTGGCGTGTAAACAACCTACAGACAGTCATGAGGAAAGCTAACCAACCATTAAGCCAGCGATCAGCGACCTGCCGGGGACAGAAAGTCGAACCAAACATATGGGGACTCTTTCATGTGAGAAAGAAAGAGAGCGAGAGAGGCAGACTGATAACGAGACACAGAGAGAGAGAGACTGAGTGACATGCTTGAAATTCTGTAGGGAACCAGTTGCTACGGTAACAGGGAAGGTAGCCGGCTCCTGTGGGTGGTGTTACCATGGCAACCACCCTCAGTGGCCAAGTGATGCTGAGAGGGAGAACGTGGAGGAGAGGGCTCAAGAAATGTGTGTTTACGGGTTTGATGGGAACAAGCGAGACGGACGGGGAGCACAGAGAGCGAGCGAGCGGAAGCTGATGTTAAATGTGGAAGAGCGACGCCAGCCGCGACACGCACTCTTTCATCAAGTTTGTTTGCCGCAGAACCTGGATTTTGTTTTTGCTCTCCTTTTTACAAGTGGCAAGCCGGTCCCAGCGGGCCCCGGTATTAACTCTTCATCCTGCTGTTCAATAACAGAGCACCTCATTACCATGAACAGTAGGCCAGGGATGCACTCTGGAAAGAGAGCGTTTGTTGGGCTAAAGCTAGCCATGCTGGGCTCTTTTATCAGCAATGCTGTACATTCTGACCTCTCACTGGGAGTTAAAGAGCGGTTTGTTTGTGCTGTGGCGGTACCACATGCCTCTGAAATTAAGCCATGAGCCAACATGTTGTGAAATGAATTAAATGCATCGACCCATTGGTTTGTGGAGCATCGTTTTTAAGACTTGAGTTTGATGTTGTGCCTGTCGCCATCTTGGTTTTTAGGAGCCAAGGAGAGAGCATCGAGTTTTAGCAAATGTTAAGTTACTATCTAATGATAGCGCTAGCTTGTTAAGCAAGTTGAATCTGTAATTCACATTAACTGTGATATTAACTGTGATGCTAATTTTGGCTAGCAAAAAACAGGCAATTATAGGAAAACATGAACAGTCTTTTAGAACAATGAACAAAACATTTTTATATGACCAGAATGTTAAAAATTTACTTTCATGAATTGAAAACACAGTTTGAAAGGGTCAGACTTCAAAAATGAAAACCCAACACCCAAAAACAAATGTTAAATGAGGTAATAAATCAAACAAGAAGTAAGGTCCTTTTCTCATAGACTGCTATTCAATGTGACTTCTTTCTGCAACCAGTGGAGTTGCCCCCTGCTGGCCATTTGAAAGAAAGCAGCTTTAATGCAACTCCAAATTGGCTTCACTTTACCGGCTTGGAGTGTTGCCCCTTGGTTAAATGTTACATACATACATACATATATACATACATACTTAATGCGGCATATAATGTATTGTATGTGGTATGGAACTGGGGCCACAATTCAAAAGTTAATTGCTTTTAGCTTTCTAGTCACCTCCACCTCAACAAATACAGAATGATGATGGTAATAAATACACACAACCACACACCACTCTGTCTCTACCTCACATTTTCCTCTTGAGGCTCACGCAACATACAGTATATATATATAACCCCGGAGCCTCATTTCCATAAGATGCATCTGCTAGACAGGCTCCCAAGGGAGCTGGCACGATGTGATCACAATTGTATATGTGCATAAATCAGAGATAGCAAGAAAGAGAGATATATGAATGTATTAACCCCCTCTCCATTCTCCCACTCCTCTATCACCATCTCTCCCCCTTTACAGTGTGTTACTCCATCTTCTGCTGAAAGTCTTTTTTATATATATACGTACATTCAGTTCAGCACAGTTGTATTTATTTAACATGCTTTGATTTGAAAGTCTTTAAATGCAATCATTAAAAAGCAAGATATAGAATACTTATACAACACAAACAAGACAGATTAACAGTTTCCTCATTTGATTATTTAGTTTTGAAAGTGCAAAGAGAATAAGAGGTCATAAGTCATATGGATGACATGCTTACATATGACTTATTACTTATATATTATACTACTTTGGTCATCTGCAGAGTTCTGCCATAACATTGCCCAAGTTATTGTTATTAAAACATGATTTATTTTACTTTTTTTTCTACATTTGAACTGAAGTAGTTTAGATTGGGTTTTAGTCACATGCTAGCCAAGCAAAGACTCGGAGATATTATATAAGCTTTTAAATGAGGCCTCACATATGCGTTGTTGCCATCAGTTCTTCTGTTTAAATATGTTATATGCCAAATAGGCAGGAGAAAAGGGTGTTCCCCAAAGGTTGCAAATCATTGCATTCTGTTTTTATTACGTTTTCACACCTCCCCAACTTTTTTGGAATCAGGGTTGTAATTTGCCTCACTGCACTCCAAACAGTTATAAGTGATCATTAAAATTGTCACACTATTTGCAGATTCCTTTACGTGTTTTAACAAGCACAAGATGCAGTCTAGACAGATCCGCAGAGGGTACCAACTATGCGCAATACTCACAAAGTGCCTGCAGTGACAGGAAACTAAAAGTAGAACTTGGGTTGGAGATGACATGTGGCTCCAAAGGAGAATACCCCGGAAGAAAGACTTCAGTACAGATCTGCTGCAGAGACAACAGAGTCAAAGGCAGAGTGAGGGGCTTAAGAGGCAGCAGAGGCCCAGAGTGTGAGATAAGAAGGAACAACAAGAAGCATCAGATCTTATTGATGCTGGCTGCCTGCTGTTTGTCAGAGAGACCGTAGAAACACAGTCTGCATTTAAGTGGATCAATTATTACAGTCTTTAACCTAAACATGCCCTCGTTTAGGCTTTGACATTCCCTTAATCTACTTAAAACGTGCTCAAGGGCATTATTTTATCACTTCAAGACATCCAGTCTCATCTCCCCCTGCACAAAATACTCACTTGTCCAATACCTCACTCTACTATAAATAAAGTTATCATCGGTATATATATGTCCTCAGTCCGAATTTGAAAATCGTGTTACTTCCTAATCTCCATTAACCTGCTAAATTCAGGATTTGGTTTCAGGGTGGATTAGCAATTCCAGAGATCCAGCTCAAAGCCAGTCAGACATTTAAATGAGGGATGCTTTTTCATAACAGCCAAAGCAAGCACACAAAAAAAATAAATGCTGCTTTTGTCCTGTTGTGGTCTCAGAATAATGATGATTTGATATATTTCTGCATTTTAATCATTAAAATGAGCTGTTTTGCTTTATCAGAAGAGAGGTTTTGCGGGAGTCAATAACAGTCTTAGTGTTTGATACAGTCTAGCTGTGATAATACAAAAACATGCACATGCTAATAGAAATTTGAACCTTTAAGTCCCAGATATGACTCAAGCCTTTTGAATGTATTTACCACATAATACAGATTTGGAGAGCTTGTTTGCATTGTGTCAATCTCAATCTGCCTTGCAGAAAATCCCTGATTCAGTGGCAATTGTGTTGACATTAGGATGTTTCAGACGGACCTGCAGTGCTCAAATCTCCGCTAAGCCTTTGATTCCTTCAATCCCCCGAGGTAGCTCTTCAGCTTGAAATCATATCTGCAGGCTCACAGTGTTTGGCATTAACATGTTGGCATTCCCATGTTGTGTTGCTTAACTGTGAAGGAGGTTCAGCAGTGTTATGTAACAGCAGAATTTTATCAACAATGCTACCAGGAGACGAAATCATTTCAGTTTGGCTATGTGGAAGAAGCTCTCTGGACTCTGTCTTTCCGGCCGGATTTATTTATGAAACATTATTATTACGCAGTTGTTTGTCTCCCACATATCTGCAGGAGGCGGTGGCATAGAGAGAATCTGGAAATGACAAACTACGCTTTGTGTTTTTGTCCTTTCTGGAGAGAAAACATGCATAGTGTGGCGCGTCATTATGGTGTGTGACTCACAAGAAGCATTTGTTGAAATGTGGGAGGAATAGAGAGGAAGACATGCTTACAAGTTCAGCCTACTCTGTGAAAAAAAGTATCACAATCACATATTTCATGCAAAATATTGCTTAATGCAGCCCTTCCAGAGAACTGACTCCAGAGAGTGGGAATGTGGGAATTTCCTGTTTTCTTCTACTGATTGTGTTAGTTATTTCTGACTAGTTTTACCAGGAAGCTGCTGAAAGGCAAGAAACAGGAAACATATAACAATATTGCCTGCACAATGGGAGTGCAATTCAGGTGCTGGTATTATAGAGTATATTACAAAGAGAGAAAGAGGAAGAGAGACGCAGGATGTGTGTGAACATGATATTTATCATGAATCATGTGAGTCCCAGCTGGGAAAGGTGCAGTCTGTGCTCCTGTGGGTACGCGGGGCTTTTGGCGCGTCCCATGGTGCCGCCGGACATCAGGGAAATCTAAATCCAACTAAGGTCATGTGATTCCAGGAGGAGTTGGCAACCTTTACGGAAAACAGAAAATAGTCTCTCTCCCCAGCAGCAGAGTGCTGTTTGGAAGGATATACGTTAAAACTTTGAGAAAGGATACATATAGGTCACAGCTCTGAGTAAATAACCACATTATGAAATGTTTGGCACTGCCAGCCTCCAGATCTATGGAATCTCTTGCAGGGATGCCATCTGACATGCCCTGTATTTTAAGCTATACTTGAAATTAAATCAAATATTGGGAGCTGGTTTTGGCTGCTGTTCGGACCTAGATGAACCCTGGTGATTATGGGGCCATCTGCTCCCAGTGTGCCCAGCTGGAGGCTGGACTGCTGTAATCTGGACTGATGAAGCCTGACTTAGGGAAGGAAGCGATGTTTGCACATCCTTGCAACCAAAATCCTCTGTTGCATCAAGTATGGAAATGAGGCAAGTAACTTTAGAGCTATATGTGGTTTACAATAGGAAGCTATAGAACAAAACACAATGCAATATTTTCCACTCTGCCCATCAGTCTGTTCTGTGTCAATGTGCGGAGCTAACCTGCTCTATCCTCCTTTGTCCCCTCTGCACCATGAGAGTCAGGCAGACTAATGTTGCTACTCTCTAATAACTACATGCCACACCAGGAAGAGGCCTGATGGAGTCTATGAATAATTAACCAACTTGATTACAATGATGAATGCTCCCAAATCTCTCTGGCCATTTAGCACTGGCCTAGGGAGGGAGGCCAAACAGCAGAGTGTCAGGCATTGTGTGAAAGCTGTTAGGGAGGGAGGGGCAGACGAGAGAGATATCAAGGATAGGGCGGCTGGGGTGGATCGAGTTTAGCCTTGAGAGGAGGCGGAGAGAGGGGAATATAAGAGTGAAGGAGGGGCCCGCAGAGCAGGAAGACACCCACTATTCAGCCATCTGTGCTGCAGAGAAGCACAAAGACATGCTCGGGAGGGCCTGTGTGTGCGTGTGTGTGTGTGTGTGTCATGCATGCATCGATGAGGCCTATTTGTACGTGGGTGTGTTCTCTACACGAGTGATGGAAAGTGGCCAGTCCACAGTGTTATACCAATCAGGAGCTATCCTAGCTAACCAGGCTTTTCACAGCAGGAGTGACAAAGCTCATAGCTGGCATTATTGGAGCAGTCTTCCTCAACCAGCAAAAAGCAATTGACACTGTTAAGCATCAAATACGACTGAAAAAATGGCTAACAAGGACCTTTTCATAACTACACAAAACGTCAGTAAATCTTGCCCAAGTGGTTGACAACAGTGTTTGCCAATTGCTGATAAACAATAATCAATCATCACCCCCAAAACCTGCACCATGGGAGTGCCACAAGTGCCACATCAGTGATCTCCAATCTGTATGCCATGAAGCTGAAATCCTGATGTATACAGATGACACTATCCTATATACCTATGGTATAAACACCCAAGTTGCCATTAAATTAAAAGAAATGTCTCTAAATGTCTGAATCTGACTTTAACTATGTACTTTTATAACAGATATACAAGGAGATTGTCCTGATATCTGTAAATAGGCATAAATGTGCATATTTGGAGCTCATTTTATGTCCAATCTACGTTTATTATCTTATTATTCTGCCCAGGGATGTCTGAAAACTACAAAATTGCCTCTCTCTTTGTTTTATATAAGGTTAATGATATGTACTTACAGGTCAACTCCAGCAACACTTGTAGTATTGACAGAAAATCCATACTTTACAAGTGTTGCTGACTAGATCTCAAGACCCTGGGAGGTGTTTTGTCTTTGCGATGTATGGCTATTTGATTACATTGTGACTACATGTTGTATTTCGGTTAGATGGGATATCCCAGATCCCTGTTGCTAGTAGGGATTAGCACCTCAGGGGTCTGATGTCTCTAGTTAATTATCAGGTGTCAAGGAAGCTCCCTACAATATATCTCTGGCCAGAGAGCCTGTTGTTATGTAGTAGCTGGTGTATTTTACAAGTTCTAGTTTGTACCAGTGTTTTGGCATGACATATGCACAGATACATGCACGTATCTTGTATTAACAGAAATACATGAACACAAGGCGCATACCTCGGGTAATTTAGAGCTGTAAGATCACAAAGGAAGTATAGCATAAATAAATTATAGATACATTAAACTTGAAACATGAAAGGATATAGGATCAAAAACACAATGAATCACAATTGTATGCAAGGGAATAAAAGAGCTTTAAGTGATATCAAAGGCCCCCTATGTGACTGTGGTTATGCAGCTCCATGCATCAAGCATTAAAAGACTCTGCATCTATTTGAAACCTCTGATGCATTTATGGCGTGGTTCTCCAATGTACAGTCTGGCAGCAACTTGTAAAAGGTGACAAATGATGGGTGGGCTCCTCCCCTCCGCCTCTACCACTCTGGCTTGCCTGCCAGGGCCGGGAGATTGCATCATTACAGAGGATGAAGTCATCCTGCAACATAAGGGTGGAACAGGTGCTGAAAATTTAATTAGAACAGGGTGGAAGATGCTGGAGGAACATGTAAATGTTCTGCCCTGGCCCAAACCCAGGCCTGACTGACAGAGGTATTCATGTTGCAGGATCATCAGGCTCTCATTTTGGGTGTGCCAAACAAACGCATCATTTACTAGAGGTTTATCGCTGGAAATGATAATTAACCATTATTATATCCACAACTTCTGGTACAGTGTGTCCTCGTCTCTGAGGGATCACTTAGATTCCTTGTGATGCTTTCTGCTATGGCAATTGTGGAGGTACACGTGATTACAAAGTGAAGCAGCACAGCCAGTATGCAGCGGATATAGAGAAGCAGATCAGAGAAAAATACAATTTCAAGGAAGCAAACGGAGGCAAAGAACCTGGTGAAAAGGCAGAAAGCCAATCGATGCTTTATATCACCAGGTTGTTCTTAATGATGCAGCATTCTCTGGAGTGGGGAGCTGTCAGGCTTCTGGGCTGTCTGCCTGTTCAGCCTCATCAGCACTAGGACATGATGTGTGGGACTCAGGACGGTTGAGCAGCGCTGCCTTCCCAACCTCTGAACCGCCCCCTCCCATGCTCGCAGACTGTACCACACAGAGATGCTTCAGTACACTACAGTGTTTTCTCACTGAGACATGGAGAGCGACTGTGCAGCATGTCCTTTATTGGAGAAGACGTATAATTGTTGACAGATTGTGGAGCATTATTGTGAAGCCAACTGGATCAGTGTGCCTCAGCTCCTGAAGTAGACTGGGAATGTTTAGAGAGACTCAAACTACCTCAACAGTCTTAACTCTCTAAAGTCAAACTGGCATCTAAAATTGAAGTTATGTACCACCAAATACCAAAAATCCTTGCCTGCGTGTTTGTCAGTCCAAAGGGAATTACAGCTATAAACTGTAAGTCTAAAAAATGGACAAAACAGCTTAATCAAGTCACGAGAATTCACTGTTGCAAAAGCTATTTTTAGCTATGAATAAAAGTCAAATCCTCCACCACAGAGGACTATTCTGTGTCTATTTAATCTGTGTTTAGTGAATACAGCAGCGTGTCTACTAAACACCTCAAAGTATTGTGAGAGAAGCCTGTAGAATATTTTATAAAAATGCTTAGTAATGTTGAATACATGTTGCAGGGGCTGCTGGATTATGGCAAAAATTATAATAATTATTTTGTTATATAGTGAGAGCGTGTTTGATTTCGAAAGATCATGCTTTTATTGAATTAAAAAAGACCCTGCTCTTGGTTGACCAATTTGTCACTTAAACAAGATCAGTAACTTGTCAAATCCTTTCCACTAGGCTTAGGTGGTATCTAATTTTTCATACTGTCATAGCTTAACTGAAGAATATGATGGTATCTGTGTAAAACGAAAACAACATAAAAGCTGATCAGCTGGTGATAGAAGTCATTGTAGCATGTATGACGTAGCTAGCTTACAATGTTGTGTGTCTAATATGTAATTAGCTAACATGGAAAAGTCGTGAAACTTTGCTGATATTCAACCCGTGATGCGTGACCACCCCGCTGGCGGTACGTGATGAACAAAACCTGGAGCTCCATGTCTTCCAGTGTAGCATGAAAAGCATGGAGCAATTAGCAAGCTAGCTAGCTAATTAGCCGGCTACTGGATCAATTTTGTACCGGTGGGGGTTCAGATCAGATATCAGAGTCGATTTTACAGAAATACCAATTATGTGTGTACTAGGGCTCAAGAATAATAGACATAATGCAATTAGTTGACCTGAAAAAGTACATTTAAAGGTGTTTTAGTCTGGTTTAATTATAAAAGCTATATATTTAAGTGTAAGACACTAATTAAGGTCCCATGTGATGTAACATGTTCAAATAAATAAGAAAATGAAAACAGTATGTCCTCAAAACAAGTACAGTCAACAACATTCACTGGAATGATATCAGGCTTCTATCGTCATGCCCGGGTTCAAGCACAGTCTTGCCAGATGTTTCCCAGAATCAGACCCAGAGATTATTGCATCAACTGATTTCCCAAGTAATGTTTATTGTTCCAAAAAAGAGTTTCACAATCTGACATGTCTTTAGCACGCAATTTTCAACAAAATACATTTCTTCCTTAGAAGTATTCTCACCATTGATGGGTAAGAATAAAAAAGGGCTGACGCATGCTGACAGCAGCTCTTGTTATTGCTGTGAGAATACAGCGACACAGTACAATGAAACACCCACAAAGCCACTGCGTGGTATTTACACAGAGTGGGTCTGTGTGACGTCAGCCCCTGAGTGATGTGTTTGTGAGTGATCATAGGAGATCAAAAAAGTGTACATCTTAAAGCAGTATTTCCTATTAGGGGGTTATCACAAGAGGGAGATCTAATCTGGTCTCAGATCAGGCTGGAGGCTGGGTGTGCGGCCTTGCCGTGCTGGAGGTCAGGGCCTCAGGCTCCTGATGGACTGCTATTGATTGGGGGGAACGTGGCGATACAGTTGCAGTCGCTCAGCATTGATTTTCTGCGAGTGCAGTAGTGGAGAGCAGCAGAATGAGAGAGCTGGACCAGGGGGAGCTGCCAGGTTATCTTCTCAAATATCCGGAAGTATTTTTTTTTCTTTGTGGCACTGACCTTCCCTGAGTCAAAGAGATATATCTATTTAGACATTAGCTCAGCAGCTACACTAGACGGACTGTTTCAGCAGCTTCAGCAGTGTGTTCTTGGCTCATCCAATAATACTCTTAACCAATAAAAAGCTCCAATTCAGCACTGTCAATAACTCACACTGTCATTCAGTGTTCTCAGAGAATTAGGGGCGTCCCCGACTAAAGATTTATGATGTCTGATTGGTCAAGTCCTGTCTTCGTTGACTGATTGTAAAATCATATTTATTATAAAGGGACATTTACTGGGTGACAGAGAGAGAGAGACACCATTTGCCATTTGCAGCCGTCAGCTGTTCCAACTTGCCTCACCCTTTTAAATAAATTCAAATAATATTCAGCACTCTGCGAGGGTTGTAACGACACATTGATCTGTATTTGTTTGTCGATTCAGCGATCATTAATCCAGTATTATTAATGCAAAGTCTAAATATTGATATGTATCACCAGCTTTAAGATATGCTTTTATTTCGAAATTTCGTCGTTATACTTATTCTTATTATTAAGAACAACAGATTGATTTTCATTTAAATGTCTGGAACATGAAATTGTCAAATCATATTTTAGATGCTTTTTGTGAGACGATATAAATGTAACAGGCGTCTTATGCTTCTTCTTCTTCTTCTTCTTCTTCTTCTTCTATCCCATAACCCCGGAGGGTCGTTGGGGCGTCTTCTGCTGTTGGTGTTTAACTCTTCTGAGGTTCCTGCATGTTTGAATATTGCTACTTCTAAAGTCCAACATGGTGATTTATTCATGCACAAATTCTAAATGTTTTAATGTTCATACCAAAATAGACTATATATCATGATTTATTGAGCGAAATCAAGCGATTCTATGTAAAATCAGACATTCACTTCCCCCATAAAGCCCAAAAGGTTCAGCCTCCTTTTATAGAAACGCTTAATTATTATAGTATTATGTTATTATTATAGTATTAGGTGACACCCCTATAACATTTCATGTTAGTTAGTTAGGTAGTTAGGTAGGTAACTGTCTGTGAACATAATATAAATCATAAATCAACCATTGTCCAAAGCAGTCGTTTAGTTTTTTTGATTTCAGAACAAAGACCTCTGCAGACTGTCTGAAACTCTTACGATTGTAGTAGATTTATCAGGAACCACATTTTGGCACAAAGACCTTCATCAGGTAATAAAATAATAACCAGACGCAGGACTCCGTATGAAAGCGTTATCCACAATAAATGTCCTATAATTGCCAGCCTTACAGAGAGTGTACAATAATTCTTTGTTCTGCTGTTGGCAGCCGACGGTCTTCTCTGATGCACCTGTCTACACAATGGTGTGGAAAAAAAAGTTTTTATTACTTCTTTTTCATAACTTCTAAGCTGCCTTTGTTTCCATTCATTGAACTGTGAGGTGATAATTTACTTGCAGGAACTTGAGACCTGCATGAGATGAGTAATCCATCACACTGAAGTTGTCAGCAGGTGCTGACAGCCAGAACTCTAGAACGGGCTGCAAAACAGCAGTTTTTCTTAGAAATTGTTGTCAAAAAAAATCCCAGAAGACAAACAATTGGAAAATATGCACAATAATAAAGTACATTTTGTAGCAAAAGTTCTGTTTAAAGATTGAAGCTATCCGGTAGCATATTGACTCTGAAGGATTGCCTGTCTCAAGCAACTTTGTCGTCCTGTGGTAATTTATATTCAAACATATTAAAATGAATTGAAAATATGGCCCATAAGGTAGAGAGAAGCATTCATAAATCTAAAAAACTCTGCCTTGCTTTGGGAAATGGTCAGCAGTAATGAAAAGTAGACCCGTAATTTGTAAGAAATCTGCTAGGACATGCAGAAACACAAACTCCTCTTAGCGTAATTATAATGCGTAGACTGCTCAGGGCCTTTTATATTTATTGTACATTTACTCAAAGGGTTTTATATATTTATTTTATTCTGTATGAATTTTAATTAGGACTTCAAACACTTGAGCTCCACTCGGCCAAAGCAGGGCTTCCCTTTGATCAGGCGTCACTCTCCCATATTTTATCTCCTCCGTTTCTTCCCTTTGGGCAACTTCCTTCTAATTGGCTCAGCGTCGCTCATCTTTCGTCTTCTCGTCTGTCGTCAGTAGGTCTATCTCTCTGTCTGTCAGTGCAGATGAAAGGATATGAGCCATACATAGGCTCCGGGGCAGCGGGATGCCTTTTTGAGAAGTTTCGACATTGGACAGTAAACATTATTGCCTGCTCCCTACCATAAAAGTTGCTGTCAGACCTCAGAAACCCACACCTTTTACTTGAGCTAAGTGACCTGCAGGAGACTGTGTGTTCTCTGAACAGCTCGTTTTTGCACCACAGATGACTCAGACATCCACGGGAACATGATATACTTTTCTCATGATGCCTGAGAGCTTGCTGCTGTCACGTTTTCTGAAAAATCTGTTTTGTCTGTACAGGGAGATGAAGTCTTTGTTTGTGCCGTTTATAGAGCTTTTTTGCTAGTCCTACCTAGCCCCTCCCCTCCTTTATTCCTCCCTGGGCTCTCTCTGTCTCTGTGCTGTGTGTTAATGTAGTGAAGTGGCCCATCGGTCAATGAGCTTGTATTAACACCTGACTCCGAGCCCTAGCTGCTGTTTTCTCCTCTATGTGGGGTCCCCTGGGCCCTCCCCCAGGCAGAGGCAACATATCCCACGATCAATAACAACATCCTAGAAGGCCGCTGGAGGAGGGGAAGCAGAGGGGGACAATCTTTTACATACTCTTGTATATTTTTTGCAATATGCCACCGTCTATTCTTTCTTTTGTCAGCTGTGTGTGCAGTCAGCAAATAGGGAGCATAGGACCCCCGTCGATAACTCAGGCCTTTTATTGGCTCTTCTTGTCATTCACTTATTTCAACAGAGAGAATTCTATGGATCTTAACTGAATTCTCAGGCTTTCCGATACTCTCTTAAAGCTTGCAGTGTGCACTCAATTCTCCTGTGCATTAGCTTCCCCTTTCCTTCCTCTACATTCACGCCTCTCTGTTTCGATCCTACACTCACTCTTTCACCTCTTGGTCTAATGTTGGATATTACTGGAGTGCTTTTAGGAATTATCTGTGGTCTGCCCGCTCTGGACCAGCTTCAAACACAATATTACCAGCCAATGTGTTTGTATCGACTCCTCACCTCCCTTCTCTCTCTCTCTCTCTCTCTCCCCCCTCTCCTGTGTTTTCCAGGCTCTGGCCATGACCGAGGTGAACGGGCCAGGCCCCCAGGTGGCGGAGCCGCAGATCGCCATGTTCTGCGGCCGTCAGCTCCTGCACATGAACCTACAGACTGGCCAGTGGGAGCCAGATCCTCAGGGCCGCCAGGGCTGCTTCAAAGAGCCCGGCGAAATCCTGTCCTACTGTCAGGAGGTAGGGAAATAACATGAACCTGAACAACTGTAATGAACACCAGTCTGGATCAATACTTCTAATGGCAGCATTATCAAAACCAGAAACACCCTTAATGGCAAAGAGCTGGTTTTAAAAGAAGCATGAAATCAACACTGTAGAAGAAGTAAAATTGCATATTTCTTATTCTCTAATTTGATTTGTCTAACATCTGTCCTGTAAATCTATATATTTAACCATATATAGTAAAGTGATGGTGGCCTGTTGGAATATTTCAATATTTCATTTGTAGCACCATCCATTTTTCCCCCTCTTGTTACCTGATATGTGTACTCTTTAACACCCGCTGTATGGTAACTAATGGTACACATATTCTCCACATACTCCTCCTTAAGAAATATTTATTTGCAGTGCAACAATAAAGGCACCCAAGCGCCACCTGGAGGTGAAAGTAGACACAGCAGCCACAGAGAGCAGCAGCCATGAGCCTGAATGGACTGTAATGCGATTAGCAGACACATTATGCATCTGTGATGGCTTTTACACAAAAGCCTCCCTGTTTTCCTTGACATTTGTGATGAAAGCATTTTAGTGTGCATTCAGACTCTGTGCCAGCTACATTTCTCTCACTATTAAATCTCGTTAGGAGTTTCTAATTACTGGCCTAGATTTTAAGTGAAAGTAGTCAGATGTGAAATTGGAAATACTGAAAGAAAAGAATGGTAATTGAAACGATAACTTCAGCATGCCATGTCTAACGTGGCTTCAGACAAAGGCCTTAAACAGCTCGGTATAAGTAGTCAGTGAATATGTTGCATGACTCTCTCCCGTATGAGTCTTTCCCCACTGACTGTGCTCTCCCTCCTCTTCTCCCTGCTCCTGCTACTTTTATTCTACCCCTCCAACCAATCCCCCAACCCCTTCTCTAACCTGTTACCCCTGCCTCCCTCTGCTCCTCGTGTCTTCAAACCCTCTGTTCTGTCCATCCATCTATCTGTTTTTTTGTGTCTCTCGTCCTCTCTGCATGTTCCTGTACATCCAGGTGTACCCAGCACTTCCGATCTCCCATATAGAGGAGTCAAAAAGACCTGTCACCATCCCTTACTGGTGTAAGAAAGGTTGGGGCCACTGCCAGACACACCCCTTCATAGTCCTGCCCTACCGCTGTCTAGGTAAGAACAACACATACCACCACCGCCATGAGATAATTACACTACCAAGAATACAGAAGTGGAGATTTTCCTCCTTTATATTGACTGTGTACTATGCAACCTGTCTCATTAAATTAACATATTTGGGGCCTTTGTGAGACGGTGAACAGAAGCAACAAAGGTCCCAAATCAGATTCAAATCAGGGACAGTGCAATTATGCTTCTTTGACCACTTAAAAACGGGATACCTCTTTGAAATAGTTGGCTAATATGGGAAATATATTGGTTTTCTTAGGTAGTTTAAAAAAAACAACCTCACTCGTCTTGTTAAATATGAATGCAGCCAGGAGCTGGTTAGCTTAGCTGAGCATAAAGACAGGAAATAGAGGGAAACAGCTCGCCTGGATCTGTCCAAAGGTTACAAAATCCACTTTCCTGTCACTCTAAAGTTTACAAGGGATTAGCATTTTTCCCAAAAATTAGTCATTTTCTGTCCAGAGACCAAAAGCACACTATTCTGGGAATCCAAGGAAAAAATTTTTTTAGGGTACAACAGGGCCACTGTACGGACTTACATAAAGCCTTTCATTGTATTAATTGAAGTATTTTTCCTGTTTTATTGTATTTCTCATGAAAGAGTAAATCATTTGGATGTGTATTCCCGTAAATTCTGTTTTCTAGGGTTAAAGCCTAGCCTTTTTTTTTAGATTTCCTTTGGCATTTTTGTGCTTTATTAGATAGAGATAGAAAGAATGGAAGCAGGGGACATGCACCAAATGATTCAAACACCCCACAGCCTACGCCAAATAAACACATAAAATGTAAATATTTCAAATCAGAATTTTACCTGATGGTATTTGTAGGAATTAATCAAATAATAGAGCATGAAATCTAATTTGTTTAGTGGTATCTTTTTATATCTCTTGGTAAGAAAGCCACTGAGCGTATTTCCTAAGAAGTTAGTTTTCTTGCACACGATAGAACAGGGCAGGCAAGTTATTTTTAAGGTCATAACAAAAACATAACACATCATGTTTGAAACTCTTTTAAAATACTGCATGGTCTTAGAGCTGTAGCATCACCTTTTAATTGGACTATTGGCACAAGGAAACATACAGCATATTGAATAAAACAAACAGGGACGCCATCAGTGTCCAAGCAGATATAATACATGAATTTGCAATTTGGCAACTAGTGTATAAGCTTCATCTCCCAGTGCCACAGCTTTCTAATTCAATACTATTAAAACAGGAGATAGGAAGTGATGCAAAGCAGGATGTGCAGTTCAACAATCCTGCAGAGAGAGAGAGAGAGAGAGAGAGAGAGAGAGACTGATATGAGCCACTAGGGGGGCAGAGAGGCTAACAATGAGTGAGTGGATGAATGAGTGAGTAATGAACAGTGAGTCACCCTGGATTCATGAAGTACTTTGATTCTTATGAACAGCGCTTTAGAACTAGCTTGTTTGATTCCCACTGTACGGCCTGCTGTATCTGTGAACACCTTCCTTTATGTGAGAGCCCTGAACACAGCATGTAATAATAGTGCATATAAAATATAGATTTTAAAACCTCCTTTTGATGTCTACATGGTGTAAAATAAAATAGTCATCTGCATTTATGATCTCTATAATAAATAAAGTATTTATTTTAAGCAAAGCAGATTTTTACTTTATGTCCTTAACTTTCTACTGGAGCTGCAGTTTGTCTGCTTAAAGTGCTTATACATTACATGTTCATGTATTCTTTGTATCACACAGCTTTTGTACATTCATGAAATCTCCTCCTGTCCTTATTAAAGCACACTTTGAACGCTCACACTGCTTGAAATCACCTATGACTGACGTTACATTTTCTTTAATCCTGCTGCAGAGGGCGAGTACGTGAGCGAGGCCCTGCTGGTGCCCGACCGATGCCGTTTCCTCCACCAGGAGCAGATGGACGCTTGTGAGAGTTACGTGTATTGGCACAACATCGCCAAGGAGGTGAGAGGAGAAGACAAACGGCAGATGTGCAATTTGAAGATGTTTAAAACTGTAGCAGGGCAGCAGCAGCAGGGAGATGTTTACGAGTTTTTCTGCTGGTTGCATTTTCACACACACAAGGAATTTTCCAGTGTAGCCAGCTCTAACGGCAGCAGCAGACTAGACCAGACAAGTCTGTATCACGTCAGACTCTATCAGAACGCCTACTTAAGGTGTTTTTTTTTACAGAGCAGAATGGTGGCAATGAGTTCAAGCAGGAATACTCCCTCACATCTACTTCAGAAACTCTGAAGGATGTCTTGTTATATTTAGAATTACTGTATTTCCTGCAACTTGTAATGTAAATATATGCAATTTCATTTCAGAAAACAAAGCACAAAGAAAAACACCATTGAAATAATAGTAGTAAATAAATATAAGTGTGAGGATAGGAATAAAACTGTAGATCTAAAGATGAATTACCTCTGGCTAAGAGGGCCCAAAGTGCAGCAATAACTGCATAATAATAATATTCGTAATAATAAGATGAATTCCAGAATTTAATCAGTGGAGTCATTGGCTTCATGTCTTCTCCAATAAACCACATATTTCCTGCTCTATCTAGGTAACTCTAAGATTTATGCTACAGCTTTGTTGCTAACTTTTTTTTTCAATGGATGGAACTCCAATAGGAAATGTTTTTCTCGCTGTTCACAACATGCCATCATTAGCAACAGCACCAGCAAAACGTTTGGATGACACCATTTCTGAATTACCCACGCCTTTTTTTCTGCATTTACTTCTCCAAAACAACTTTTAATTTTGGTGCATATTGACCCTGACACTGTACTTCTCATTATACTTTACTTTTTAACTTTGAGGAATCTATTCGCCCCCCTCTTAGGAATGCACTGCAGACAATCTGGAGCTCCACAGCTACGGGATGCTGTTGCCGTGTGGAGACCATTTCCGGGGGGTGGAGTACGTGTGCTGCCCAGGCAGAGGGAGTTCAAGCGGTAAAGGCGAGACGGAGG
>CAFUXE010000535.1:423497-450620 GCA_903364295.1 Serranus cabrilla
AGGAGGAGGAAGAGGAGGAGGAGGAGGAAGTTGATGAGGAGGAAGCGGAAGAAGAGGAGGAAGAGGAGACAATAGCTGTGAAAGACCCAGAGGAGTACGAGTACCCCATTGACTCAGGTCCGTACCAGACATCAGACTACCTGGACTCTTTCTACTACGAGAAAAGCCACAAACCCACGACCTCTGCTCCTCTGATGAAGGGAGACAGCTGTGAGTGTCTTTAAGTTGTCCTGGTAATCCTTTCAGTGTTTGTAAAAGTCTTGTCCTGCAGTGAGTTGACAAAAAAAGTCACGAGACTAAATAACTACTGTGTCGGTCGTGGTGAATAAACTATAAAAGCGTATACATGCTACAGACATGTGTCTCCGTGCAAATATAAATAGGAGCTGTATTCACTGCTCCGTTTATTAACAGTCCGGCCTCTCTTCACTCTGCACTGACCTCAGACCCCCTGTGCGTGTCATGTAGATCTGGTGCATGTCACACTCTCTCACCCACAGCGACCCCCGGGCCTCAGCAGGCCTCGTGTCAGTATGTGGAGCAGCTGACCACTATACACATGAACTTCACTCAGAACGAGCTCAGGATGGTAAACCAGGACAGTGCTCACTGTCTGAGGGGGAAACAGTGTAAGCAGTTAGAAGAAAAGCCACAGTCTGGTGATATTTTTTGGTTTTGGTCCGGGTGTGTCATCTGGTTTATTTTTGCTCAAAGTATTATTAAATCCAACAGTGCGAGTACAAACCCTGGTGCTGCTTTCAGTTTTTCGATATTTTTTTGTAAAAACGTACGCACAGTAAGTAAGAAATACATGACAAAGAGGTAATCCAACAAGGAAATGCAGCAGCATACACATATTTATGTCTATATCCAGAAATAATGTTACCTTGTAACAGTTCACATTAATTTCAGTTAAATATCTGGTTTAGTTCACCTGAGGTTTAATTTAAACAATACCACATAGGGGGGAAGTATTATACCGTTATTGACAATAACTTGATGTAAAAAAAAGTTAAATAGTGATATCATGTGAACATATGTGAACCTCTTAAATCATTTCCGTTTTTCTTTGTTCTCACTTTTTTATGTAGTGACGGTTAAACAGACTCTTTTCACTTCCCTTTGCTCATATTTTGAGTGCAATTAATTTGCCAAAAAAGTGACAAAACCCTTTTTTTAAAAAAAATACATAGATATTGGGATTATATTGTTATGAATTATTTTGGCCATAATAGTGAACATCTGATATCGTGACGCATACTCAGTCCAGGCCTCCTAGCAATTTCTTTCTTCATCACAAAAACAAGTTGGATCACGTTTAACTAATCCTCAAATATTGAAATCTTCGATTTAAGTCATTTTCTCGTTAGAGCTGTTGTACTTCCATTAAGAATAATATGGACTACATGCTTATTTTCAAAACATAGATAGAATATTGTGATTTCAGCACTTTTACAATAATCTTTTTTTATTTTTCAATATTTGGGATTAAGCCAGAGATTCTAATGTAGTCTTATCTTAGTAATTAATGATGTTGTACAAGGTGATTTATTTTTCCCCGAAGCATTATGTAGTTTTCCAGTGTTGCTTGTTTCATTTTCTCCATCTCCAGAGTATAATGTAAAACTGCCCTCTCTCTCTTGCTCTCGCTGCTTTGTCACCGGGGCTGTTCTTTTAATTACCGGATAATTGCTCTCTGGCTCTTGTCGTCTGCGTGACAGTAACAACCTCTGTTTTCTGTCTGTCCCATCCAGTGACTACACCTCGGCCCACAGATGGCGTTGATGTTTATTTTGAGAAGCCAGTGGATGACACTGAGCATGCCAACTTCCTGCGTGCCAAAACAGACCTGGAGGAGCGCAGGATGAAGCGCATCAATGAGGTGACTTTCACAGGGCTAAGGACGGGCTAATAGTTTGTTGGCTGGCAGGTCGGACTGAGACTCGATCTTCCTCTGGTCGCATTTTCTAATTGAATTGTCAGATTGACAGAGACATCGGCCTGAACATGCTGTATGTGCATCCAGGGAAGCAGAAAAAGAAAATTTCACATATGAGCTGGGTGATATGACCTTAAATGTATATTAAAGACAGTTTGACAGTCCCTTTATCATTTCAATTGGTTATAAGTGCAGCAAAAATTCCCCTAATAATGTACTTTTCTGTGGTTGCGGGGGCAGTTTCATATAGCACATGATTGACGTAAAGAGTTTTTCACACCAAATATGGGACTACAGTATGTTTGCATGTATGTAAGATAAACACACACACATACACACACACACACACACACACAGGCAAAGACAGCAGCTGTACAACTTCAAGATTGTCCTTTTGATTTGTAGTTTTACCACAAAGACCATGTTTTCATCACTGCAGTCGTGACATCTCACTCTACAGTTTCAATGAGCACAGCATCAGTGATGCCAGCATCACGGTTTTTAATTTTCATCTAACCATTCGTGTAACTGTCAGTATTTTTTTTAATATTTGAAATATTCTTGCTGATTTTGTTGTCTTATCACTGTGATAAGACAACCTTGAACTTTTAAACTTTTTTTTTGTAAAGAATCCACCTACACGCTATAGATAAAACACGTTATATCTTGTAGGTGTTACATGCTGGTGTTGATATGAACTGTGTGAGTGTTATCAGTGTCCTCATCTCACTCTCAGCAGCACAACGTGTTAAGTGTATTTCCCCAAATACAAACTACTCTTAGTCCAGACATCTGCTTTTTTTTCTCTTTTTTTTTAACCAAACCGCGTCGAAACACTTTCACCAGCTAACAGGCACAGTTGCACTGTTGCTGCTTGGGCACTTTATGTAATGTGACAACTGAAAACCAAACCTATAGCTGAACAAAAGTATATTATTACATATTATGCTGTGTTCTGTTTATACTATTAAATTTAGAGCAAGACTGATCTATTCAGCCTATCAAAAACATTTCAGTATCTATTGATATCGACATATATATTATTCATATAAAGCTTTTTCATTATTTATTTAAAGCAAAAAGTAATGGTTAAGTTTATATAGGAAGGCATTTTATTTTATTTATGTTAAAATTCACTGACACTACTGCACTACAGTACTGATATCCGTTTAGCTATTTATTTTTATTTATTATTCTCTCAGTTTTTATTTCTAGAGCCTTCGGAGTACATTTGCATTGTCAAAACTGTGCAAAATAATTTGTTTTCCATCACAAATCCCTCCATCTCAAAGAGGTCAATGATACTTTCATAGAAATTAACTGGTATCACGTCTCTTTAATTCCCCAGATCATGAAGGAATGGGCCGAAGCAGACAACCAGTCAAAGAATCTGCCAAAGTCGGAGCGACAGGCCCTGAATGAGGTAAGCAGAGGCTAGTCAAGCTGCTTTATCGGCTTTATTCTGAAGTTTAAATTCTCCCGTGGCAGTGTAGCACCAGCTTGACTCATCCTTCGTTTACTCCCTAATGTTTCCTCCACCAGCACTTCCAGTCTGTGCTGCAAACGTTGGAGGAACAGGTCGCTGGAGAGAGGCAGAGGCTGGTGGAGACTCATCTCGCCAGAGTGGAGGCCATCCTCAACAACAACCGCCGCCTGGCCTTGGAGAACTACCTTACTGCTGTGCAGTCTGATCCCCCGCAGGTACAAAGTTAAAGCTGACAGATCTGCTTTAAATTATTTCTCGGCGGTACCTTTTAAATCACTGTCTGGCATTTCCTGACTCTGTCCTCCCTTCGACTCCAGCCGGAGCGAGTGCTGCAGGCTCTGAAGCGCTACATGGCCGCCGAGCAGAAGGACCGCAGACACACACTCAGGCATTACCAGCATATTGTGGCTGTCGACCCCCAGAAGGCTGAGCAGATGAAATTCCAGGTGTGTGTCTGAGAGTGTGTGTAGTATTTTTTCGCACACACCTGCGCTTCTGAAATGCGAGGCTCCTTTGTGCTGACGGTGAAACGAACAGAACATTGTGTGCTGAGGAGTCGCTGCAGATAAGTTAATAAATACTGAACTCGCAGAGGTGAAGCAGTTACCAATCTTCTTTTCATTAAACTTAGATCAAAGCTCGGTCTTTGCTGACTTCAAACGCAACTTTCGACACATGACTCCATAGAAAATCTATCAAGCTTTTCATTTTTCATTCATTTAAGGAAGCAATTCTCTGCTTCTCTTTTCACACTGATTCATTGTCTGAGCTCTGTTGGTCCTTTCTTGGAAAACAGCCTAAGCAGAATGGATTTTTATATATTGCAGGTGTACACACATCTTCATGTAATTGAGGAGAGGATGAATCAGAGTCTTGCACTGTTATACAAGGATCCAACCTTGGCTGAGGAGCTGCACAATGATATCCGTAAGCACTGGTTTTCACATCTGCAGATCCCTGTGTGTATTTTTAGAGTCATTTATCTTGTAACAAATCCATCTTGATGTTTTTTTTCCTTCATCCGACATGTGCAGAGGAACTGGTCAAGGCAGAAAGAGGAGACATCAGTGAGCTCATGACCACCTCCTTCTCTGAGACCCGCACTACTGAGGAGCTTCTGCCGGCTGAGAGCGAGGAGGAGAAGGACGATGAAGAGGAAGAAGAGAGAGCATTCCAGAACAGGCCTTATCCTCCCCGCATTGGTACGCACGTCTACATATAACTTACACACACTCCAACAAATTTTAACGTTCTTAAGTGTGTCCAAATCATGTCAGTGGCATGCAAAAGGTGTTGATAATAATGCTTTTTTTCTTTCTTTTTTCTCCTCTAAAGAACTGCAGTCTAATAAGAAAGGTGAGCTGATATTCAGCGTCATTAAAGATTTCTTCCTGTTTACAATGATTGCAGTGAACTTATTGTTACTGTTGCTTGCAGCTAAATCTTCCGTTTTTGTCTCCACCCTCAGTGTCTGCAGTGGAGGAATATGATTATACCACATCTGAGAGAGGCCCTACTTATGAATATGAGGAAAAGGTAAAATGAAGATATTTCGGATAGACTTCATCCCATTTTAATAAACAGAATGCTTTGTCATAAAATGCGTACACACAGCACACATTTCTCTCATTTTGTGTCCCAAAATTTTCTTACTCTGACATATTTGCTGTCCTGTTAGATCAACACTTCTGTGGAGCTCAAGCAGGTGGTCAACAAGCCTCCTGAGATCGAGAGAGATGAACTGGTAAGTGCTCAAAAATTTAATGAATTCATACGAAAATTAGATTTTGTCCCGATATATATTTCACCTATTTAATGTCTCATTGCACATTTCTATTTCCATAGCAACCTGACGCCTTGGAGACGTTTAACCGTGGCGCCATGGTGGGCTTGCTCGTGGTGGCTGTGGCGATCGCCATGGTGATGGTAATCAGCCTGCTGCTGGTGCGCAGGAAGCCATACGGCACTATCAGTCACGGCATCGTAGAGGTATGATTCCAGATAGTTGAGGCCTTTCTTTAAAGCCAAAATTATAAAGTGGAAAACTACAGGAGTCGACATAAATACCTATAGTTACTCTCTGAAGCATTACAATGATTTTTAGATTTATTTCATACCTTTAAGGCATCATTTGGCGCCCATTAATTCTGAATGTGTATTATTAAAGATGGAGTTCCGAACTCTTTCAGCATTGTGTGAACTCCTTTGTTAAGGGCTTTAATGTATTGCACTCTAGTTTCAAGTCTATTATTAAAGCACATTCACTTCCTATGTGTTAAAACATGTAAACTCCACTGGTACGATCCTGTGGGTTAAAGAATAAGGAAATACACTAATTCACTTTCTTTTCAAAAAACGTTATCAGTACCATTCTCACAACTACCTTGGCAAAAATGAAGCTCCAGCTAGCAGCCAGTTAGCAACTGTAGCTTATCATAAAGACTTTTAAAAAAAACTGGGGAAACCACTAGCCTGGTTCTGTCAAAAGAAAAAAAAATGACAGAAAAAAAAGGGAGATTGTGGTTTTTACTCTTTTATTTCTCTACAGATGACACAAACGAGATGTAACGTGTTTCTAAGTGAGATTTGGAGGAGCTAGAAGGCAGATTCTGGTCCCTGTGGACGGAGCCTGGGAAGCTGTTTCCCCATGTTTCCACTCTATAAATGAGCATATTTCCCAACAGGCCAGACAGTTCCTTTCAGAGGCAGTTGGTGATTAAATACTGTACAGTGGAAGGCCTTTGGGGCTCTCCCGCGCCCAGACGCCTTCCCACAATGCAGCTGTCATCTTGCGCCACTATTCCATATATAAAAACACAGTGCTGGACTTTTACATATACATTAGCTACCTGGAAGCTCTTTTGAGTTCACACAATGCTGGTTGAGCCTCTCTGTAAACTCATTATACCAGAGTTGGTGTCTTACGTGCTCTTGGACAGGTTGGTATTTATGAGATACTACACATCTGGGTCACACGGTAGAAAAAAATCCCTCAATGCTAACCTTTTTACGGATTTGTAGACCGTGCACTCAGATTTCATTTTCTATATGGGAATGGAGCGGACCATTCATACACACATACAGGGAAAAAACAATTAATAGCCTAATTGAAATGACTCAGAATACTACAACTCAAATTTGAAGTTCAAAGCATATTAACTACATGCGTGTGGTGTTGATGTATAATATGTTACGTGGAGTCGAGTTAGAGGGACGTCATAAGAGGGCTACCACTAGAATTGTAGAGTTGATGATTGGAGGATTGAACACAAATAATCACAAATAGTCGGACTCATCAGAGTTAGATGACAACTCGGCAGTGCGTAATAAATTCGATGTGCTCCAATTCATGTTTATCAAAAGCACTTTAATTACAATTGTGTAATTACTGTCACAGCCAGAGGGGGGCGACAAAAGTTTCACAGGTTTAAGGGAGAAAAAATGATCCACATCCCAGTTCATTGTGTGGTCCGTGCTCATGAATCTAGTGTGTAATAATTTGTATTTCTCGCAGCAGGTCGACCCCATGCTGACACCAGAGGAACGACAGCTCAACAAAATGCAGAACCACGGCTATGAAAACCCTACCTACAAATTCTTTGAACAGATGAACTGAGGTACTGGGGCTGCCAACAAGTCATGCCTGACCACACGTTTTGTCCCCCCCACCCACCCCCACCCAACTCTTCCTTAAAGTGGTGTCCCAGCTACACTCCCTTTGACGGATTTATGATGTGTTGCAAACATAAAGTAACTGAATAAGTACGGGGTACGACCCAAACCCATTGTAAATGACCAACAACCACCTATCATCATTAGCAGAATGTGAATAAAGAGATATAAACTCACATCACCGATAGTAATCTCCTCTGGGTTAGAGTCGGAGGATTGTTCTTTCCATTAGCAAGGCCACAGCGTTTCATAATCCTGAAAACATTCACCTCACCATAGACAGGAAAACCATCCCAGTGGCATGACTTGACCTTTTGCTCCTCACTAGAAACTGAAGTTGAACGGTGCATAATGCTTTATAGTATTTATTTTTCAGTAGTAGTCTCTTTGGTTCGAGTTGTACCACAGTTAGATATAATGTATCTGTGTAGATGAGTGTGAGTGACAGCCTAGTTGAATTATGGTGTAATTCTCAATTTAAAACCCACTCAGTGATAAAAAAGGGCAAAGCTAATTGTCAAACTTTCCTTACCTCCCATTGGACAATACCTCTAATATTAAGACATGGACATTAAGTGAGGGTGTGGAGGCGTTTACTTTGAATGTGTGAGACATTTAGGCTTTCATTTTAAAACATACAAGGCCAAACAGACCACACTAGTCGATACAGAACTGGTGGTACAAGAAAACACACACCACGTTTTTGAGGATCTGCACTCAATGTTATTATTAATTATTTGGCAAAACATACCAAATATTCCATTTAGCTAATCTAGTCAGTGAATGAGTTTATTTTATTTGTACTGCTACCTAAAGAGCTGTAAAACAGAATAATCAGAAGTCCGTTATTTTAATGAAAGCATGACAACTTGGTGTATGATACTGCTGTATTTATTTGTGTTGTTCTTGTCATTGCTTTTTGAAAAGTCGGAAATGTCACCGTTCAAAAAGGACACTGTAAATAACGTAAGAAATACATACTACTAGGTGTAGACATTTCTATGATTAATTTGCATTGATGTAATGGAATAATACATAAAAATAGTACATTGTGCTGTTACGAGAAGGAGAAACATTTTCCTAACATGGCTGATTGAAAACGGACTGTTGTAAAAACCAGCACAAGACAACGACACAGTAACTTCTTTCTGAATGTATTTAAGGTAGACGTTGAGATTCCATCCTATTTTGCATCATTCCCCCTAAGTAGACCTTAATAGGAGTAGTGAAGTTCAACACATCCAGTAGACAGACGACATGCCTGGTGACCTTCTCATCACTTCCTGTAGCAGCCTGTTCATTTTCACATTTGGCAGGTGGAGCAGAGGAACTTAAAGTGCAGCAGGTTTTACTGTACAGAGCAGCGGAGGGTAAAGAGGCCACAGCTATGTCAAGTGTCAGTGAGTGTGTGTCGTAAAAACAGACCACACTCGGGCATAGAAGCACTAAAACACGCTGTTTTGTCTTTAAATCTCCCCGTTTGACTAATTTGGACTCAACAACCTTGAATGTTAGTACTCTATAGATGCTATATTTAAGTTACTCTCTTCGTAAATAGCTTTTCACTGAATGACTCATCATAGTTTGTCATATTTATGATCAACATAGTACCCTGTAGTGGTAAGTGAAAAAGGGATTGCCCCTTTTTTCTGGCTGATTGTTAACTGCTTAGTGTCAGGTTGAATTTCCTTTAGCCACTTCTATCAGACCATCTTGGTTAAGGAAGGTCGCATTGTGGGATGTTGCTTTTTGTTCATCACTCTTTTACTGTATGCTATAGTAGAGATACTCCATACCAAAATCTGTTTATTTATTTTACTGGTGGAAGTTTTCTTTAAAAACCTGCATTTGTTCATTCGGAGGAAAAAGTCATTTACTTATAAGTTGTTTTTTTGTGTGTAAAGTTTGCTTTGAAATGAGCAAAAAGAGTTATGATCGAGCATTGATCTTCAGTTTGTCTCGTTAGGCAGGTTTGTTGCAGGTTGCGGTTGTGTTATGACAGGTGAAGAGAAGTCATAGCCCTTGTATAATTTGTACAGCTACGTTAGTGAATGAAAACGTTGTATGTTCACAGTTTAAGTCAGTTGATCTTGTAATGATACTACTGAAACCATAGATGAGAATAAGCTTGCCTGTGTTTCCCAAACCACTGAAGGTTTCCTACCAGCATTTAGCAGACTTAGAATGGTGTATACTGTAGTTACTCAAATCACATTTGTACGTACGTCCTCTGTCAAATTCTAGACTTCTTTGTTGGTCTGTCCCCTTACTTCCCCGACGAAATATAAACAATGTTATTGAGATTTTAATTGCTGCATTATTGCCTTTTACAATGCTGTGTTTTGGATGTAATTATTCTGTATTTTTTATTTCTATGTAATAATCAGTTGGATCAAGGGTCATGCTTTTCACCTGTAATGTAAATTATAGAAGCTTGTATGAGAAAACAACGACAAGTTTATAACGTTCAGAAATGTGAAATATAGAAAGACATACGGCCTCTGCCTAATTGACGAGGAGGGGCACTAAGCACAAGTAGAACCAAATTACTCGATTTATGTACAGCTTGCTAAATGTTAGACATCGATTCTGTCTGTCTGATTTCAATTATACCGCATTGATCCTCGGGATGTTGATTGCATCGTTAAGAGAGCTGATCTACATTTTCATTCAGACCTTTGACCAAAGACATGCTCCACAAATAAGCAGACAGATATTCCTATTTGGCAAATGTTCTCTGTTGTGTAACTGTATTTGCAAGCAATCTGAGAAATTAAAACTGGTCAAGCTAAATAATAGTGTAATAAAAATGAATGACCCATAAAATACTGTGTCTGTGTTTATTGAATCTGCTAGTGTATTCTCATGAACGGGTTTGTATGATTCGTAATGAAAGCTGATGTAGCTTAACCTTAATTATGTAAAAATGTAAGCTTTAATATAAATCAAATGGTTCTCATAAGGGGAAAATTTGCTATAAAGACCCAAACTATTTGTAAATATTTTTATTTCTGCATTAAAGTTGCTTATGTTAACACGGGGGTCAGCGAGGATTGAACAGCCTCAAGTGGCCAGTCGACAAACTGCAGATTTTGGCAGGTTACCGTTTAGTCGAAGTTCAGGGTTTGTTTGTCTCCTTGTGACCTCCTGCTCTCCCTTAATGCCCTATCTGCTGTTGTACACTGGTGTGAGGATAATTGCTTGGATCTTGATCACTGATTTTAGCCAGAATACAGACACACCAAGAGCAAGCACCATTCATAATATAAATGTTGAAATTGTTGACTCCTACAAATATCTTGGTACTGTGTTTGACTCCCAGCTTAAATCTGATCCTATTACTTAACTTACTGCCAAACGGGGTCAACAAAGGGTTAATATAATGTAGAAGCTTTGGTCTTTTACTTTCTTTTATTAAAAGCCTTTCAACCTTCTCTTATCTGCTGGTTTAACGGGTTGTCTGTGAAAAACAAGAACAGTCATAGTATCACATTTGATGTGTGCTTCCAGTTTATTGGAGCACAATTCTGGAGAAACAGGTGACTAAGAAAGCAAAACAATTATCAGCCAACAAGATCACATTTTTTAAACTGAATCATCACTGGTGCCTTCAGGCCGACGCTACAATGTGCCCCTACAGAGAACAGATTGTTCTAGGTCTACAGACCTTTCTCATTATAAGTGACCGTTATTTTAGAGTCGTTTTTATTTAAATGTTTAAATGTGTCCCTCCTGTCCCTGGATGTTCCTTTAACTTATTTATTGACTTAATGCCTTGGTTGTCTGTTGTATGGATGGATGTACGGACTGGGAAAGCTGCAAATTAACTTCCCTCTTGGGGATAAATGAAGTTGTCTGATTAGGATTCCTGCGACTGCGGTCTCAATGCTACATTTAAAGGTTTTTTTTTTTTTTTTAGATAGCTACAAAACTGTAAGTGTCTGCATTACTGCTGCAGGAATAACTATGAACTGATCATGAGAACAGCCTGTTTCTTCATATATTTTCTCTTTAAAAAGACTGACAGTGTGGTCATATGATTAGGAAACTTCATTTAGTCATCATCTCACTGAGGCACATGCAGGAGATTGAAAATTGATTGTGATGTCACCTGCGTAATGAAGCCGATGATGTAAAAGCCACAGTAAGAGGGAGGAAACTGTCTGACTAAACCATCATGGAAAATTTGTTTTTCTTTCTTTTTTTCTTTTTTTTTTTGTCCTTCGATGAATTCTCTAGAAAAAGAAACCTAAAGTACACTTACAAGAGTGCATGAGGTGTGAAAGCTGTGATGAATATCAATTCATTCATTGACGTTATTTTTTTTTTTTTTTAAATGATAGTAAAACTATGAACAAGATAAAAATCTTAACCAAGATTAAGATAAGGTGCGATAAGGTTTCCTCTCACTTCTCAGTATGGAGTTTCAGTAACTCCTTAAGCCACAGTGTCATTTCTGTGATGCCAGAAGTGCAGTTTACTTTTTCTGTCGAGATACATGTGATGTATGTCACATCAACGCCTTCAACAAAACAGAAGGAACTAAATATATCTTTCAATGAATTCCATTTCATTCAGGCTTGACTGCCTGTATTTAAATGCCCCGCGTTGTTAAGTGAGATTGTTGATAGGTGCGATATAAATACTATAAAATATCGAATCACCCACTCCAGCAGAAACAGACTAAAACATCCAAAACTGACACTAACGGGGTACTTAAAGTGTCATATTTTCAAGGGGAGGGTCATTGACCAAGCATCCGTATTAAATGAGTTGGGAGTGAGAACATGTTGGGTATTCAGTGCCTTTAAATGGGCCGTCGGGACGTCAGTGAGGCTGTGATGTCACGACTAACATTACAGAAACAGTGATTCCCCAGCTGCAATGACAGCGCATGGACGCAAAGAGCGCAGATGCAGAAGACTTGGAAACATGGATCAATCAGAGCGCATTTTGATCATTAAAAGCATGTAAACACATTCTATTAGAAACACAAAGGAACAACTTGACATGTGCAGAACATGTCCCCTTTAAGTGTGTTAATGAGGCACCAGGGCTCAAACATTTAATGCACATGGATTCTAAAAACAATGGTACTGTATGGAGAAAACTGACCAACACTAGGGACATACAGTACTTCTAATGTTAACATCCAAATCATTTTTAAACTAACTCTGTTAGTAACTAATGAGTAGTTTCCTTTCAACTTTATGCAGTGCAATGAGTCATGATATACTGTAGCTGTGGGGGTTCATTTCCTGCCATTTCTACGCACATCACAGCCTCAATCAAATCCTTTAATATACTTTATGCTGTGGTAAGCATTATTAAACATCTGACCCCTCCATAAGAAACAACTCATTAGCTGCCTTGACACAGTTCCCAAGCACAAATTCACATGACAGTCACTAGCGTGGGTAGGCCCCACACTTCCTTCACCCACAAATTACAAAGAAGCGACAAGCCCCAGCCCCTAGCGCTGCATAGGTTCACTTCTTCCAAACCACAACACTGACGGGTAGTCCTGCTCACCCAGATTACTGTGAAAAGGCTCTGTGGCTGTACAGTGACAGTTGCCATTGATGCCTCCAGCGCACATCAGTCATCTTGGTAGTGGTTCCTCTGAAGTTGACTGCTCACATACCGCCACTGTGGTAATGTAAGACGACTCATATTAGCCCTGACTTTTATCACAGCGAACACTTTGAGCGTGTCTTTTGTTTAGCGCACAAACACTTTGATTCATTCAACAAAAACAACAATATGAAACCCCTTAGTATGCAGAGATTAAAAAGCTCAGTAGGTAGATCAAATGTGAAGTTGCGTACTTGTTGAATTAAAAGATAAATATCACTAACATCATTTGAGATGTGTGGGAGCTGAGGGACACAGTAATGAAGAATGTACATAGAAGGGCATTTACCTCAAATACCCCACACAGTTAGACACCTCAGTGAGTCAGCATTGATGCTGGGTCTGATGGTGATTGTTAAACTGACAGTGAGGGGATAGCAGGTGCTGTGCAGTGTGGTGTGGGGGCCTGACAGTCTTGATATTACTGGAAGGTGAAGCCCTCAGCTCGAGCTGTCTCCCTCCCATGTCGCACACAATGACATTTAAGTGTCGGTATAATGCGAATTTCTCTGAAAGGAATAGATGAGATCAGACTGTCCAGCGGTTTGACAGTCTACCTGACATCAGCCTTGACTTGAGACCCCCCAAATGTCAAGCATATGCATATACATATGCACACACACAAACACACACAGTATTCTGGATGGTCAGCCATTAACATCTGCTAAAAAGAGCACATCTACTGAAATGTAACAGCAGTTTAGGAGGAAGTATAAAAAAGGAAGAAATGTCACCTAATGTTAACAGCTGTGATCACAGCAATTACAAGGAAACTGCCTTGCGTTTAACACTAGGCATACCACATAAGAGTAAAGGATGTATGAGTGTTTGAATGCTACACGTTTGGAATTTCAGTTGCTAAGCTGATGCAACCCGTAGTGTGCTTTGCAGCCACTCAGCATGTCAAATATTTTCCTAAACGTTGAGTTTCGCAAGGTTTAGCACACAAAGAAATACCCAAACTGGTCAGCATCTTTGCTCAAAATACCCATGACAAAGAAACAGAGAGAGCAGCCTACCGAAGTTAATCTACAAATGTAAAATATTATATATGTTTACATATACAACATATTAAATACATATTATGACCCAAACAACTCTGGTAAAAAAAAAAATTAAAAAAAGACGCTACAGAAGCTATAGACCTGTTTTTTTAATGGTGACTGTGTGACCTTTGTTTCTTGCTTGACCTTTATCGAAAACAAAACTTGAGAAGAGAAAACAGGCTTGTACAAGATTGTACCCCCAATCGACAATTTTCATTTAAACTTGTTGGTTTGTCAGCAGGATCAGAGACAAACTGACAAACTGACAAACATTTTCATGAAACTTGGTTCATTTTCACATTTTAATTTTTCTTAAACTGCAGTAAAATGACCAATTTTGTCCGTCTCACTAATCAGTCTGGACGAAATGAGCAAAGTTTTTGCGATGGTCAACCTTAGCCTGCATGAGATCAACATACTTTACTTACTACATTATTCATTGACGCATGTTTTTAGGTTCTGTCAATATATTGTACTCTTAACAACATGGCTTCAACGTATCATATTGTTGAGTTTGGTGTACCACAAGGCTTTGTTCTACATCCACTGCAAATTTGTATCTGCATTATATTTCGGAGTTAGCATCTGTAAATCATAGATATGCTGATTACACTCAACTTTATACAGTATATTATTTTCATTAATGATTGCGTAATTAACATTATAAAACAGGCATAAAATGTTTTGTAGCTGAATATGAAAAGAAAATGTTTAGATAATGCCTTTGAAATGTTGATCATTGAGTGATTTTTCAGTTTGAGTCAAATATCAGACATTATTACATTAAATTTACATGATTTAAAGTTTCAGTAAAGGTCAGTGGAGTACTCAACAGTTTTATTATTAATAATTCAAACAACAAAAATGTGTTCAGAATCTTGACTATGAACAATAACATTTGGCACACCATTCTTTCTTCCTTCTGCTGCATCCCAATACAAACTGTACCAGATGTGACTTCAAAGGGCTTTTGCATTGTTATATTTCATGGGCTTACATCTCTCCTATTAATCAGATTGCATTGCATCAGAAATACTGCCATCTGCTCCCCAATTGCACTTTATTTGCAACAATCTATCACAGCTGTGGAAGAGGAGAGAGTAGAGAGCACTTTTGGCTAACTGTTTACTGTTTAGCTTTCGTTTCAGTTTGTCATCAACATTATCTTTTGTTTAACACCTAGAGCATGTCTGAGTGGCCTAAATGCATCTCTGTTATTGATGTCTTCCCTTTTGTCCTTAGGGTTTTCTTGTTTGCTTAAAAGTTTGATTTTTGACCGCTGCTTTTTCCAGTAATGGTTTAATAGTGGGGCAACATTTTGACCACTTGGAGAGAAGAAATTCACAACAACCTGCCAGCAAGTCCTCCAACCCACATGACCCATACATCCAGTCTCTTTTAGCTCTGTTTTGGTCTCTGGGAGAAACACCTCAGTTGTTAGCTGCTAAATGCTCCGATATCTTCACCTAACCTTGTAATAACTATGTCTGATTGAATTATGCTGTATTAGATTTCAAATTCGGTGTGGGGTACAGGACAAAAATAGATAAAGATTAACAAAAAAAAATGCTTCCAAAATGTGTATGAAGATAATACTGAAAATGTAGAGTAAAGGAATAAATAGGCTGCTCATCAAAGCTAAAAATATGTAGTTCTTACTGTTAATGAATTAGCAGCTAAATACAAAGGACATCATGTACACAACTATCATGGTCTGCTAAACTGACCAGCTCTCTACAGTTGGCCCTAATTTTTACAGGTTTTCACACCACCACAGTCATCTGACATATCAAAAGGAAGATATTTCTATTTCAGGGGTGCACGTTTCAGCGAGGCCTAGCCCTACATACTGGTACCACTGGGTTTCTGTCTCAGTGTTTCCTGTCACAGATCAGAGTCTTTGAAGTGGTTTTTGTCTCAGCACAGAACAGCCTATTATTGTAGTGACCAGCGAGAGATGCTGGAGGGGCGGTAATCATGTACAACATCAGTAGGTCATGCAAATATCCCTTTAACCACTGTCCTTGTTTCTCTCCCTCTCTTACTCTATATCACACACACACACATACACACAAACACAAATTTTAAGAATTTGCTGAAATTAAATCTTTCTCACTTTCATAAAACTTCAGCTGTTAGTTATTTTTTGATTTACATGCAATAATGATAAACTGCATCATAACTGTACAACAACTGATAAATGTTAAATAGTAAAACTGCCTCCATGCTTTAATCAAACTGAACAAGACTCGTGGAAGAACAGGATTATTTATCAAAAAGTCACAATCTGTTATCACAAAAAGAAAGAAGAATTAGTATCATAATCAATGAACCAATAAGGGACAGAGGAAAGTTGAAGAGGAGGGACTGTAAAGACAAAGGAGGAAACCACCCTGTCCCTCACCAGAACCTGTACCAAGACAGACATGTCACTGTACAAGTCACTTCAGTCATGATGCGAGGGAGCTCATCATTCTCCAGGGAGAACGTTCACTAAACACCCGGTAAGTGTCTCCTTCACACAGCTTACTGCTTCTTCAATTTCCGTCACTTGAAACCACAAGCAGCAAATTTTTTTTAACGCTGCTCATCTTTGGTCTAATTTCTGTGATGTATTTTAAACACAACCTAGTCTGCCACGATTGATCTTCAGTTGCTCGTGGAAGCTTCAAAGTTCAGGCTTTACTTTTGTGACTCTTGTCCTTTTACATGTGAGCTGTGGGGAGGCTGGCTGTAAGTTCATGTCCTGTCAAAGGATGTGTAAATCTGACTTATGCATGCAAGTTTTTTTCCCCCTGCTAAGCATTGAGATAGTGACTGCAAAGACCTGCTAACTATGTCACAACTTTGCAAGAATGCATTGTAGATCCGAGCAGCGCCAAGGGGGGATTTGTTTATTGCACAAGCCCGTTGATTACAAAATCAAACATATTCTACAGATTCACCCACTTTAGACATGGTTTGCAAGAAAGCACAATAAAAACAACACTATGAAATAGTTTTAAAGCTAGCGACTTTGGGAGGGTAACACTTCATGCAGCACCTTCAGTGCATTATTCAAAAATATATATCTCAGGAGAATCACACCAATATGAGTATGAGGACAGCTTCAATAATTCAAAGTACAATCTAACAATCAGTTGAAACTGCAGCTTATGGATTTACGCTCCGCTCGCACTAAAAGACAACATTATGCAATAACACATGGCACTGCTTTTACAGTTTCAGGTAAATCTCCCTGCACACAAATGATTATTATTTGGTATAAAATATATTGTTGAACACTTCATGAATCCAGCCGCGGAATTGCTATTGTCACTGTGCCGTTACTATGACTGCTATAGTAATACAATTACACCACTCTATAATAATAATATTATTATCATCGTCTTTATTATCATTGTTACTATGATGATTATTATTTTTATTATTACGTGAATTTTGTATAAATTAAAAAGACCACTGTATAAAATGCATAACATTAATTTTAGTAGGGCAAAAAAATATATATAATATATATATACACACACATATAAAATATTTTGATCAAATTCATGTCACGTATTATTATCATAATGCTGATGATGTAATATTTAAGGAATATACATTTGTGATCAGGCATGGCTTGTGGCAGCCGTGAATGTTGCTTCATATTCATGTACGCAGATGATACAATAAGCTTTGCTGAATTGTTGCATGCTATATTTGCATGATAATTTCCATGTACACGATCTCAACACTGCACTCATTGTGTAACTGTAATAGCTGTAATTTTAAGTGAAATAAATAATTAACATAAACAAAAGTCAACTGAAACCCGGCGCCTGCTGCCAGGGCCTTATCAAATACAGTTCATCTAGGTGACTTTCTACTACAGCTGCTCCACTGTCACTTTCACTCTCTGCGTTACATGCGGTTCTGTCAAAAGCATAAATAAAGTAATTCTGAATTTACTTTGGCGTAACATTTTTTTTTAATTCCTTCAATTAATTAATTTAAGAGAGTTTTGGAGAGCGCGCAAAAAAAAATGCATACGCATTAAAAAGATTCCAGTAAGAGACAACTAAATGTCATTTCGTTTCACATCTACTTTCCATTTACAGTCACCATCAGAGGACAGAATGGGGTTGCAATTGTGCAAAAAAAAAGCAACTATGTAATAGCTCACAGTACTTGTGACCTTCGCTATAGAAACCGACCACACACTGTATAATCATAAAAGTTCATTATAGACTTCAGGCTGTGTGAAGATGACAACTTCTCAGGCATCCGGTGCTTTCAACACTCAGCCGCAGTGTTTTCATCCATGTATTCTCAATTTTAGTTGTAAAATTCCAAGTATTTCTGTCACAGACTTACATATTTACATATTCCACCCCTGCGCACTCTTGCATTTGATGTTTATCGTATCCAGATACAGTCTTATTGTTGTTGACACTCAAACTGTACTTATGTTTACTCGTGTGTACAGTCATTAGTCATGGTTTCATATACTGTTAGGGCTTTGTGGCTTTAGAGTGTGTATGTGAGCGCCGAATATCAAAGCTTTCAGAAAACACAGTACATTTCCACACATCGACCAGATCTGCAGACACGGTATCACAGACACAGTTTTGATTGAGGAAAGTTTTTCTGCAAATAATCAAAAAGTCTCAAAACAATTGTATGGATCCTACTGATTATGAAGATTTAAATATGTGGGGAATTTATTTGCTTGAAAGTAAAATTCCATTATCATTTTATAAACTGTAAACTAGTTGAAATGTAAGATTTGCTGTTGCACCAACTTGCCATAATATAAAGAAATAGTGAAACTCCCTCGGGTACATTGTGCCCCCTCAACTCTCACTACACCGTTTGGAAAGGATGGAAAAAAAAAAACAGAAAAACATATTATCTGTTAATCACAAGCCAATCCCTGCTGCTGATTTGCAAAGTGATTTTCCTACTTGCAAATTAGCATTTCTAGAAATGTCACAAATCTGGTAACCACCTGGAACCAACTGTGGGCATTAACTGATGGGATCTCTCTTTTTTTTTTCCTTTGACTTTCTCTCCTCAGACTCTTGATAATATTTCAACAAACTTCAGAAATGATCCGAATCAACAACACCCAATACATCCACTTCCTGCAGCAGGCCGACATTTTACGTCGCTCAGGGTCACTTTGTGACGCCATCATCTCAGTAAAGAGTCAAACTTTCAGGGCTCATCGGCTCGTACTGGCTTGTGCCAGCAGAAGACTAGCGCAGCAGCTCGCTCAGGCAGACATAGACAGCCCAGTCCACTGCACTCTGGAGTATTTCTCCCCCCACACCTTCCAGCAAGTTCTGGACTTCACCTACACACAGACCCTGGAGGTGTCTGTGGATGACCTGCACCTGCTCCTGAAAGCTGCTCAGGTGTTGGAGATGAGGCCGCTCGAGGACCAGTGCCGGAAGCAGCTGGACAATCTCGACTACAGAGCCGCAGAAGAGGGCAATAGACGAGAAATCACCTGTGTAAAAGAAGAAGACAGTGCCGACCAAAAGAAAAAAGGAAGTCCAGCTCAAGGGGAGAAACTCAAAGAGGAGGAGGCAGGTGACTGCATTGTTATAGAAAACCTCTCACCCTCCGATTCTGAGGAGAACGCCGTCAGTCCACCACCCCCTATAAAGAAGCCCAAACTGCACCCTGCGTCCTCAACACCCCATAACAGAGACAGTGTCATCACCCGGCCTGCCAGCAGCAGTTCTTCTTACTCTCCCCCCTGGGCTTTCCCTACCAACATGTGGAGCTCTGTGAGCACCCTGAGGCGGATAGCCGAGAACTACTCAACCTTATTGGCAGCTCACCCCCTCCAGTCCCAGAACCAGTCCTCTGCAGCGTATCCATTCTCCCTCTCCAACCCACACACGTTCCCCTTACTCAGCCCTCACTTTCAAACCCCTGTTCACAGCTCCGTACTGGGCTACTCAGGCTTTTATCCACGTTATACACAAAACCTTTACCCCGGGGCGACAGGGATGGGGAGCATAATCAAGCAAGGGCTGTTGAAAAGAAAAAAGCCCAGCCAGAGAGCATTTACTGGGACCGTTCAACCCAGTGAGCAGAGGTAAGTCTGCACTCGGACTTGATTTTGGAAACTACAGTTTTTTATTTTCAGTCATTGTCTCCCCATTTTTCCTCTCACAGTCATTTGGAATCCCCTAATTTGCTCAATTGTTCCCTTGCGACAGCTTTGCTACCTGACTCACTGCTGTCTGTGTGCGATCGAGCCTCCTGCACTTTCCAACTAGAGCAGTTTCACCGTTAACCCTTCCCTGCCCGTCCTAGTCACTCAATTTCTTTTTCTTACAAATTATAATCTTAGTTTTTAGACCAGTCACAGCACATAAGATATATAACTCTATATATAATTCAATCTCCCAATAAATATTAATAAACTATTGTGATACAAGATGATCTGAAACCCCCTTTGTTTTTGGGTGAAGTCTATGCATTGTGTACAGTGTTCCACAACTAAACAGCGTTAAAGGGGAGCCCCCTAAATTTCTCCCCACCTTTGCAGATTTCAAGATTTTCCACCCACTGAAACACAGTTTCAGTGTTTACACTGGCTGCATCTGCACCACCTGAAATTGTTCAAAACATTTTGTGGAAAAAAAAAACCCTGCAATTCATCCGTTCATTCACTTCATTAACCTGCTCCTTGTACTTTCAAATTACGTGTAAGGCAAATGAGCTTTTGCCCCGAACGAGCACTATAAATATCTTGTGGTTGGAACTGGAGAGGAAGGAAAGGGCGTTAAGGATGTAATCTCTGATAACACACTATGTTGTAAGATACATGCAGACTGGGAGACTTTAACATGCTATGCATTTCCCTGATGTATCCACCGCTTTTCAGGACAAATTAAATCTGCTTCTTTCTTTACTGCTAAAAGGTACAATCAGATGAATTTATTGCAATCACAAAATGTATTTTCCACAGTTACACTGAGGCACCCAAAGCCAGCAGAGAGAGAGTTAAAAACTGCCGACACTGCAGTAGAAGCGTCCTCGGTGACCCAGTGCTGCGGGAGTCAGCCTCCACGCCACCAGGTAACTATATGATCAGAGCAGAAAGCTCGCTGCTCTTTAATGATCACGTTGAACAGATGAGTATCACTATCCAGTGCTGTAGTATCCTGTATATCAACTTAACAAGATAGTAAGACAGTTCTTGCCGTGACCTCTAACCTCTGCAGACTAGACTACGTAGCTACGCAATGGAAAGTGATAAAGTAGCGTTGTGGTTTTGAGAGCATGGTGCAGCAGGAGCAGGAGTGTGGTTACCCGATACAACTAGATATATGCAGTACAGTATGCACTGCATCGCAACAGTGGTTTGTCCTGTAAAACTAAAATCTTACATACTGATGTATAAGAATAAAGACTAGAATATGAATGTAAGTCAGTGCAGCACTAAATCAGACAGTCTGTGTGCGTGTGTGTGTGTGTGTACAATCAGGCTGATTAACATGTTTTATCTGATGGAACATTATGTTCACACTCAAACGGATAAGGCTTTGGTAAAACTGCGCTTAACAAGCGATCTACTCCAATGCAGTGGAATAACTGGAAGTTTATAATACATAATTTCCATTCACGTCATAGCTTTCAAGAGTGTTCATTTGCAAAAAAACAGATAAAAACATACTTACAATTAATAAAACAACAGCAGTTTGAGTGATGTTTCCTAGCTTGTACACACACACACACACACACACACACACACACACACACACACACACAGAAAAATCATAATACAGGAAAATAAATAAAACAAAGATGTCGATTTCTGCAAATGAACCTTCACAAAAAACAGCACGACAAAAAGTAGAGCAAGCATTTAAGCACCTAACTGCTTTAATATATATAATTGTATGTTGGACAATGCAATTTAAAGCATTATCTATAAGAGATGTTTTAAAGTGAGAGCTGAGGAGAAATATTGGACAGGAAGCATGCTAATAACAACATGTTGCCTTTAGAGTGGTAAGTGCTCAATTGTTGTGGTTTATTCTCTCAATTTCCCCTACTACAGTACACCCCCTACTTATTTCAGCTTCCTGTCTATACTAAGAGGCCCATGTTTTCACCTAAGAAACCCTAAAAAGAATATAAGGTACTGAAAGGCTTCAGAAAGGGCTGCTACATAAACCTCAAAATCACACCTTTTTAAAAACTCTAAGTCGATGTGGCTGCAGACGACACACGCATGCAGCGTGACAGGAAAGCGAGCTCCTACTAACTAAATTCATTGTCTTGCAACAGGATGCTGACCAGAAATAGACTTTAGCCTCTGAGCATTAATTGATTGTGTACCTGAATTTATCTTTTTAATCTATCTTTATTGGTATTATGCATTGATTAAGCATTGATTGTGACTGCTGCTATCAATTTAAGCAAGACTGGAATTAATCAATTAATGATTTTGTCTATAAAATGTTAGAAAACAAAGCAAAAAATTTAGACATCATCAAATGTTTGGACAAAATGTATTTTCTTCATTCATCGGCTAATCAATCAGCTCTAAAATCATTTTGTTTGTTTTTGTTTTTTTGTTTGCACTTTATTGGTAGTTTTGGTGGCTTGCAGATCATAAGTTTGTCTATGCTGTCTATATGACAATAAACAAATAATCAGAGATAGAAGAAGTAACAATACCACAGTGCAGAAACACTGCTTACTACTTTTGTAGTATTAGAGTCAAAATTAAGTACAAAAAAGAAAAAAAAAGAAAAAAATATGCAGAATGGCTCTCTTTAGAATAATCTAAATTATGTTATTGGGTTACTTCCCATACTGATGAGTCCCTTATATTAAAACATCATAATTTATTCATTTATTTATATTTTTATCAATAATCTGAATCTATAGCTGTAACATATCCTGTAAAATAAATGTAACAGGCTAAAAAAAAATCAGCATTGGCTTCAAAATGCTGCAAAGTATAAAGTTGCATAAAATGGAAATACTCAAGTTAAGTACAAGTTTCTCAAGATTATTCACAAGTACAGTACTTGAGTAGATGTAGGTAGTTATGTCCCACTAATCTAAACATTTGACACATAATTAAAGCATAAATGCAGAAGTTGATTGCAGTTTAATCAGCTTAAACGAATGACTGTGTGAAACATTTAATGAGAATGTGGGGGTGTTGGCTGTGGGAACTGAGAGACTTTAGATGTGTATCTTAAATAATAATATTTTCTGTTAACGGCCAAGCCTCTTATTTCCAACCACAATGTTCACACCTTGACCAGTTTTCCCTCATCCGCTTGTTTGTGCAGGGTGTCAGTTCTGTGGAAGAGGAGATGCGGTGCAGCACAGACAACAATCCCAAGATCAACAAGAGCACAGAGGAGAAAAACCCTACCAGTGCCAGCACTGCCCCAAGAAGTTCAGTCTGAAACATCAGCTGGACACACACCACCGAGTTCACACTGGTAAGGACAATGTTTACGACCTAAAGCTTTGTCTGAGAGTAATCATCGTAGGATTGGTCTGAGATCGCGTGTCTCTGAAGTTGGTGAGATCAGAGAGAGGTTTGCTGTAGTCACGGCAAATTACCAGTAAAATAGGCCATTTGTGACTAATTTTCAGTCTCATTGACTCTAACAGAGAAGTAATCTCTTTTACTTTTACTTTTACTTATACGACCGTGTCAGCACTTTTGCATGTTTTAAACCATTTACTACAAAGCATAAATGATTAATTTCTTCCAAAACAGACTCGATTTTTCTGACCAACTTCCAGGCAGCTGACAGGTTCCACTCATTGTAATACTATGAAACATACCTTACAGGAACTTGAAACTTGCAGATTTGAAACTTGCGTGTGATTGAAAATTAATTAAATCAACAATGAACGTCGTGTCTGCTTTAAGTGATCTTTAAAACTATTATGATTGTTTCTGAAGTGGAATGCTAATCAAAGTGTTCGCATACAACTGTATTACAGTATAATGATCGCTGTGACAACAGAAACATCAGGCAGCTGCATTAATCAGGTAGTTTTTTAGGCAAATGGCCGTTGTGCAAAGTGTAAGCAACGAAACTACAGCATGTGGTTAAAAGAAAAAGAAAAATACAAAAAAACTGAAGCCAATAAGATAAAGTACATGTGCAAATGTGCACGTAAAGCAATACGAGCCTAATTACTTAAACAGCATTAAAGCATTAAATACAAATCAAAAACAGGAAGTGTGGAAAAGCTATCACAAATCTCATCAATTTCATGTGGTTGAAAATTGCTGAACTACAGAAATGGTGCTAAACATGAATCATCAACATAGGCTGTACACTTTTTTAAATAATAATTTAACATTGAAAATAAAATTAGAGAGAAATGTGTCGCTCTTCATCTAAATCTTAAATATTAATGTGTCCCAAAATAGTAAAATGCAAACAATAGACTACATAATACTATTTTATCCTATATAATTATTAATCACTCTCTCTCTCACATGCAAACTTCCTAAACTGTTTTTATTTGTTGCATCATCAAAAAATCATCTATAGAAACTTTTGGACGGAGATCCAAATGATTTGTTTAAAGTGCTCAGTTTAATTGATTTCTCTTTAAAATAAGCAATTCATTTCAAAATGGGGAAAGTAGACCGGATAAATATATAAAATGACCGAATGGTTAAGGATTACCCTACAGGTATGAGCCCCTCTCTCATGTGAGTACACCTCTCTTCCTCCCTGTGCCCTCCTGAACCCTCCTCTCTCTGCTTCAAAGGAGAGAAACCCTTCGAGTGTCGTCTGTGTGGTCAGCGCTCGCGGGACTACTCAGCCATGATTAAGCACCTGCGGACTCACGGAGGGGCCACGCCCTACCAGTGCACAGTGTGCCTGGAGTTCTGCAACAGCCTGGTCGCCATGCAGAGACACATCAAGAGCCACGCAGTGCAGGACTTCCCTCCTGACTGGACCATCCACAGCACATACCTGTACAACTCACACATCTGAGCCAAACACACACCTCTGTTTACACAAAGTTCTCATAAGTGACGGTTTACTTTGGGCCTCTCATGTACGACCATTACATCCGGAGTCACAGAGCAAAGAATAAGGTTTTCTGATGATCCTTAACAACACTTATCATTGTACTAAATAGATGAAAGGCACAAACTGGGGCTACCACAGGTGTTGCAATAACTCCTATGCAAACTGAAACTGCTCCATATTCACATTCACTTCTATAGAACAGAGAAATGCAGCACTAATTTCCAATAACATGTCAGAAAAGGTACTGAAAGTGTTTACCATTTGACATTAGGTCATGTACGTGCATTAAAGCCACATCACAGCTCACCCTCGTCAAATGATGCAGGCACCTTCCCTCTTACTTTCAGAATTATAAGCAGTGCTCGTAAGATAAAAGGCAGAGAAATCCCATACATAGTGCTATTTAAAGACGGCTGTACTTTAGTAAAAACTGACAATAAGGAATGTAGTGACGTAGTGGACAAATAAAAATCTTACAGGGCAGCTTTTTAAAAGATGAGATTAACTGAGCTTTTGCAGGCAGATATCTGTCTAGCTCACTGGCTCCCAACCGCCACTAGGGGTCGCCAAAGTATCATAAATGGTCACATGGCCTTCTTGTTTTCAAAGAGTGGGTGATAACTTCTTTCTTTAAATATACAGTTGACAGTTCACTCAGAGGAAAACTAAATGAAATGGATGTTTTTGAAGCTTGGAGGTATATGATAGATAAAGGATGTTGACTGAAGTTTTATTCAGTCTTCCCTATCTGTTAAACAGGCTCACCCAGCATTAGAAAAGAACACAGTTAAAACATAAAAGGAAAAAAGAAAAATCAGGAAAACATGATGTAACATTCACAGGAAGAAATCTGCTAAAAGATTCATCTCAATTAAATTTTTTCCACAAACTTCCTGCTTCACTATTTAATTGTACAGTTTGTGTTGTTTTGTACTTATGCTTGAATATTATACAAAATATCTATAAAATACTAAGTGAGGGATAATCAGTTTACCGAATGAAAGAGAAAGAGTTCCGTAAAGAAAAAGATTTAGTACCACTGGTCTAGTTAGTGACAAATAGTCCATATGACAATAGTGCATTTTCCTATTTCTTTATTCCTCGAGTTGTAAATTTTGTGCATTGTCAGTCACTGCTGCGGGGCTGCTTAATTCACTAGTTGCAGTTCAAAGGCATTGATATACTGTGCAAATAATTGGTATTTAGCAATTGCCATACCTCTGTAAAAGCATCAACTTATATGACTGTGAAGTTATTCCTTAAGTCCTCATATGTATTCATGCAGTATCATTATGTGTGTGTATGGTAAAATAAACATGTTTTTTCTGCTTTGATGGATCAATATTCCATGTTTTAGACTACTGAACTACTGATGAAAGTGCTACTACAGGATTGCAGCTTGACTTTAAATAGAGGAGAATCAAGATAGTACCATGGTTAACCGTTGAATTAAACATTATTTAAACAATCTCTAACTACTATTATACACTTTTCATGTTCCTATCTGATACCATGAATGATCACCTCTGCCAAGCAACTGTATACCTCACTTATTGCAGTGTAAAGATGTAATTTTCCTTTTGCAATTTAGATGAAAATCGAAAAGTCCTTTCCATTGCCCTCGCCCAGCAGCAAAGGTAACATTAACAGGTAATCCTTTGATGCATTGATGCAGCACCTTGTTTCACAGACTTGTCTTGGTAGGAGAAGCACTGTGTCACTGAAAGCAGTCAGTTACAATGTGTTGCATTTGCGAGGAAAACAGGCACTTCACTAAGGGTTTTAGACATGACAACACTTGATAGTGAGCTAGAGACTGTGCATTATAGAGAGGGGACACATTTTAAACCAGTTATCCTGGCTGGGAAGCTGTTTTAACAATAATGATGCAGGTAACTCCATTGAAAATACAGACTAACTGTTTGTTATGGCTAGTTAGCACCCTGATAACACTTCACAGCCTGTTGCTAATGCTAACATTATTTGAAGCGACACTTACCCTGCGAGTGACGACAAGCTGCCTGACCCCAGAGCTGAATGTTACTCACCATTCAACTTTCGTCCATTTATAATGTAAACAAATCGCGTCACGTGACTTCCGGGGCGCTATAGTTTACCATTCATTTATTTTTGTGAAGACAACACTAATTCTATTTTTAAAATGTTATTTCGAATATAAATCTTTTTTTAAACTCATTTAGATCCAGAGACCTCAAAGCATCTCGGAGAAGAAGAAAGCAGTGACATTGCCTAGAAAGAAAGAAAGAAAGAAAGAAAGAAAGAAAGAAAGAAAGAAAGAAAGAAAGA
>CAFUXE010000535.1:455505-473563 GCA_903364295.1 Serranus cabrilla
TATTTGCCCCTAAAATGTAGTAGAGTAGACCTATGAAGATACATAAAGTGGAAATACTGAAAGTACAAAATGTAGACAGAGCAGGAGAAGCACGATGCTCCTTAAAATGACCTCAAGTTGGTTCAAAGTCCATATAACAAACTTTTCTATGAATAGCTTATAAGTATTTTGATTGCAAACAAGTCACTTTTCCAAAATGAAAGCTATAAAAGAAGAAATAACAAGACAGAAAACATAAAGTAATGACCACAGCATGTACTGAACTAAAAACCTGTTTATTAACATGGACATTTTGTGAACATATTTCTTAGAAACTATGTTTGTGCTATAAAGTACTGAACTGAAGTGAAACTTATTTTAAAATTGTTTTGTTTTGTTTTGCTAACTCAGGAAATTTAACACAGCTGATCATCAGTGTCAGAAATAAGTGTGACTGAAACACGTGTTTCTAACTGCTTCGTATTTTGACAAACATGCAACAAACACTGCAAACATTTGAACAAGTGTTCTTCAAAGTAAACACTTCCCTGAAAATAACCAGAGAGGGCACAAAACACTTAATACTTCCTTTTAAAGTCATGTTTTTAGTCTGTATACTTTTACTGAGTAACAACAAAGAGGGGAAGCTGAGGGAGAGCCTCCCCAGCTGGAGCTTTAACTCTGGCATCCTGCTGCCTCAGCAAACTTTTAACAGTGTTTCCTCAAATAAGACCAAGCTCCAGCAGCTGCAGCTCCTCTCCTCAACAGAAAAGGATGTTCTCTAAACTTACTGAACTGTAATTAATCCTGATTCAACATTTATAATAATAATAAAAAACACATGAACAAGGCTATGACATTTATTAGAACTTAAAAGAAATGCGACTAGGGCCAGTGGAAAGCATATGGGAGGACATACATAGTTAACTGAGAGGTTGAGTACCACTGTGTGCATGCACATTGACATTAAAAGGTCAGTTTACTCATAATGGAAGGTTCTCGTCATCCTGTAAAGCAGCTGTCTTAAGTAGCTCTTGAAAAAGCTTTCCAAAGGTTAGCTCAGTAAGACTAAAAGACGTCATCTGTCTCTGCAAGACGTTCATCAGTGATGTTTCTGGCATTATCGGGAGTTTGGGGCCTTTCAACATCATTTACTCATTGGGGAATTACGATTGTGGCTGGATTTTACATTTGGAGACTCCATATCCACCATGAGATAAAACATTGGATTGACCTCAAACATGACAAATTTCCTTGAAAAGCCAGAGCTTACATTGTGCAACTGTTTTAACAGGCTGAGAAAAAACTAAACTACACAAGCTGAATTAAGAAAAAAAAAAGTAAGCTGCTTTTTACTTTTTCTTTTACCAATGTCAATATAAAAAAACAAAAAGTAATAATTACAAACAAAGTAAGCAGTGAGCAAGGAAAGGCCAAGTAGTGATGTATTAAACACGTCTTATTGTTGATAGGTCATCATCAGTAGTGGTGGGATGTAGCTTAGTAAATGTATAAAAAAAATAATTTAAAAAAAGTATAATTTCGAGGTATAGCTGATAAATAAAAACAGAGTGTGCAGTTCAGAAGCTGTACATGTGTAAAAAAAAAAAACTCAGAAAAGACAACAAACAGATAACTTTTTTCTTGCACTGTGTAGAGTAGAAGCTCCGCTTCAGCTCTGGCTATTTGTTTGCGTCCATATTAGGGATTAGAATAATTATTCGATGATCGATTATTGGCTGTTAGGAATTTTGTCGATCTGATGTTGGCATTTAATAAAGAGACTAAACGCGTCTTACTCTGCAATGCAAAACAATATCTACAGGAATGACATTGAGTGGATGTTATGAAAGCAATGAGACATCTTATCCACCAGGGGGCGACTTAACTTACGGGGCGAGGCAGAGGGAAAACAGAAGAAGAACTCGAGCCGCACAATGCATTATCCCAATTTGCCCGAAATGAAAATGGAAGAGGATAAAGTTGTGAATATTGAATTAATAACGAGAATAAAGTCGTACGTAATGAATTTATTACGAGAATACAGTCGTACATAATTGGTAGGCTGTTCTGCTTAACACGGAAGTAGGTCCAAACAAAACAGTTGCAACAGTTATACTGATGTGCCAAAAGATTTAGTACCGCATCTCCTTGTTTGTGAAACCTTAAATTAAAGTACATAGCCACGAAATGCTCCTGCTCTAATTAATTAATTATTTTTGACTTTATTCTCGTCATTAATTAAATAGTTAGGACTTTATTCTCGTAATTAAATACTTTTTTTTTAATGTGGCCCTGATACTTCGTAGTATATAATGGAGCAAATGACTTTTAATGTTTTCATTCAGACAATGAAAAAAACAAAACAAATATGCGTATTTTCTTTATGTGACTACAATTTGAAAAGGCAAATCAACTTTATACAGAGAAGTTAATCCGCGGGCGGACCTGTGTGATTTTGTGGTGGGCGGCGTTCACGGGTCCTCGCGCTCTGTTCTCCTGAAGGCAGTTCAGTTTGGTGAAGATGGGGTACTCTGACAAATGCACTGATGAAACGACCTTCTGGGATAAGCGCACTTCAAAATGTGTGTCGTGTCCAAGAAAGAAAGGTAATTTATTATTCTATTCTTTTATAATCTATCCTACTGCATGCTATTATAATGTTTTTTTATTATTATTATTATTATTATTATTATTATTATTGATACAGGACATTATATCACGCCAAACTGTGGTAGAGATGATGACGGTGGGAAACACGATCTCCCCCATAAAAAGTGCGAAAAAAACACTTTTAACGATGGCAGCAGTGCATTGTGTCAACCCTGTGCCCCATGTCCCTCCGGGTACATTTCGAGCCCGTGGAGCGCAGATACGGACACCCAATGTGTGGATCCAAGGTAAGAAAGCATGATCACTGACTCAAAATCAAATGCAAGAGGACGGCTGTAACTCCATCGCTTCTAGTCTACGTCAAATCATGTTAGAAGTAACACAGCACACCGTGATATTTTACTTTACCATGATGCAGGAACAGGAAAGTGGGACTTTTTCTCCCCTCAAGTTTAGCTGTGGTATTTCGGTTTAAAGCCCACACAATAGATTTTTCTTTCTTGAATTTCTACAGAAGCGGGTCGACGACAGTTCCTGTCGCGGTGAGTGGGCTGTTCACCTATAAATCGTTTCATGGTGTTTTCATTCCCGACCGTATCTGTCTCTCTTTCTCCTCAGAGACCAACAGCATCTCCACATGTTTCTGCTTTTATTCTCATTAAGTAGGGTAAACTTCTATAGCCAGCAGAATAGGCCAATTAACTGCGTAATTATTCTGATGAACACCGGAAATTATTACGTCATGATTTAGAAGAAAATTAACCTACTTAAATGTCCTACTTCATGCCATGGTTTGAGTCATAAAGTATTTTTTTAATCAAAATTTTAAATAGATAAATATTAAAACAATTCAAATCAATATCAGCACTAATAATAATTAAAAAATAATTCATTGTAATTAATCATAAACCTTTGGTCTTTCAATTTCCTCACAGCTGATTTATAGAGACATTACATGGTCTTTGTAACAGGCTTTTTGTCAAAGGACATGACAGCGATTACAGTATTATTCACAGCAAGATGTTGACTGGTCAAAGCATAAAGTAACAAAAAATGGTTTTGTTGTTTCATCTGGCCTTGGAAGCAGCACACTGTCTAGACAGCACACTCTGTTTTCATTTCAGACAAACCAAGGATCTGGCTTAAAACCAACAACCACACCGACTCCCTGGTCCTCACAAGTCCACCCTAATTTACTCTGTAAGTCACTGATTATGAAAAAAGTTTCTCCTTGGACTAAATATAACCCTAACCTTTGTTTTGTGTTTTTTTCTCTTTTTGCAGGGGCAGTACCGTTACTTACCCTCTTTTCCATCGTGCTGCTTGTGATATGTGCTTGTCTGATCTACAGGAAGCGGAAATTAGGTCTGCATATTTAAAATAAAGGATTTAAACACACATAAATAACCAGTGAAAAGGAAAGCCTGTAGACAGACTTTTGTGCAGATTCCCAGACTGTGTCGAAAGCTACATTTGTAGAGCCAACATTGAATTATCCCTTGGAATGTAATTAACAGTTGTCTCATGCTTGGGTTTAACACAGGCCTGCACACAGTGTTGACGTACAAGAGAAGATCCTCTTACCTTAACGGAGGGTTCTCGGCTCTGTCTGCTCCATCTGGCAATTACTTGGAGGACATTCTGAGTGAGTGGAAAATTATACTACTAACACTATCAATGTATCTGTATCGAAAAGCATCCTCGTCTGCTGGAACACCAACACTATTCAAATAATCAATACACTGAGCTCTAAAAATACCAATCAAAGGTTAAGTAGGGAGGATTTGGTGGCATTTATTGGTGAGGTTACAGATTGCAACCTTTTCTTTTCCTTTCCTTTCCTTTCCTATTAAATAAACTGATGCAATAAAAGAATGCAGTGTAACCTGCGATCACTTTCCTCTGTAGGTCCCAACATCCTGTCAGCACCTTTACAGGTGGTGCTGGACAACCTGGATGTTTTGGAAGAGCTTGTGATTTTGTTGGATCCAGAAAGTCATGGAGTAAAGAATACCAAACATCTGGCGTCTCACTGCTCATTCCCTGCGACCTGGATAACATACACCTACTCTATGAAGGAAAGTAAGAGCCCTCTGAAAGCCGTGTTGGAGGGCGTCACCAGCAGGCACCCTGACTGGACAGTAGGGCACCTTGCTAAGCTGCTCAGACAAATGGAGCGCAATGATGCCATCGCTGTTCTCACCAAACTTGAAGTTAGTGTGATACAGATGTGATGTGTCTTCTACCTATGACTGCCAAAATTCCCATGGCTGCAGGGCTAGGACTGAGGATGTCTGTTTTTATGCAGCCAAGCTGTAAGAAATGGTGGAAAAGCAGGCTTCTTGAACAGATTGGTAGTGATATGAAGGAAATATACAAGGCATGGGGTTCAATGAAGATGTTTTTTTTGCTACTACTTTCGAAGTACTTCAAGCAAAAAGTGCCAGACTCTTAAAGCGTTTAATATCGCATCCTAATTGTGACTAAACAAAAATTAAGTTTACAGAATTCCTATATAACCGAAGAAATGAATGTATATTCTTATTTTGTTAATCAAGTTTCTTTGTTTTTGAGTATTATCATTAATTAATACTTGCTTATTTCCACAGTCAGTGAAGGACTTATCTCGCGTTGAGTGTATTATATGCTGAAAAATGAATAATTTTTTAAGGAGTATATTCAAATTCAAGCACATAAACATGAATCATTTTCCAAATTTTCAAGTTTGAAGTAACATAGATTAGTCTACTACTTGACTTGGGAAAATTGCTGAATTATGTACCGCGTGGTTCTGGAGGGAAGGACTTTTAGTGCTGCTGCATTCTCGGGCATTATAGATATATATATATACTCAAAATGGCAAAGGCTAAATATAATGAACAATAAATTGTGAGCATTTTTTTGACAGACTTTTGAGATAGAAGTGGTCAAATGAATTATGCTATTAAGTTGCATCATGGGAAATGTAGGATTGTAGGCTGCTTCAGTCTTGACCATTTCATACTTGGTTTTGATCAGAAAAAAGTGCAATACAAAAGATTGAAGTGGCAGCCACACTGAGCAGCTGGGCCTAAAACAGGAAAAGCCTATTTAGCACCTTTTGCAACAAGTGCCTGCATCTGTACACATGCCGAGCTGATGAAATGTTTTCAATTGTCTTATTCTATATTTTAATCTCTCTTTTTTTACATTTTCAAGCAATTATTGTACATTTTTTCACGCATATAATTAAATACAATTAATAGTCTATGAATAAGTTCAACAAATGTGATTTTTCTTAAAAAGGCCTTTGTAACACTTGTAATGACTGAATAGTTCAGCCACAGTGATGGAAGAACAAATGTGATAATACAAGAAAAAAAATCTCATTCTATAAGGTCACTTGCAGACCTTTAATAAGACAACGTTGATATTTGACTTGAGGAGACGTTCAGGTCAATTCAGGTCAAAGACAACCCACACTGAGAGCATAACCTCATCGGCAGTGGTTGTCTCAAGAATAAAGTCATAATGATGCAATATTTCTATTTAAAACTTTTAACACGTGGTAAACAGATGAGGTTGGTCTGTCTTTTGGGCGCCACATGAGAAATGTGTCAAATGCGTGATGTTTAATACTGGACATTACAAGTTTAACCAATGGACACATTATTCAAAGAGGAAATGAAAGCAGTTGTGTGTCTATAATCAGACGAGCTTTGAAGCAACAGTTCAGCAGGCAACCTTTCCTCCAGACAGCTGAGACAAGCTGTCATGGTTTCAGAGTGATCAAAGCTCAGACACTTAATGTCCTATAGCCTGCTGTGCATTACATTATTGCTCTGCTGTTTTGACTATGTCTTAATTCTTGAAATGAAACAACTTTTTCACTCGATAAATGACTTTATTCTTGAAACGGCAAACCTTTTTCCTTGTAATATGACTGCGTTCTCAAAACAGTGGCCCTAATACTTTGCTATACATTCCAGTTAAAGGTTATTGCTTCACATGATTCGTTTTTTCTACTTCTATAATAAAAAATGGAATTTGTTCAAACATCTTAACATCTTTATTAAGCAAATAACATTATAAATAAAAAAGTGCATAGAAAAATTAAACAGGTTTAGAAATATGTATACAAATATTTACAAACCCAGGGTTTATTTGTACATGGTAACAAAGACGTAAATTTAAAGATCACATATTTTCTCATTTTTATGTCTTTTACACTTACTTTAAAATAACCCTACTATATATTTATATATATATAACTTTTATATATGTGTGTATATATAACATACAGCTTTCTTAACAGATTCTGGGAGAGATGGTCATGATAACTTCAGGTTTTTACTAGTGCTTTCCATCCTTCATTGCAAACACGCACACACACATACACAAAATGACAGAACACACATACACACATGCACGCACACACTCACCAGCTCTGCAGGACATTAAAACCAAGCTACTCTTAAATTATCATCCTCTCTTTTTGCATCAGTATTCCCAAACATCTGTATTAACAGCTGAGGTAGAATCCTTGCAAGGAGTTGGGAGTGACTCTGCTCTTGTTGTCAGCTAGGTGATTGACTAAATTAAATCTGAGCTCCATCCCAGTGATTGGACATGCAAGAAAGAAAGGGGATTAAGATCAAGACAAAAACAAGATGGAAAATTTGCTCTAAGAAGTTTGAAAAAGAAAAGGGTGGGGGGAAAATGATGATCATGGGCATAGGGAGGCAAACAGTGCTCACTTTACTCCTGTGGCTGATTCTAAGACCGACAGTAATCTACCGTAACAAAAAATAAAATAAAAATCATTCTTTAAAAATACCTGCTTTAGAACAACTTCTGTCATAAAGGCTTAAATGCATGACACAACTGCCCCAAAAGAAAATTCAAGTAAATTAGTGAAACAAAGGACATCAGTTGTAAACAAATCAAAGCAAAAGATAGAAAAGGGGGAGATCTCCTAATAAACTAGACCGCCACCGTTTATACAAAGCACAACCAACACTTTTACCATTTAAAATATAAATCAAAACATGAATAAATAGAACTACCAATTTGAACAGTGTGTGAATTAGATTAGCCTCACCAATGACGGCACTGAACATCGACTAAGAACAACATTAAACATTATTTTAAGGTGCTGAGTGCATTCTCTCAGCTCCAAAACAGACTGAATGTTTTCTGCAGCAAGCCCGGTGCAGGAGCTGAATGCACACACTCAGTGGCGATGCTTTATACCAGTGCTCTCCCTGATTAAGAGATAAACTGTAGCAGGTTTCACAACGATGAAGATAATTTGTACGTTTGATGGTTCCATGTGCAACTGTTGGGCAGCAACGTCTTATTGCAATAGGTAATGAGCATCTGCCATGAGAGTAATAAAATATATATTTTAAAAAAACTGATATTCACCACAACTCTTCACTTTTGGCTTGGGTAGTGTTTGCTACATACACTGTACATCAAGAGAAAAAAGCGTCTTAAAGACGCAGTTCTATGTTTATAAATATGACACTATGGTACTGACTGAAACCGTTAACATTGCTATCTATTTTTGAAATCAACAGAGGAAGAGTAGGTGACAAAGTGTGAAACTTCGCAGACACTTTACATTCTGATGACGAGAGTACTGCTTGAGTGCATAAATTTAAGATAAATGGTCTCAGCAGGGTGAATAAACAGCTAAACAATTCCTGATTTGCAGGACATCTTTGTCCAACTAAAGACGTTAAAGACCTTTCAAAGCTTAGCACCATGGTTGTCTTATTATTCCCGAAAAGAAATAAGTCTAAAAAGAAAAAATATTAACAACGCGAGAAGTGTTAAATGTAAGATAAAACACACAAATAAAGGTTTGAGTGAATGTATGGCTCAAGAACGGACTTCACCACTGTACAGATGGGGCTATAATGTTCCCATCACTGGAGGTGGAGCAATCATGATTACAAGTGTACTACATGAAGGACAACTGCCGCCCCCCACCCCCGAAATGAATAAAACATATAAGGAATCTCTCAAAGCCTAGCTATAGGGTTTCAGCAATGATTCAAACAGATAAGGCTTGACGTGTGTATCAAAGAAATTCTGTTGGTGTCATCCGTACTGTTCCAGGAAAACCCCTACATTAAACCTTTGCTTTTTATATGTTGCGTTGGCATGGAAAACAAAACCACTTCCTCCACTGCCGTGGTGATGTTGCTGCTTCAGCTGTACAGCTGGACTGTTCCAGACAAAAGAAGAAACTTGACTATTAGGTACTTTTAGTGCAAGTTCTCTTCTTCTTCTTCTACTCCAAACCATAAAAATGTCCACATATCACCTCTGACCGGCCAAATATTCCTGACTGGTCTCATAGTGGCTAATTCCCCTTCTGTGCGGGCTGCCTGCTGCCTCCCAAAGCCCAATCCACCTTAATTTAAGGCTCACTAGTAAACAGGACACTCCCCTTTTCATACAAGGGATGTCTCAGTTGAGGAAACGCCGACATCGCCGGGCCCCACAGTTACAGTTGAGTTTGCTGCTGGCGTCTTCAATGGGGAACTTGTAGTCATACGTGAGCTCCTCCCCCCTGTAGATCTTCCGAAGAGCAAAGATGACGATGTGCTTTCGGCCCTCCACGTTAATCACTCGAGAGTAGCAGTTGGGTTCACAGGAGTGGTTGATGAATCTTGCTGCATTGCCATGCATGGTTGCATCCACCACATCAAAGTCATCAATGCGGAACATGTAACAGCCAATACCCTGCAAAGATAAAAAAAAAAAAAATGAAACTGATACATCCTCTAACCTTTCTTCAACTTTTAATCATTAAAGACTACATTAGGATGAAGCTGATCAAAGAAATAGAAACCGGACCAACCTTGCCATCGTAGTACTTCTCCCTTTTGTCAGTGAGCACTGAGCGAATGACGATGCCTGCATACTCGATAACCATCTCGCCTGCTTCAATGTTCCTCTTGCAGAAAAGGCCACGGCCATGGATAGCAGACCTGCAATACATTATAATAATGTGTTTTCTATGACACCATATTTTTGTAAGTCATTAGCATTTGGAGCGTTGCGTAGTTACACTATGCTACAAACACCTGCAGCACCAGCTGCTGCACATCTGGTGTTTAAACTTTGGGTAATGTACAGACATTGCTGCTCATGGGGCGACATCATGGACGGGATGCAGTAAGTAATACCAGTGATTGGGATTTGATCAGCAAGTACATTTGTTCTTATTTTGTTGGTACCCACTATTTTCCTAGTTTTTGCACTTCTGAGCAATCAAGAGCAAAACAAGAAAAAAAACAGAGGATTTAATTTTGAGGAACATTAAATAGCACCCCTTATACATTGAATGTTTTTGATTTTTCTGTAATGCCAGTATTGATGCTCTGGAAAATCATGTTGTTGTTTAAATTGATTTCACTACTGATGAAGGCATCTCTGCATTTCTTGGCACAGCACCAGCCGTTAACATTGTTAAAGTGGAATTACATATGCTAATTGACAATTATGATCAAGTACAATCCATCATTCGCTACACCTAAGAGTAGAGCAGGTTTGGATGGTTTAAAACATGTGGTGCATCTGGAGCTGACTTCTCTTTTTTGGTTGTCTCTTTACAGAAAATCAAGAGAAAATACAAGAGAACTTTCAGTGAATGTTGCTTCATGACGCACATTAAGAAACATCTGAGGATATTTGGATGGGGAAATAATGACTTCATCATTACACTAATAAATATAAATGAGTCTATTTACTGAAACTGTCTGGGAGCATACAAACACATCTAACAGATACAGTAAGAAGTAGGAATAGAGTTTTGATACTGGTCAAAAACCTTCATCCAGTTAAATAAGAATAATTTCAACAACACATCGTTGTAAGACCAAATATCTGCAACACTAATGACATTGCCATCAGCCTCTGCTGTACTTTGTGTTTCCTTCTTCTTGAATTGCCAACATGCTAAATGGTGAACAAACACTGTCTGTTGGACATTACCATAAAAAGATTTTTAATGGTACCACTTTGGTCCAAGAACTACTGTGTTTAAGAACAGCCAGACTGAACAGCAGTGTCATAGCCTCCCACGGTGTTTAGTCAGAAGTTTGCTGTTAAACAACATATGGCACAGCTGGTGATGATGTCACCATCTCAGCCATGCAATTCTGTAGTTCAGAGGTGCTTCTCTGTGATCAGCAGCCAAGCCAAACTGTATCCATTATCTTTACTGCTTACTGCTTAACAGGGATAATGAATTGGAGTCACGCATAAACAACACAATAAACAATGGTTAGGTCAGTTCTCCCTTGTTTGGATTTGACTTGCCATCTGGCCACACAGATTTTCAAATGTTGCAATACATTTTTTCCCTATTCCACCAAAAAATATTATCCAATCTACTCCACATTTTCTCATAACATATTTGGATATTCTACCCCTTAAAATATAATTCATAGATTCTTGCAGGAATTTACATAAACTGCATGAAATCTGCAAATCTGCAGAGCACTTATAGATGGCATGAAGAGCACATAATACATTTCAATGGATAAAACTCAGTCTTGCTTAAAATCAGTTATCCTCGTACTCAGCCTACAAATAGAAAATCATTCTTGTGACTTGGTTTTTAAAATGTGACATTCATGTATAAAGGTGCAGTGCCCATTCTGGGTGCGGCCGTTTGAAGCGTGTGCTTTTTTGACCCAGTTGGCGCTCCTAGATTACATATAATTGTCATTATTTTGGAAAAGCAGTTCTGTGCTGACCTGTACACGCCTACAGCCTCCTTGGAGGTCCTTTCCAGATGTCTGAAGCGCATGGCCATGGGTAACTCCAAACTAGTAGCCCGCCTATAAAAAAAGCAGACAACAAATTACTAAAAACTCACCAACATTTTTTTTTTATATTTCCCATAAACAAAATAGTGGACATATTTTGAAAAGACATGGCAGCATTTACCCCTGTGTCGACATGGGTACGATACTAGTTTCAATATTAAATAGCAAATCAAAACCTTTAATAAAACACCAATGGGCTTTGAAAGTGGATGAAAAATAAACAACTAAATGAGAGAAGCCTGACCTTGTGGACTTCAAAAGAACCTCGTCTTCCTCATCGTCATAAGACCCGATGTCAGGAAGCTGTCTATGCTGAGAAGCCAGGAAGTTAAACATGTCAAATGTGGACTTCCTGTTGAGAGAAAAGAACAATGACATCAGATAAGTATGAACTCAAACAAACACTCAAAGTAAATCACACTTTTTAAAAATAATTTGCAATGTTATATACCCTGTACTTTTTCCTCCTGAATTTAGAGAAAATTACTAAAATTACATGTGACACAAGACAAGAAAGCAGTACAGATCTGTAACTGACCTAAACTGCAACTGGTTTACCTACCTAAGGTACAGCTCAGAGCGGGCACAACCACTGGGATTGACAGGGAGGTCATCCTCTTGTGTGAACTGTTTGAAGAAACGGAAGGAGTGACGTTGACAGCGTTGGGCGCCTTCAAGTTGCTCCAGCAAGAACACCACTGCATCATGGACCAGACCCAGCATACGAGTGCCTGTGACCCTCTGAAAGGTCAAAGGCCTCAACCTCGCAATAGCTCTTGCCTCCTGCACGCCGTCTATGACTGCTTTCCAAGCCACTGAAGAGAGAGTTATGGATAAAGTGTCATTAAGTAAATACAGTTAACATCATTTACAGAATTGCCACATCAACAAATGTATTGTTTTGGGAACATGTGAGGTTTCACCCTTACCCTCAATACTGTCTGCCTCTGCACTGAAACCATCATCACTGGTTATCTCAAATCTTAAGTGTGGCTGGTCTCGGTTGGTTGGAAATTCCTCATCCTCCTCAGACGGCGGTGGTTCATCGTCTGAGGGGGAAGCAGCACCTAACAAAAGATTTAAAGATATATACAGTCAGTCTTTTACATCATTTTAAATGTGGCCACAATGTTAACAACATCTTATCAATGGCAGACCTAAGAAATATTTTTTTGTAATTTACAGATACAATAAAAATGTTTAAAAAGAAATACCAGAGTATTTCTTCCAGTCAGTCAGGGTGCTGTGTCCCACTGATTCCCATGCGTGCTGTTTGTCTTGATCTCCCCATGTCAAACAATCCAAAGGCTCTGATCTGAGAAACATAAGAGTACAAAAGCATGTTATCTAATACTGGGAACACTGATGGTGTGCTGGTCTAGGAAATTCAAGAATATTCCATTCACAAAGCAAAACAAAGAAAGCTAAAAATGGAGGTTTAATTCAAGTCACTGAAAAAAAAAACATCCTTACTGAGGTGGCAAAAAAGTTTTTCAGAGACACATTTTACTCTTTTTGGTTGTTAATTAGCAAACACTGTGGCTACCTGCTACTACCTATAATTTGCTGGTTCTTCTGCTTTTCTTATCAAGTTAATCAATAATGATACAACCCTGATTCCAAAAATGCATTCTGTTTTACTTCACAAGCACAGCATGCCAACTTCAGGGAAGTACAGGGAGGTAATAACTATTTGTTGTATCCCTTTTTAAGACATGCAAAATCTTACCCAGAGCTATCAGACTCGCTTATATGCTCCTCCTTTAACTGGTCCAGGTTCAGTACTCCTTTCACTGTTGGGGTCTTGATGCGGACTCCTGAGGCCCTGCTGGAGACAGTCGGGGTGGGTCTGCGGCGCTCCTCATCCTCACTAATGGGCTCTGGTTTTAGGAAGTCAACTTTAGACTTCTTTGTGACGATACGGTCTGAAAGCGAAGACACTCTCTTCATGCGGACGTGGGTGCGTGGCCGGGGTGCAGGAGCAGCTGTTGCTGTGGGTGTTACTGCTGGAGGGCGAGGCAACACTGGAGGCTCTGGTTCAATTAATAGGCCAGGTGGCAAAACCAATGAGGAAGGGCTTAATGTTCGAAGCCCACCCCACTTTGGGGTGTAGTTACTTGCCATAGCTTGATTGATAATTGATTGGGCACTTTCAGCAGGAGTCATAGGAGGATTCTCAGCTGACGGAGCAGGCTGTCCTGGCGCCTTGGATGACTTAGATTTTTTGGATGCACCAGAATCCTTCTTTTTCTTCGTTTTCTTCATTTCTGGAGCGCTCTCATCTTTTGGTGTTTTTGCGCTCTTTCTCGGCTTCTTCACATTAACTGATGCCACTGCACCGTTGCTATTGTGGGTAAGCAGCTGTGTAATTGTGGTTGGATTCTGAGCTGTGGGTGTAACTGACGGAGGAACTGCTGCTGGAAGGTTGGCCCCAGGGGGTGGAGAAGTCATATTACCAGCTGCTGCTAGTGTTGCAGACAACGCGTTGCTTTGCAAAAGGCTGGCGATCTGTGTCACACAGTTGTATGAGGGGGAGGTGGGAGTGGGCAGCTGGAAAGTGTTGCTTTCTGGGTTCTTGACGAAGATCTGCCCAAGGCGGTTCACCAAAAGGACATGTGGTGTAGGATCCACATTGGGACCCCCCACCTCCTTCACAGTAAGAATAGCATGTCCGGGTAACGCCTGGGGAACCACTGGCTGTTGATGTTCTAACGCCGGCCTGGGTGTAGAAAAGTTGATGGAGATTGTGTGACCAGATGTAGCTTCCTTCTGCATAGATGAAGAGCTGTACCCGTTTAAGATGACAGGAGCTGAGTTGGTCTGGACTGACATAGGTGCTGTTGACAGTCCAGAAAGCGACGATACTGTTGCAGAAGAGGAAGAAACAATGGTGACAGCTGTAGAACCCAATGGCTGTGTTTGTGTGGAGAACATGGGTAGAGAGACAGTTCCACATGTTCCTGGTAGGGGACAAGTACCTGACGTGACTGATAGCACTGGATCATTTTGAGGGGCAACGTTTAGCAGTGTTTGTGTCACATCTCCAACAGGAGTGAGAGTGGTTAGTTTGGTAGACAAAGGCCCTATTGATGGGAGGGCTGACTCTTGTGACGATGTTACTGGCTGAAGTGTAATACTTGTTAGAGGAGGCTGACTGAAACCTGGTAAACAGGAATACATCTGCAGAGAATCTACAAGGCCTTGAGGGGGGGTTTGTACATCTGTGGATAATACAGGGGACGGCTGAAGTAGATCCAACATGGCACCCTCACTGTTATTAGCAGAATCTGCTAATGAGGGTTCTATTGTACTGGCTGTTACGTGGTTCACCAACACAGTAGAGTGACTGCTATTCGGCTGTCGGGTCTCAAGTGGTCTGCCTTCAAGCAAAGGAACCATCTCAGTTAAATGTGGACTAGTGTCAAATCTCTCAAGAACAAGAGGTGTTCCAGAGGCAAATCCTAAACTGGAACCCTGGAATAACTCCTCTGAAAAGGAGGTCTCAGGCACCTTTGTGAGTAAGTTAGGCAGAGCATCATGAGCTGGAGCAGGAAGCACAGTGTCCTGATGTACTGAAGAAGTGTCAGAGCTCGGCTGTTTGAGTGGAAAGTTTTTAGAAATTTGTTGAGAAACAAATCCCTTGCCGTCCTTACTTGATTGACTGGCATTGTTGGATTTTGATGGATCTTGAGGTGAACTATGTGTCGAACTTTTGCTGGCAACTGAGATGGTGACTGATGGAGAATCAGTGTGCTTATCGTTGGATGATTCTTTGGGGAACAGACTCTGAACAGCCTGTGTGCAGTTTGTAGAGTCCGATTCAGGGACATTTTTATTGTTTAGGCTTTTTGCTTGTATCGGTGCTCGTCCAGAACCATCAACCTTCTGAGCATCGTCGCTGGTCGCTATACTTGCATCACTCTCTGTACCGTCATCTACACCATCCAGCTGAGCCATAGGCCGGGAGGAAGGGGAAGAAGGAGACTTGGAATGATCTTTTGCTCCTGGACAACTGACTATTGTCCGTGAAAAGTCAAAATAGTGCTCCATATCATCATCAGAAGAGGTATTGGCCAAGTCGTCCCTGGCTGAGGCTGCAGACCGTGGCAGGTTGGCAATGAGAGGCTTTCTCTTGTGTACCTCTTGTGCTCTTCCCCAAAATTCTTCCTGATCATCACCTTCCACCACTATTTGCCCCCCACAGTTCATCGCCACACCCTCATTCAGGAGTGTCTCTTCAATCTCAAGTTCTGTCCTCATCTCTTGGCCCAGACTCATGTTGGGATCCTTGTGGAATGAGCTGTAGGGAAATTCTTCTTCATCCTTCTGTTGGTCTAAATCCCCCTGTGGCGATGTACCATTTGCTGGAGAGACGTCTTCGGGCTCTGGTGAAGCTAAGAAGTTGTGCGGCACCTCGACTGAGTCTGACTGGCTCAGATCAAATGACAATCGATTTCTGGGTAGATGTTGGATGGATGATGAGAAAGACAGACTTGGAGAGGGAAAGCTTCCTGCACCTTCCTGCCAAGGGGACTGAGGAAATAAAGATGAGGTACAGTGGGTCATTGTATTTCCGGGGCATCGGACTGAGGAAGCACTTCTACCTCCAACTGGGCGAGGTGATGAAGAATTTATCTGGTTCTCTGGAGCACCAAGTGGGAACAGTGGGGAAGTGGGGAGGGAAGACTTTCCAGCACGGAGGGTGATTGGTCCAGCCAGAGGGCTCAGAGGAGGGGGGGGCATGTGACTGCGGAGGCCAGTTGTTTGTGAGTGTGGGCTGTGGCGGCGGACCCTTCGAGTGTCGTCCAGATCACTTATGGTTAATATGTGGTGAGGTTTCAACTGGAGTGATCCTAAGAGGAAATTAGAATTGAGAGTTATGTTTTTTATCAAATGATTAACACACAATAAAAATATAGGCGAAAGAATGTGTATTTTACCTGGGGATGGCAGAGGTCGGGACATTCCTCCAGCTGGTCTCCTGGGAATCTTTGGCCTTGCACCGTGATCTGACTTGAGGGTAGGTCCTGGAATAAAGGTTTCCACCGTTGGGGGTTGGCATTCTGTTATATCTGTCTCTTGGGCTTCGGATTCTGGAGATTTTTAAAAAAGTGTTTTATCATGCAAGTAGTATTTTCATCTTTCAATTTGCAGTAAATCACTCCCTAATGTAATGCAGCTTTTTCATGCATAAAATACACACCAGGTAGTGGACAGGGGCTGTGAGCAATGGTGTGATTGTCTCCTTGGTTAGGCATCTCCTCCACAGGCTTCTCTGGGACAACAGGTCTAACCTCCCGCACTGTGCACGTGTATTTGCACCGGCGCAATGGATTAACGGTACTCCAGTACCAACGAGTACACCTTTTGAAGGAATCACAGTGTTTCAAAAGTTAATTTGTATTCTATGTTCCAGATGATTTATTCAAGGATCCACAATATTGATTTTTCCCAACTGATTCCGATAACCAACAATTACCTCCTTATTATAGCGGACACAGAGAAGATAACAGATAATTTCACATTTTAGCATTTTAAAAGCACCCTGAGGGTAAGAACGGTGATTGTTAAGTAAATGAAAGCAATCTGGTTATTTGATGGCTATACTTATACTAGAAATAGCTAGAATACATAATATAAATTCTCTATTATCAGCCAAAAGTTTATCAGCACTGATATATATTGCACTCCTGCATTTATTACCATAATTAAGATAAAATAGATAAAAAGATCATATGTTACTTACTGAAAACCCACAGGAAACAGTTTTCCTTTGCTCGCTGAAAGTTCTGTCAGAACACCCAGTTGGTCTATCTGTAAGGAACCTGTGTAGTGACAATGTGGATACAAATAAGTTAAAAAATAATATCATTATTTGTAAAAGCCAAGGAGTGAACAGAAAACCAGCTGAAAGATAGGCACTTACCAATCATCACGTTGATTAATTCTGGTTCCAGTCCAGTCAAGAACTTTCTGCGGGAGCTGATCCCCTCAAAATCCACATACACCCTGCGGTTCACTTCAAATTCTTGACCAGCTATCATCTATGAAACAAACACAAATGATAATGCAATCAGAATCAAATTGAACAGATATGGTCAGAGATGTGGCTGGAATAATTGGAAGAGTAGAATTTACCTTGCCACTGATGAGATGTCGGTGTTTGTAGCAATAGACCTTCTTGTCCTCCTGGAACACACAGTGACGGGAGCGGGCACACATGAAGTGATAGTTGCTCTGGCAAGATGTCAGGCAGCAGCCCACTGTGGCACCAGTCTGGTTGCAGCGTTCACACCGCTAAGAGGGGGTAGGGATTGATGGAATAAAGAAAAAGCAATCAATTACAAGGTTGCATATTTGTTTATGATTATATTTCTAGTAATATTGTATAGGAAGCACAAAGTAATAAAGTAGAATCATTTATGAGGAAGATTAACAACCAACCATCAAGCGACCCCTTGTGACAGCACTGTGTACATGCAACAGAGAGCCATTGTCCTCTTCGAACACCTCAGCTGACCACAGAGAGCAGTTGACATGTGCCCACTCATTCTGGCCCAAGTACAGCAACCGCCCTGCCTCCTATAGAAAAAAAGAAAAAGAAGGCAGATTGTGTAAAGCTTCATTACAAAAAAAAA
>CAFUXE010000535.1:473582-496770 GCA_903364295.1 Serranus cabrilla
GAATATGTTAAAAACAAGTGCAAAAAAGGAGGTGCTTTTTTGGAAGTGCACCAACTCACATACATGGAGAAAGTTCAGATGGAAGTGTCTAATTAAATATTTTTATAAACACAAAAACAAAAAGCCGGGATGCCAACCATTGGCATATATTCTGGGAAAGTCCAGTAATAAGACATGTCTGGTTGGACATACACAAAACGTTGGAAGGCATATTTAATATCAAAGTACTCTTTCATTTGGGTCACTTCAATGAATATTCATTCTGATATCAGCTTGTAAGAACAACTTCTGAAGGCATTGGCTACATTCTGACCCCCTGATAAAAGAGGAATGAGCAGATGCATTTAACGAGATTAATGTAATGGAGCTGGACTGTCTATCCTCTAAATAAAGAATTGCATACAAAAAAAGAAAGCAAAATGAAACAGCAAAAAAAACGTGCCTAACCAATCAATACTGTATTCACAGATACTGTACTCTCCAAGTTAAGCACTTACAATATACTTTTACATTTTCATGTTTTACTTACATTAGGTTTGAGGTCTCCATATTTTTGGCACAAAGAGCACTGTCTCTCATCATCCTTAGACCATCCAGTGTCTAAATCAGCTTTCGAAAGGCGCCCCCTTTTCCCTACACATACGAAAAAAAGTTAAGACCTAAAAGGCCAAACACTGCACGAGATTTAAAAACTAAATTTTAAGTAGCCAATTCTATTTGGCTCCGTAGAATTGACAACACCTTACCTTTGAATTTGAGCCTGACAGCCCTGCTGGTTTTGAAGTGGTTCCGGCTTGTTGGCTCCCCAGACAACGGAGAAAGTGCTTCTTCTTCCTTTACATCTAAGCTCTGGCCGTTGTCCTCCTGAAGAAGCCCCAGCGGAGCCCTGGGCGAGAGCTCCTCCCTCTCCTGCCACTGGGCGTAAACATGCTCCGTTGTAGGAGGATGAACAGCCTGGGACAGCATCCCCCTAAAAGAATTTTTTTTCAGAACATTTTTCATTTCATGCCATAAAAAAGAGCCATGTTTTTATAAGTATACAAGCACATCAAATACATAATCATGACAGATTATCTCCAAAAAGTACATATGCACTGAATTATTAATATAGAATCCAGTAGATGTAATCCATTACTCACTTGGGCAACTCTTTGGTACAAGGGTTCCACACCTTTGGGTCTTGGCTGTTGAACCAATTGAATACTTCTTCGAGGAGCTAAAATCAAAAGGAATGTTAGTTTATTATAAATGCGCCAACATTTCTCAAACTATTACAGAGATTCACTTTGCAATTTTTTACACTCCCATCCCAAAATGACTTTACAAAGTCATTGTAAAGCACTACTTTTTGTCCATACAGCACCTTTAAGTAGTAAGAGCGTGCCAGGGCAGTGGGTCTCTGCTCCTCTGGAAGATCCTCCTCTTGCTCAAGCCTCTTACGCACAACCTGAACCACATCTTCATGGAACATTTTCTACAAAAAAAAAACAACAACATTTTTTAGGTCTTTAAGTTTTATATCTCAGTTTTCCCTACCAGTGTACAGCTATGATGCCTTGCAGAACAACACATAGATACAGCATTACTATCATTCATGTGACCACATAAAACAATGTGTGTGGGACACAGTGGGAGGAGGGGGTGGCAGCTATTCTTTAACTCCTCTTCTGAAAATCAATCATGTGGCATTTCCACACAGCACAGCTTTACTCGGTTCTTTTTTGGTTTTCCATAACCAAAAGTTGTGTAAAGTACCAGTAACCTGACTTCCGCTTCAAGTGAGCTGAGCGGATCCTAGAAGATGGAGTTAAAACACTGCAGACTCCATATTAGTCAGAGAGCATCGTCAGTATCGAAACACTGGATATCCTGCACAAACCTCGCGATTTTTAAATGCCAAGCTACTACAACAGCGGCCCAAATTTCTGATTCACTTGACCCAGATTCTTTTTTAATGACATAAAACTACATTATACATCTGATAAACTGCAGACCATTCTTTGTTTAGTTGCTTATTAAAATGTCCAGCTTAGCGTTAAGGATGATGTCCAGGCAAGTTAATGTGGGTGCCGCTATGGCTTTCAACTGAGAATCCTGTCAACACTCAAGGGACACGATCCACAGTGGAATATTAAGGGAAATATGTTGGTAGCAAAAGAGTGAGTGACGTCCAAAAGAGCTGGACCATGTAGTGGAAAAATGTCGTCAGTGGGTAACTTTTGAGCTACTATTGTGAGCAATATCATATTATCCGAGCTTCTTAGTTCTCCTCTGTGGAAAGATTTCTTTCATATCAGAAAGTCGTATTTTTAGAAGCACAAGTTAAAACTACTGCCCCTGAAAATGTATTGGCTGAGATAAAATGAAAATGTAATATTCAAATCTTACTGAATTTCAGAAGGTAATATCCATAAAGGCCCATGAATTAAGACGGATCATTTCTTCCACTTAAGTATTCAGACAGAGAACAAGATGTTTGCTTACCAATGTAGTATAAAGGCCTTTGTCAAACTTCTTGCCTACAGCACGGAGGTCACAGGCTGGCTGTCCTTCTACTCCACTGTCAGGATCAACCAACTTTTCACACTGCAGCACAAACCAAAACATATTTGAAATCAGTACTTATACAAAAGAATAAATAATTCCAGTGAAAAGTAACATGAACGTAATCATGAACACATATTCCAAAAAAAGAAAAAAACATTGAGTGTCATACCTGTGAGCAGGCAACAAGGTGCTGGGTAAGGGTGGAGGAGAGCAGGCAAGCCAGCACCTTTTCCACCCCAGCTCTGAGCTCAATGTAGAGCAGTTCTCTCCAGGCACTGGGCTGAGTCACGCTGCACGGCCGACATGAATACACCACGCTCTCTGGCAAACTGGACAGGATCTCATACAGCTCATCTGAAATTATTTTACAAGACACAGGAATTTAGCACATACATTTGTGACCCAAATATGTTCACATACCTACAGCACCAGGGCTCATTTATCAGCAAATATTAGGTAACAACCGGTAAAAATTGGTATAAGGTAACCGCTTGATGGTTTTTTTAAAAACACCATAAACAAATATGTCAATGTAATCAAGTTTGACAGGTCTTCACCAGTGTTAATGAGCACAAAGCTCTGACACCACCATTTATCCTCGAAGAGATAAAGAATAAAAATCACCTGTTAGATCCTCACACTTGGCATGTACCCAGTGGTTACAGGTGCCACACTGCATCATCTGACTATCATAGTCATTGTCCTCATAGCACTTGAAGCAGATTGGACAGTAGTTACCTGAAGAGAGAAGGCAGCAAACCAAAAAGATTAGCCTCATCATTGCTCAGTAATGTTAGCAGATGTTTAGGAAGGTGACAGATCATTCATCAAATCTCCCCTCACCCAGTTCATAGAGTTTTGAACAGTCTGGACAGAGTCCTTTGTCGTGGTTCCAGTCAGTGTCCCAACTTTTCCCCGGTGTGACACCACAGCTTTTACACCTGATGCATGTCATACAAACCTGCACAGAAACCAGAATATTAGTCCAGCAATACAGGGTTTGTATAGCTTTAGAGGAGTAATATTCAGGCACATCTAAACCAAACATATCCAAACTCTCCAAGCCTTTATCAACACATCAAAACTGTTACTATAAATGCAATTGTGAAAAACCTTGACAGACTTAATTTATACCCACAGCCCTCACTGTGTATTCTCACTTCTATTTTTACCAGCTGATTGATTATATGGTTTTCAGTTTGATTATTCAATGCTTGCCAATTTCCAGTAAGGGATCAAAAGAGAACTCATTTAGCTATGAAAAAATAACAGCTTTTATGTTTGCATAGAACAATGTTTATCAAACCTTCCAGATTTTGTACAAACCCTGAATAATAAATAAACATGACTGTGTTTTCTAAGAAACCTACCCAAGCTTTCCTCTTCTTGTTTTGCTTTGGATAGTTAGGCCCAAGACACGATGTATGATAACAGTTCTGGCATCGTTCACATTCCAACAACGGCTGAGGGAGACATAAAAAGTGAAACGCTTACTGGCTGAACAACACAAATACTGAGAAATAATATAAAGCAATACTTGCCAAAATAGCAGGACGTACCTTTGAGTGCTTGTTTTTTCTGCCGCACACATGGCAAAACTTGCAGCGACGACAGCACCAGTTTTCCTTGTTCTCTTCAGAGGGGCGGTCGGCTGGTTCAAGGCAAAACTGGTGGTAGGGCTCACAGCATACTTGGCAATATAGCATCTGCAGAGAGACATTTACAGAAATATTGTTGAATTTCAAAGTTGCCCTTAAATCATATTAACCTCCAGACCTGATGAGAATCATGTTTCTTTATTTATCTCTATCAGTTAGTGTTCAGATGGTAGTGAGGGCAAAAAACATATAAAAGCTCTATTAAAAAAGATTCAATGTATTAATTAGTTACCTCGTGTTGCCCTTTACTGGCACAAAGGAAGCAGACATAGGGTGGCATAAGCGATGCAGAGGTCAATATACTTAAACCACCCATATTCCAGACATTTTCCAGAGTACAGTCCTCCTGAAAACAAAGACAGACAACATGATTAACAACTGAGATAAGTTTTACAGTAGTTCCCAGCATGTTACTCTGTCTGCTGACCGATACATGCTGTTGTCTCAGTGTGTGAGGACTGGGTCTACATTTTAAGTTCTGACAGAAGCGGTCAAGAGGGCTGTAGGTTTTTCATACATGATTGTACATGTAATAATGTGTCACTGGTGAGATCAGTTGAAAGACATAATTTTAAAAATCTAACACTGACCTCTAGTGGTCAAAATTCATAACTGTATGTGAAATACTGAATGGCAAGTGCTACTATGTACTATATATGTGACTTTGTATGAAAACACTTTGAGATTTATCGATTTTCTGTGGAATGAAAAAAACAAATACCATGTTTCAACCCAATCAGCGTGCTTCAAAGAGCTGTGGCAGCCCCAAATTCTGTGGCTATTTTTAAGAAGTGTTTTTATATTACAATATATGTCATGTACTATAAAAAGTGACCTACCTTGAAGTCAACCCTGATTTTGTGAGTAGGTTTAGAAGACTCGACCTCCCGCTGCTCAAATCCATGAGCCAGGGCAGCCAGGACACTGGGGGGAGTCTGCTCCAAAGAAGCCTGAGATGAGAGACCCTGAAAGGCAACCATAGCATGAATGTAGGCAGGAGCAGACTCATATAAAACACTAATATACACCTGCTTTTCTACAGTTAATTCTAATGCCTACTATGGATCCCCTGTGTACATGTTTAGGCCATGATCAATAATCATTTTTCCCATCCACAGTAATCATTTTTACATTATTTCAATCATTTCGTAATATAGGCTAGAGCAAAAACTGGCAATGATGTACTTACAGAACTTATTTTACAACTAAGTAAAATCTTTATGGCTTTTCTTACTTTACTTACTGTAAATATACTGTAAAACAGTGAATGTTCATTCACTTTATTTTGAACACAATCATCAAATGGTTTGCAGGAACAGCTTTGCACGTCTCCCTTCAACTTTCTTGATATTGTCTTCACTATCAACAATCTCAAAACTTGCAGGAGAGAACATAATCAGCCCATGCTGACCAGTCACAGTTCTTGTGGCATGCATAGCCCATTGTCAGTTACATTTTTAAAAAGGTGCCTCTAGTTATGGCATAGAATACGCTGCAGCAAGGGCGGTTCTGTGTGTACTATCCGTAACTGTGATGGCAAGGCTCAAACACACCAAACTGACATCAAAGAACTAGCAGCAATGGAGGCAATTGGAAGACCCATGCCTGCAACTATATTGATTTATATGATACACATGATACATGAAACAAACCAACATTTGCAGACCATGCACAAAGATCAAATTGAATTGGGTGAGTTGGCAGAAAATCTGCAAACAAGGGCCGATAAGTACAAGTTGCACAGAAGACACCACAAAAACTAGGATATAAAGTAGGGTACATAGACGTTCACTGGTGGTCCCACATTGGCAAACAGCAGACCGTCAGTTTGGTGTGTCAGGACTCCCTATTAACCCAACACTACTCAAGCCTGGCCATGGTTCTTGTGGAAATGGATGTAGCAGAGCATTCTGAGTCAAACTGATGTGACTGACAACAAAACAGATTGACACATTAGCCATAGTGTGAACCCTGTCCATGCACTAAGGTAGACTGAAAGGATGCTTAAGACACCACAAATTTGAAGAGTGGCTAAACATAAACTGGAACTACTCGTGCAATGGATTTATTTTGAAAAGGTAAAATCGCAGAAATAGATCTAATGTCCTGGCTTTTACAAAAAGGAACAGGAAGAAATGAAGGGCATTCTCAGCTACACCATTTCAAAAGTTGGCAGTACAAAATCGCTGCATTGGTGTCATAGGCTCCTGCTGGCCAGCACACTTATTGTGTGACAGAGCAAATGAAACTCAAAAGATACCAGTACAAATAAACGCTGTATGTATCACTGTGGTCTAAGGGACCAGCCCCGACCAAATTCAGAATTACCCACCTTCTCAGGTTTACGTCGAACAGATGAAACACGGTGTGAACTGGACTTCCGATGTCGAACTTCTTCGTCTGAAATGTCTCCGAGGAATCCATCCAATGACACAAAGTCTTAAGAAAGGAAGGCAGGAAAAAAATATTATTAGGAAGCACATCAAAAGGCTTGATACCATTACTAGGAATAATATAGTTTAGTTTAATGGAAAGACATCAGTCCTGTATATTATATGTATGCAGATATATATTAGTATATATCAGTAATGTTTTTTTTTTTAAATTCTCGAGATGATTTAGATCATGAGTCAAGCATCTACTGTATGGCGTGTGATTTCTGATTGTTAATTCACCGTTACTGAAGCGGGATCCGGTGCCCCTTCTCCTGGCTGGCGAGGCAGAGCTAGAGACAGCTTTGTCATCTAGATCAGAGTCATAGTCCACCAGGTCAAAGTAGACGCGGGGTTTCACAACACGCTTTGGCTGCTTCCTTACTGATGGACTGTGGCCGTCGCCCTGTTGACCAGATGGTGAGTCAGCAGCACCATCGTTCCCTTCGTCATTACTCGAATGACCCCCGCTGAGAGAGGATCGCCGCCGCTTAGAGGCACCTTAAAAAAAAAAAGAGGCAGCATGCCACGGACACACTGAATGCTGTGGAAGTGTTCGAGCAACACAGAGCTTGCACACTCAAGTGAAATACTTACCTTTTGGTGCTGTTCTTCCACTTAGCCTGCGCGCTTTTCTCTCTTCAATTTGATCACATCTCTTATACCTTGTGGAAAAAAAATAAACGGACTCTCAATTATTTTGAAACACAGTGGTGAGTTCCACTGTGACTAAGAATGACCTAAAGGCCAACTTACACACAACACTGCCGTTTGGTGTTGGGACCACCAAACTTGGGTTTGTCAAGGCAGTTCATGCATCTACCACAATCGTCCTCGTGGTTGCAGCCTTTGCATACTCCACACCTCCGAGAGCGATACCCAAAAGGCCCGAGTCCTTTCCGCTTCACAAAATTTGTCGGCTTCTTGACCTTTGTGACCTTTGGATCTGACAACCCAGGACTGTCTGATTCAGATGGAGACCCAATATCTGAAACAACAATAGTCATTCATCCATTACTCAGTAAAGTAGTTCATCATTTGCCTTTCAGAATGTGTTTAAAAATAATTTGGCTGCCCTAAATTTGGTTTGGATATTGACTTACACTCCGTAATTAAAATCTTGTCAATCAGAAATGTTCTCAAGAGGATACAGATCAAATAGAATCAAAATGGTAATGATACATCCAATACAATAATTTATAAGTAATGTTAATGTAACAATTTTAAATATATCATCAGTGAAGCAGAGATACATTTTTTGTGCAGTTCTTTTGTCTGCATTTTACAAAAAAAGGATCAAACTGCATATTCAGAAGAAAAAAAAATAATGGGCTGTTGGACATGGAAAACTAAAAAGGAGGTGTGTAATGAGCTGTCAGCTAAAAGAAATCCCATCTGCCACCAAGTTGAAACTATCACTACACCTACTGTAAATAAAGCTGCTGCCACCATGTCATCAAATTCAAATAGTGAGTTTTATGAACACTTGTAATTAAACCAAATCCGGAAAGACTGGCCAAGTTATTTACACCTACCTTTAGGGATGGCTGATGGGGAAATGCCAGTTCTCTCATGCAGAGGCAAGGCGCTGAGTCTGGGAATGTCATCTGGTACCAAGGCTCGAGGCTGCCCCAGTACCACGGATGCAGCACGACACACATGCTTGATACGTGGTCCTCCTGCTCTACGGAACTCCTGGCACAGCGGGGAGATGAGCTGCAGCTGGGAAAATAAAAATATTAAATCTGATCAAGATAGAGGCACAGATGGAAGGAGGCTAGAATTGACAATCATTGGTCATGCATTTCAGTAAAATACACTCGACAGAGCGTGATTGTTTTTTCTCACTTTGCAACTATAGCTGAAGTTTAATTAACAACAATAAACCGGTAAAAAAGAAAGAAAGAGAAACCAGATATGTACTTGGATCACCTCTGCCTCAGCCTATTGATTTGTAGACTTACTTGTCCTTGAGGTGGCTCTGTCTTGACTGGCACATCAGCATCATTCTGAACCCTCTGTTTCCTCCTTTGTCTCTTAGAGGACACATCTCGAGACCTGGCGCCAGCCGGGCCAGATAACAGCTACAGGGTAAACCGGCAAAAACAAGGCATCAGTAACAACACTTGAGGAAATATTCCTAATTTATGACAGGCCCTATTACTTAGACGTTATCTAATAATGTGACAGAAATTATGTGAATGTGGAGATCATGACCTTACCCCAGATGACTTAAGCTGTTTCTGCTGGTCAATCTTAATGAGCTGAACCTTGGCTTTCCTGAGAAGATTGAGCATTCTTTTATTTGCACCGGTGAGGCGCGATCTTTGTGAAGCTCCCTTCTCCGCAGATCCAGGAAAATCGCCTTCACCTGCACCTGAGTTCTGTTCTGTCCGCAGCACTCCTGTAGATATAAAGTAATATATGCCAAATTTCTTGTCTATAATAAGTTTGCCTAACATTAAATTATCTGATTAAATAGTTTTGCTTACCTGAATGAAGCTGGGCAGTGTCTTTCCCTGCTAAATCTTCACTGGGCTGAAAGGCAAGGGACTTGGAGTTCGTAGTCCTCACACACACAGAAACTTTTCTCACAACTCCAGGAGAATCAAGGTCTTCAATCTTGAGCTTTGATTTTCCTTTCTCTGCGTTTGTATTCCGTTGCCTAAGACTGATGCTCATAGCCTCATCATCAAGTCCTTCTGCTAGGTCAACAGGAGGCTGAGGAGGTTTACTCACACTATCCATCTCAGTTGTGTTTTTGCTTTTAGTGAGTCCCATTTGCGCCTTTTTTAGCCTTTGATAGATCTTGAGGTGAGCTGCTTGTTTATTAAACTTAGGGGAACTTTTCTTTTTGGGGGCCTCCAGGATGTCAGTAGATGGTTCTGTTGGCTTCTCAGCTGGTGTGGATAAAAACAGATCCTCACATTTGTCCTCTGACGTTTTGTCCAGTGTATACAATTCCTCGCTCGGCTCTTCGGGCACATGCCACTTGAAAGTAGAGTTCTTTAGAAGAGACTTCTTCTTTTCAACTTTGCCACTTTTTCTGTCAGAAAATAGGCTGTCGGCTATATCAATATTACCATCAAGGTCCTGAGCAGAAAAAAGATCGACATCCAACTGAGCTTCACTCAATATGTCCTCCTCATCAATCGGCAGGATAGGGGATATTGCTCTGCCTGTCCCATCATCTCGCCTCTTTCCCGGGCGTATTTGCAAGCCCAGTTGTAAACCCTTCTTTGGTGAGTTTCTTCTTGGCAATACAGACATTCCAGCATCATCCATAAACCTTTGAGGGGTCTTGATCACTCGTGAGGATCTGGCACTTACAACTGGCATAATGAAGTGCTTGATGTTTTTCACAAACTTTGATTTACCAGGCTGGGCATCTACGACATCCTCGGGTCCCCTATCAACTAACGTGTCGGTTTCTTCCTGTTTCAAACTATCATTGTCAAGCCCTAATTCCATCAGCTTAGAAATTATTTTAGACTGTGGTTTTGGCCTTTTAGACCCAATAAAATTAAGGCCTGGTGGTCTCTTTTTGCACTTTTTATGTACTCCAATAAGTTTGGGGCTTGGGGTCGGTGAGATAGCTGCCAATGAGGTTGAAATGTCACTGTTGTCCTCAAAAATGTCCTGGCTCTCAGGTGATTTAAGAGGAGCAAACTTCCCATCTCTGCTCCTGTGCCTGTGCTTCTGACGCTGTCCAATCAAACTTTTACGCTTCTTTTTTACTTTTTTGAGAGACTTCTTCTTCTTTAGGCATGGTGTTTTTGGATCACTTGTTTGACTTTCTTCCATCAAAGATGGTTGACTATCTATCAACTGAATGTCGGTTTCCTCTTTTACCGGTGGCTGTATCTGTTCTTCTTCCACTGACACTGTGTCCTGTTCAGCCTCAGGCGGCGGACAAGTTTCTGACTGAATAACTTCTGTTACTAAAGGCGGAGTATCTTCCTTTAGCACAGACTCTGTGATAGTAGCTTCGACTGTAGCCAATTCTGTGCCGACAGCAGTTTCAGGTTCAGAGACAACAGCCTTCTTCTTTTGAACAGACCTCTTTTTCCCTGGTTTATTATTTCTACATCTTCTAGGTTTGGAAGGCACAGGCAATGGTTTGGCCTCTTTGATCGTTGGTTCTAACTCATTCTCAATGTTCTGTAGAGAAACCTCAACTGGCACAGGTGAGGGATCATCAGCGATCTTTGAGAAATCCTTGTCAGGAACTTCAGTGGAGTTTACACTGGTCACCTGTGAGGAGTCCTCAGCCAAATCCTGAACAGAGTTTTTAGGAAGACCATGTGAGGTGGAATCGTCAGTAGGAGCCTGAAAAAGATCATCAACATGCAGCTGCAGCGTATCTTCATCCTGTGGGCTTGTTCGAAGCCTCCGTTTTGGAGTGGTCACTGACTTATGACCGACAGACTTTGTTGGGGGTGAATCAAAGCTTGATGTCCTCCTCCTTAGTCTCCTTGTTGGCGTACCTTCAGTGTCCAGACATGATGATTTATCCTCAATAACTTCACTTAGATCTTTCAGAACATCCTCTTTCTTTTCAGACACAGGGCTAACTTGTTGAATTAAAAAGGATGGCTTTGAGCTTTTATGTTTCCCAGGAGAGGAGACCTTTTTGATCTGGAGGGGTGGAATTTTCCCGCAATCCGTTTTAGTAATTTCTTGTGGAGGCATTTCATTTACATGTTCCACCTCAACCTCCACCTGTGAAGTGGACTTTTCTTCACTTGAAACATCAGCCTTGTTTTGGGAAATATTTTCATTATCATCCAAGCTTTTACTCTCTTGTGGGGCTGAATTATCCAGTTTAGATTTTTTATCCATATCATTGAAACTGTTGTTGACACTGTTGTCACACAACGTGGACTGATCCACCTCACTCACAGCCTTCTCGGTTACTTTGACAGTGTTTTCAGCACCCTGTGTCTGACTTTCTCCCTTCACTAATGTTAAAGCCCAGACAAACTTTTTTCTATGTTTTTTCTTTCGCGCTGAGTTCTTCCCACTGGCCTGTGCATCATATTTTGGGTTTCTGATTTTCATCAACTTTAAACTAGGGATCCGCATATCTTCATTTTTCAAAGACAAACTTTCATGGGATTGCCCAGCTAAATGATCAGTCCCTGTTGGTGATGTGCCATTATTTTCTAGCACTGTAGCATCCTTATTCAGCCTCCTGCTTTGCCTTCGTCTGTCACTTTTTGCTGATGGTTTTGTCTCCACTGATTTAGAAACTTCTGGCTTTGACTCTACCAGAATATCATCACTTTTACTCAGACTTTCTGGTTCAGCTGCACTGTCTGAGACTTTTTTAGTCAGTGGGTTCGTAACTCTATTGCTCCTCCGAATGCCTTGTTGATTAACTTCAGAAACTTGCTCTGACACTGTTTCCTTGCGTTTTAATTTATTTGCATTTGTTTTTGGCTCCACAGTTCCACTCTCTTTTACAGTGTCAAATTGATCGATGGATTTTCTCTCTTTTGATTTTTGGTCATCAACCACAATTTTGGCGCTAGTCTGGCAGACAGGCCCTGTTGTCTTTGAAGCAGATCTCCCACGCCTTCTTGAAGGTATAGTCCCCCCTCCCTTATCTTCTGTGCCCTGTTTATCCTCATGAGGTTCAGTTTTTAATTTGACATGAGCACTTGAAATCTGGTCGCCCTGAATGTCCTTGGCTTTAGGCTGATCCTGGATTCCTTTTATCTTCAACTTCTTTGCAGATTTTTTGAGAGGCTCCTTTACGGTTTTGATTTTCTTTTTGGCCACCAACTTTATAGTAATCCTTGGTGCTGCTGATGAAGCTCCGCTTTTAGAGGACTGTCGATCCAAAGTGTTTTTTCCTTTTGAACCTTTTCTTTTTGGATCCTTTGCGGGCTCTGCTTCAGGAGATAAGCCATGTGTTTCCTCCAAAGATTTTACATCCTTAACAGGATCAGGTGGGGTAATATCTGCCTCCACTGCTGGCGCTTTAAGCGGCAACTTCTCACTTCGTCGTTTAGATTTTGTGTTGACAGCATCACCTATAAAAACAAAAAAGACTTTAAATATTACAAAATCCATGGCTCTTCCAATGAAGCCAAATTTGGAATAAAAAACAATTCTCATTTATATTGTGTTGCATGCTTAATTCAAACTTGTGTGCTTGTTCATAAAATACAAAAAATATGTTATTTGGTGCAGTAATATATTTTTCTTTACCTTTGGAAGGATTTTGTCCTTTGGAGCCTTTTCTCTCAGCTTCAAATCCTCTAAAGTCATCTCCCTTGAGAAGTAACAAATAAAATAATTAACACTTTAAGCAAAGTAACACCACTCTGCTGGAGGCTGCCAAGCCATTAGCAAAACCAATGGCTGAAATACTTAGTTTACAGCATTCCTTTTCAATTCCAAAGAATGCCATCTACTGTATATAGATGGAAAACAGTGGAACTGTCTCTGAAAGTTCATTTATTTTATCAAAACATCTAACATAACAATGCATATTAATCTTAGCATACTGGACCAATATACATATATATTTTATATATATATATTTTTTTTTGGCTAATACTTTACAGCAATATTATCAATGACAGACAATAGACATTTGTTTTCATTTTTCCACATTCAAACCATTTTTGTAATACATTACACACAAATAGGACTTGCATTGGTAATAACCAAAATGCAAGTAACTGTTCTGGTGGAACTCTTCCTGAACTTTTTTTATGTGGTTACATGTAATCCAGATCGTTTAACACATCGTGCAGGATCAGAATTCTACACCTACACTATCAACAAAAAACTGCAGGGAAAGGTAGCTCTGTAATTACGATTCCCTCCAAGCACTGTACACCCCCCTCATGCTTGCAGCTGGGACCTGCACTACTACAAACAGCTCTACTTTTATGAATCATGGTTATGCATGAACGATTAACGTTGCATGTGTAATAGCAGGCAGCTTACAGTTCTAACGATAGGGGTGCAACCAACTGGCTTTGGCACAGTTCGGTACCTCCATTTAAACATGTCGTGTTTGGTAACATTTGCTAGCAGTTAGCCATCTCCTCCTCTCAAAAGCATTTAAACTCACTTCTGCCTGCAGAAAAGCTAGTCAAAATCGAAACGTAGTTATCTAAGTGTTTATATCACAGTGACCGTATACAGACAAGAAGAATTCTAGAAGATATGTGTGCGCTGTCTTATTTAATATACTAGTTAAAAAAGACAACTGTGCCCGCATCTGGACAGCGTATGAAAACAGAACAGTTAGCCGTTAGCCGCTGTGCAGGATACATAGGCGCTAGCCCTGCCGTTCTTTGTGTTCGCTAGCTGCTACTCTGGCCCGATAATGAGCGGGCCAGAGATGAAATAATTGCAATCCCTGTTTACAAATTGGCGTACTCTCTCACTGGCATTTTAAAAAATATAATCCACTCAGATTTCTATCCTCTAATAATTTAACATGAATTACAGCAATGGAGGGGGCAGTGCTAATGCAACTTATCTGCTGCTTTTCTGAAGTGGTGTTTCTGTGTAGCAATATGTTCATTAAATGTCATGGAAAGCTACACTATGCTAACATTAGTTAGCATGTAATGTTAGCTTAACAAGCTTGAAGCTAAAGTTAGCGTTAGGCTAGCACAGGGATGTTGACATTTCTCCATGGTACTAAACAGTCACACTGCTGTGGACAGCACTCACACTTGCACACTTAACATTCACACAAAATGTGAAAAGATGAAATAAAGATACTAACTCCTGGGTCGGTTTGGGACCTCACCTCTTCACTCCCACTAGAGCTGTATCCAGCCTGGCCAAGGGTCTGGTGGCTCGCCTCTATCCCAAGTAAGCGTAAGTGAGACTGGTCATCGTTTAACGATAGAGCCAGGTTTGCGGGCCTTGGCCCTCCGTTAGTCACATCATCAGCTTCTAAGCCTGATCGTCCGAGTTGCCATCGCTTCTCGGAGCGCAAACGACTGCGTGACGACCAAGGCCGACCGGGGAAACGACCTCTGGCCGTAGCGGTTCCACCTTGGCCTCCTACGGCAGCCGCGGTTGCTGATCCGCATCCCGCTGCCGCCATCATTGCTTCAACAACAACACACACCGACGGCTAGCAGTTCGAGGAGAGACAAGAGGGAAGGCGCGAGATGGGAGGGGGGAGCCGCAATGCTGCAAGGGAGAGTGAGTTTTTCGGTAAGGTCCCAACGTGAGCGGGGAAAGCAAGTGGGGCGCCCCCTGGTGGTGATTGTACGTCAAATTTCCATTCAGAAATGTACTACATTGCATAGATCATCAAACCACTACGCCCGATAGATACGAGTCCTATGTACCAGTCAGATTTTATTGATTGCATTAATCTTAATTCCGATTTTTTTATTTTAAGCCATTTTTTGTATTAAAATTATTTAATATGTCTTATTTCATATATGTTGCTTTATATTAACTTTTGCGCTATTTCTGTCTTTTATTCTCAAGTGTTTGTGTGTTTGTCTTTTTATACACATTTAATGAGCATTGTTGGAGGGAGTCCGAGATCCAAGTTTCCGTTGACAACAACTGGTTGGCTGTAATTTTTGTGCACATAACAATAAAGAACTTTATTTCTTTAGAAGAACATACATATCGGTGGGTTAAATACGGCAAGACTTTCATGGTATATATATGCAATAAAGGAAAACAAAAAACTAATTCTTGTTTGTCTTGTCTGATAATAATTGCCCTGGCTCTACACATTGCAATTCAGTAGATGGCAGCATGCATCTGCATTTTTAACCAGAAGAAACTGATGAACTAATGGTGGAAAGAGGAAGAAGTATTCAACAATGGAAGATAGGCCTAGTCACTTTTATAGTGCATAGTATTAATATTATCTTTCAGCACATGTAAAAGAAGGAAATACTGCTGCAGAATAGATTAGCAACGGAAGCTTTACAAAACTAAGTAATGTAACTGGACTGGAAATTAAGCAGAACCTCCTCTTCAGCAATGATAATTATTATCGATTTTCAAACCAATACTGGGTCTTGGTTATAGACCTCTTAATTGACAGCTACATTTCAGATGAAATTAGCATTTTTTCCACATTTTTTATTTTTTCAAACGTATCCATCAGTAAATTGTACAATATGGAAACGTCTGGATGGCACTAGAGCATATGTACCGAAAAAAGCCTTTTCAGATCTTTCATCAAAAGCTGAGAAAAAGCAATTAAATTGACATTTTACTGGGATTATATTCTAAACATATGTGAAGGGAACATAGCTGACCTCGGGCTCAGGTTTGTGGGGAGGGGAGTTGAGTAGGTCTAAGAAGAATTGTTAAAGATAAATCTTAAAATTAAGATAGGAGCAGACAAGGGAGGAGGGGCGACTTTATTATGTTGAACCCTCAGAGCTGTAAACTATGCTAGGCCCATCCTCAAATATTATTATTGAAAACGCTTGGAAAAGCACATAACAGCATTAAGTTGTGGCTGTGAAGCATTATCATACCCTCCTGCCCAGTAGGCGGCGGTATGTGCACGTTAGCGGGTTCTTCACTTGAAAAAAATACAAAGACGAAAAGCGAAGAAGAAGAACGCGATTCAGAAGAAGAAGAAGGAGGAAGTGTTTTGTTTCTATTTGCGACAAAACTCAGATTTTTTGGTTTTACATATAGAAGGTAAATTATCACCCCAATGCAAGGTATTCTTGATAGTTTGAAATATTGTAAAGTAATTCCGCCAAGAATCTGGAAACCGATTCAAATTACTACTGCCTCTCTTTTTAGCAATTGGAACAGCCTAACGTTAGATGGCTAAGCTATTAAAATGCTAACGTTAGCCTGGGGTGTATAGAGTCATCTGACAATGCAAACTAAGCCAGGAAGAACCAGAGAGCTGTCTTACTGCTTGGATTTGACACATTTGTCATAAAAGTTTTAAGTGCTGTCACTGTAACTTGTCTTTCTTTCTGTAGCAGGATTGAAACAAATTTAAGATGAACCTGGAACGTCTTCCCAACGAGGAAAAGCTCAGCCTTTGCAGAAAATATTATCTCGGTGAGAATACTTAAAATGAATCATGACAGTTTTTCTTAAGACATTCTTGGCACTTATAAGTGTTTACGTCTTAAGTCACGTATATATATTAAAAAGATCTGATGTATTTTATTTCGGTGAGAGTGGGGCTAGGTTAACATTATGGTTCCATTGACTGGGAGCCTTTTGTCAAGCAATGCATAAGCAACTTTAATTGATTTGCCTTAATATTATTTATTTAGTATTGGCATTGATTCTTTTTTTCTCCCATGTATTTTTTCTCAGGTGGATTTGCCTTCCTCCCATTCTTGTGGCTTGTTAATGTAGTCTGGTTTTTTAAGGAGGCTTTTGTAAAGCCAGTCTACACTGAGCAGCTCCAGATCAAAACATGTAAGTGTCAGAATTGCTTCTTAAGTACCAGATATTTTACAAACTATTGCTGAGTTTATTTAATTTGAAAAAATATCTAGAAAGTGTTTAATGTTTGCGTCTAGTTTCCCTCAGTAGTTATTATCTTTACACACCTAACAGAATGTGTGAACATTTTTGTTCCATCATAGGCAGACTGCTGAGATGAAGTTAGAACATGCTTAGATATGCTCCCTAAACAGGGCTGGACAATTATTATCTTTATAGGCATAGTATGCCTTTTATATCACATTTTTATTTACATAATTAATGTGTCTAATATTTTGTTTTAAGAACCCCCCCTCAAAAAAACAAAAAACAAACAAACATTTGAATCAGTATGGGATTTTAAATATGTTAGTGTATATTGTAGACATATTGCTCCAAATACAATTAACATTGATTTAGGTTATCATAACGTTTGATCCATAAGTGCAACGAAATATTCCTCAATCCTTTTAGCTTTTAAATCAACAATTACATAGTTATAAAGCATGTTTATACAATATAGTGTTGTAAAACACTATCAATTAATATATTTGCAAGTTATGAGATTTTTATTTCAAGAAAAGCTCCAGCCAAAGTTAGATCATTATATAGTACAACCAAATTTCCATAAAAATCAGGACATTGAAAAAAAGGAAAATAAAACAATTAATTCCATTCTGGCATGTATATTACTGAAAACTATAAACAGAAATGTATGTAATGTTCTAAATATGGAATTTAATGGTCTGTTTGTCTCTCATTGTGCTTTTGTTGTTTTAATATAGACGTCAAGCGCTCAGCCTTGGGTTTACTTTTATGGGTAGCCGTACTGACAACATGGATAACCATCTTCCAGCACTTCAGAGCAGAGTGGGGGGAGGTGGGGGATTACCTCTCCTTCACTATTCCATTGGGGATTCCTTGAGGCCTTTTTCCTTAAAATAACTACTGATCCACAACCATGGACCAAAGACTTTTTCCCTCTATAACTACAGTGAAATCATTTGCTGATTTGTCTGGTTTCTGGAGCTAAAATCAATGGCTTAATAACATTAACAGAGTAATCCTGTATGTCTTCAAAAGAGAAATGCAGTAGAATTAGAACATTCCTGTTTTTTTGTGCTTGACAAGGCATTTGAGAAAGTTCTTTGAGTTCTGTTTTTTAGAGTATGCTAATTAATCTTGAATAGCAGACAGTACTTGTTGATGTATGATTGTGCACCCCAAACAGTTTTTACATGTGAATGAATGATGAATAAAAACGAAATCCAATGCCTCCATTTTTCAGTGTTTTTGATCCATCCACTAAAGACAGAATTTCATACCCATGTTGTAATGTTATCTCTCTTGGACCAATGATCTGTATTGGCTTTTTGAATGGTGACTCATAGATGAGGTATATTCTCCATATATACCCCTACTATATATTGCATTATTACAGAAGGCTCCTAAAGTCTGGACAATCACTGGCGCCTGTTGTGAAACCCAATAAGTTAATCCCTCCAAATGTCGCCACTTCCCTATCATCCTATATGAGTCATAACATAATCAGTGCCATTTTTAGTCACTCCAGTGAAAGCTTAAGTGACAGGTTCTACATTACAAACAGGGAGAACATGTGCCGGCCGTGCAAACTGCTGACCTCACTAGAGCGTGCCAAGAACAAGTCAGAAGTATCAGCACGTACGGTACTTTTTATGATGTAGGGAGTCCCTTAATAAAAGTGATTTACAGGGAGTAAACTAAAGAATCCTTTTAGGGACATTGTTTCAAAGTGTTGTTGTATTTTATGTGTGTATACTGAGTGAAGTGATGGAAAGTAACCAATACATTTACTTGAGTACTTTAAGTACATTTTTGAGGCGCTTGTATATTGTGTAAATGTATATTTTTACTAGGCTTAAAAGTAAATATTGTGTTTTTTTTTTTTTAACTTAATTTATTGGACAGATAGTTACTTTACTGATAAAGAAACAGTCTATAAAACGTGATGTAGTTACTATTATAGATTAAACTAGCCAGCAAAATGTAATGGTTTGATTTAACCCCACCGAGGCCAACAACTCCATTAAACTGCTGGTTATGTAATATTAATGTACAATAACACAGCACACCCACAGAACCAAATTATAAGTTCTTTTTATATTTCCAAGTACATTTATCAGATAAAGCTTACTAATTATTAACTGCAGGGCCTTTACTTGTAATGGAGTATTTTTACATGAAGGTATTACTACTTTCACTTAATGATCCATTATGAGAGTGAGTGATTGGAGTAAAGCACACGTGCTCATGGCATGTGTTAGGCACGTCCCTGCTGTCACTGTCTGTCTGGTACCAGCTCACGAGGGTCAACAACATCTCTTTTGAACTTATTTTTGGATAGACCTTCCTTGACAACAGACCTTAAACACAGATTTCGTAACAGGTTTTATAAGAAAACGAAACAAAGGCAATAATGTGTTTGTATCCGGACCATCAACCCTTAGAATAAACTCTAGGCTGTAATATTGTTAATGGCTAATAAACACGTTAATTGCCAATAAGCTCGCAACAGCTGCGTCACTCCCAAAACAATACACTCTAATCCTATATGGCCGTGCCTGAACACCCAAGGGTACGTATTCAGAACATAACAGAGGCAAGGTGCCCCACGGTGAATTCCCAGCTTATTATGCAACTCCAGTATAAAACACACACAGTGACGGTCAGTCACGCCAAACACCCAGAAGACGAGGAGCTTGGAGTCAGACAGGCGGGCGCACCAGGTCATCATCTGTACTCACAGTACCTCATTTAGGAGTCAACACGAGCCGGGAACACAAGCGGTTAACCAGAGGCAGCGCTCTCCCGCCCGCACACTAATTTGGTCAGGGAATTTAAGCAGAGGTAAGTTTTGGGCGGTGTTGTGTGCCTTGTAGTCTCACTCCAGACTGTATACTACCGCCTCAACTGCTGTCAACTCAACCCTGCTTTTTAAACTGACATTTTTCCTGTAGAAATGGACTTCATCCTGCCGCCCACTCTGCCAGCTGGTGGTATCCCATGGGAGAAGGTTTTACCACCTCTGATCCCTCGGCTAAATGGGACTTATGGACAGTATAATTGGTCCCCGAATTTGTTGATTCCAGAGACTGATAATACCAGCTCTGCAGAGGTAGGTTAATGACTATATCTGTGTTGTAAAAATGTTAGTTGGTTGCATTTATTTTGGCTCAACAGAACTGTATGAAAACACAAAATATTCAGTATATCACCTTTACGTGGTAACTTCAATAGGATGTTTCCCTTATTTCTAGACAAAAATATTGACTCTGTGTCATCAAAGTAAACTTTTCCAGAACTTTCAGCTTCATCTTAGTCACCTTCAACAGTTTAAAACCAATAGATGCAGCTGAAACCAATTTTCAATGTCAAGAATGGACTTTCACACTTAATCATTCAGGAAATCTATTAAATGCATGGTGCAAACAGGTCTTTTTTGACTATTTGTGCTCATAGGTATTTTATTTCTATATAATAATACACTGTATTGTGACTTGTGTTGGTAGGTGAACTGTGACGACAGCGGTTTCACAGTTCAAGTTGATGTAAAGCACTTCAACCCAGAGGACCTGATGGTCAAAGTGATTGGAGACTTTGTGGAAGTGCAAGGAAAGCATGAAGAAAAAAAGGTTTGTATTCTGAACAGGACGTTGCTGTATTTTGTGGTTTATGTACAATAGTTGCGATTTGTCCTTTCCTAAAAACCCTTTCTTCAATGTTTTATTAGAAGGATGGTCCAGGGGTTACAACACGGCAGTTCAGTCGCCGTTACCGAATCCCAAAGGGAGTGGACACCATGGCTTTAGAGTCTGCTGTCTCTCCAGATGGCATCCTGATCATATCTGCACCGATGCTGCAAACCTACGACTCCGGAGTCTTGGCCTGATCTCATTAATCCCAAACATTCAAATCTGTGCCAGTCTCCACCGTGTACGAAAACAAGAAGCCTTTAAGAACACACAGGCACATACAGAAATAACTTCTGGCTCCTTCAGTCACAGCAACACTCGCCATGTGCCAAAACACCCATTTGTTGTGTTCCTGGCACTGTTCTACTATTCCCTGCTCTGAGGTTTGTATATACTGCTCTGCTATTACTCATTAATCTTACATAATGTTTCAAGGAACCAGTCTTTGTAAATATTCTGCGTTCATAGCTCAAACTGCTGTTTTTTTTGTTTGCAAGTTTTGTAAAATGCAATGTATTGTAATTTAGATTAATGATGCACGCAAACATATGTCCAAACTCTTTAATGTGGAAATATTCTTTGAAAAATGACAAAAATAAACTTTATTTCTTTATAAAATAAAAAAAGCGACTGCAAGTGTCAGTTTTTCAGGTAACAAGTTGCTCATCTTGGAATTTATTCAACGTAGAGTCCACTTCACTAAAAGGAAAAATACAGGAGATTATTTTCTGGAATTTGGGGTGCTATGTTTAGAGGGTTTTAATAACTTTTGATTGATGGCGGTCTAGGATTAAGGAAAAATATCGCTAGCTGAGCAATTACATTTATCGGTTATTGTTTTACCTGATCTGCTCCTTTACCCATTTCCTCTGCTTGCGAAGGACTTGTAATAAAGGGTCGTCTTCAAACTCTTTTTCATCTGAATCTGAAAAAATAAGAAAAAATAATCCTGATGAAAAGGGTTAATAATACATTTCATCAGCACTTACATTTAGAGGACCAAAACTCCAGGTTATTGTTTCGTTATTTAAATCTTACGACAACAGCAGAAAAAAAGAGAAAGTTCTCGGGGTTTTGACCTGAAGGGCTGTGGCACGTTGGGAATGGAAACTATTCATAGGTCAGAATATATATTCCACAATTAACTACAGGGTAAAGGTTGGTGCTCTTTGCTGCCATAAGCTCACCTTCAGCTTCTTGCAGCAGCTGTGAAATGACCTCCATAGAGTTCTGTGCATTGCATGGATGAACTGAGGATTGTGGAGGTCCAGTGGAAGGAGGGGTGAGCCGCGAGTGAGGAGTCGTTTGTGCAGGAGATGAATCCACCGAGGGGAACAACACCTCTGAAACTACCTGTCAACCGCATGAGAACACACTTCTGGTTATGAAACTGGTTAAAACATTAAAGCGACAGTTTTTTAAACGGGGCTGTGGGAGGTACTTACTGATAGTTAGTGTAATAACTACAGTAGATGACAGTCGGCTCACTGCAGGAGACCAGAGAACCAATACAGAAGGTACAGAGGCAGCAGCCAAACATATTTTAGCTACTTAAAAAAAATAAAAAAATAAAGCTGAACCTGTAGGCCACCAACTCTTGCATTTAGAGGTAAAATCACAGGTTTTTTTCAAAAGAATCTGGTGACTTCCATTCAGTTCCATGTTGTATAGGACTATCTTACAGCCAGGTAAAATATATATATATAAAAATCTCAATAAAGTGCACACAAAAACCTACATACATTCTTTTAGGTGGTTAAAATACTTTGGCTGCTGCACCCATCCGTGGTAGCACATTGTTCAGCTTCCATATCGTTATCCTGCATGCTTCTCCTAACTGGGGATGTACTGACTGCCATCTATTTTAGGTAATACACTGTCCGTGGGTAAGTACCTCATACATCCTCACTTCAAAACAATTAACTTTAACATCAATTGATGATGTATGACATCTAAACAATGTAAGGTGTGACTGCAGCACTGATCAAAATGTTTTTCTTGTTTTTGATAATTATCTTCTGTAAAAAAGCTTAAATATCAAGTCTTAGATTTATTAATCCTCATCTTTTAGATCAGTATATATATATATATGAAGATATGAAGTTACTACGACAGCAGAGAACAGATTAAAACTAAATTTGCAGACAGCATACGTGGCTTCATAAGCATTGCAGAAATAAGTTGAGAACCTGGCCTAAGGCGCTGTGGATGGGAGAGGGTGGTGGTGCATGATGGTCTGTACGGCTCTCAGTGGGAAACCGTCTCTCCTGCTGCTGCTGCTCTGCCCTCGGCATGGCCTTTTTGGGAAGTCTTTGATGTGAAGAACTCCTGTTTGAAGAGCCAGGGTCCGCAGCATGATCCCTGTCTGCAGCGTATCTGCAAAAAAAAAAGCATTAAGCAT
>CAFUXE010000535.1:496792-548132 GCA_903364295.1 Serranus cabrilla
TTTTTTTTTTTGCTGTGTGCATGTGTGCTTCAGTTCTACCTTGTTGATTTTTTCTGCATTCTGGAGGACGGCACTGTCTTCTTCTCAGACTCTTTTCTCTGGGCTTTCTCTCTGTGGCTCATCTCAGGTCTTTTGTGGGAGCTCTGCCCTGCTCTTTCCAAAGCTTCAGATGAAGCAGGTGGTGGAGATGGCACATGCTCATGAATAGGCTCATCAGTGAAGGTGTTCACTTCATGGATTTGGCTCTTTTTATAGACAGCTTTGGTCTGAGAATCATCTGTACTTTGCAAAATGTTTTGTTGTGTGTGAGTATGAGGTGACTTGATGGGACAGGGCAAGACATCACAGAGTAAATGCATGTGGGCAGGGACATGGGCAATAGCCTGTGGATGAGAGACTGAAGAGCCAGAGACCACAAAGGCAGGGAAGGGAGGGGGGCCTGAAGTTGGGGGACATGATCCATGGGCTTCTTTGGTTTCTGGCTGGGGAGCCGTGATTCTCAAATGTGTAGCTTGTTGTGAAAATTCAGGAGGTTGAGTATTCTGGTGTTGCTATTGATTATGCAAAAAAAAAGGGACATATAAAGGATTTTGTTAATCTGGAACAAATAATTTACATAAATATGGAGTTATTATCACAAACTATGACTCCAACCTTGTAAGCCTGTCCACTGGATGAAGGATGGCTTAAGCTGGAGGCCGGCCAGCTGAATGTGGGACCATGCAGACTGGGGTGTTGCACGGACTGGGGCCACTCCCTGGCCTGTTCAATCTTTCTCCTTAAACGCCACTGGAACAAGATGTCCTCCTCCCGGCTTTTGGGTGGAACCACAGAGGGAGTCACAGATTTTTGGGAGGACACAGCTTGAACTGAGCCTGAACTGACCTTTGCTGCAAACGTTCATAAACACATTGCACAATAACACTGACACAGCAGTACAGTGAAAAATCAAGTATTAATAAAGGGGAAATGATCTACTTGATGTTACAAAAGGAGGGGCAGCATTGAGCAAGTTCAAATAATAATAAGAAAAACAACTAAATTAAATCTCAAAAATGAATATTTCTCAACACACTGCCTTACCAGTAGATTTGATTAAACTGGGAATCAAAGGTCTTCGCACCGGCTCATCTGCACTCACTGGTGAAGAGAAATCTGAGCATCCCAGGCCCTCTGAGCTGACAGGCATGGATCCATCACTCAGAGTGCATTCACTGTTAGAAGTTAAAAAAAAAAGAAGTTATTTACATTTGAAGGAATTATTACATTTTTGGTAGTAACTGATTTTCATACCCTCTCAGTAGAAGTCTGCTGGCCTTTTCTTGAAGGTGAAATATCTCTGTGTCATCAAATTCACCCTGTGAGGTGTCTGACAAAATCTGAGAAACAAAAAATCAGACAAAACACTCAAAAAGCCACAATGTTGTTTTTGATATTCCATAATAAAGAACACTCATATTATGTTGTAAATTAATATTACTAGATAATTAAATTTACAGCATTTGAGTAAAAAATATGTAAAGCCAGGCACATTATGTGGCCTCATATTGCTAACAAATATACCGTGGTTCTTTTTATAATTCAGTGAAAGTGATTAGTTTGACATGAGCAGGATAAACAAGCCATATATGTATCAAACATGGCTGCATAAACGATGGCTTCCCAGGAATTTAGTAAACACAGAGGTTTCCAAGTGGGCATGTGGTGTTGAAATGCAAATATTTATATGCACCCTTAGCCAGCATAAGGTGTCTCTCTTGCAGACACTTTACTTCCTGGGCATTGAGACAAACCTGGCATAAACCAGGATAATAATCTAACAGCACATGCAAGAATAAAAAAACAAGATGGAAGAATATCTGGTGGGTCGTGTTTTTTTTTAACTAAAAGAAACAATCAACATTTGCAGGTAAGTTGTTTCCAACAAACAATACACCTAATATTTCTCTTAGTGCGAAGGCATTAACAGGCTAAATTGTGGTTCAGTTCCAGTCAACAGTTCCACTCACAGTAAGGGATCCTCTGCACGGGGAGAGGGATCTGTCATGTTGATGCTTCCCAGCTGGACTGTAAATACCAGATCTGTGTTCATCTTTATGAGGCTTGATCACATCTGTTCAGAGGAGGGGATTCCACAGAAATAAGGTCCACACTGAAATTTATAAACTGATGACAATTAATAATCTTTGCTTTAAAAAACAGGAAGTGAGAATGTACTCTTGTCTGTTGTTTTGGTTGGAGTTGAACAGTGGGTCAAAGACGAGGGGGACATCCACCAAAATGGCAGCTGCTCTTCTCCAGTGGCAGAAAGCATCTGCTGACGCTCCTCTCGGCTCTGCGGTCGACCATGGCGAAAGCGACCTATGTACCTGGGAGAACAGAGGTTAAAATTAGTGATGCGAATAGCAATTTAATTAGAGCAGCAATTTCCATTTGGAAAAAAAAAGAGTTAGCTCCTGTTTAAGGCATTGCTACGTTGAAAGGTATGGTCTTGAATCTATGAAATCACAACATACTTTGCCAGCACTGAATCCTGCTGTACACCTAGCCCTGAGGAATCTGTAGATTTTCCTTCTCTTGCACACTGTTTGAGTGTCTCCATGTCACATGAGGTTGTAGTGCTGGCAGGAGAAGAGTCACACTCAGTGGTGGGCCAGGATTCTGTAAAAACAGGCTGTCCATCTGTGGCGGCAAATTGTTGGCCCGTTTGTTCAAATAGCTCTTGACTTTCTGGGCTCACAGTGTGTGATTGCAGACTGGATCGCTGGTTGGCGCGTACAGGACTCAAAGTCTGCAAAAGAACAACTATGTGACTGGCCTGTTTACAATGACCTAGAAAAGCATAATGAGACGTGTCTTACATTGAGTATATTGTAAAGTTGACTTTAAAACGTACCGTTTTTTTCTTTTTCTTTGACAAGGACTGGTTGCAGGATGGGTGGTAGTGTGCCTTATCCACTCTGGATGCTGCTGGGAAGGGATTCTGCCTTGTGAAGACAGGTCCACTGTAAAAACAGTACTCGTGAATTACTGCAACTATTGTTTAGGGTACTATTAAACAATTACCAATAGCTCTTACCTGGATTTCATTACAGCTTTAGAACGTCACAGTTGATTTATAGTCGCACAGAAGACAGGGAAATGCACAGCAGAAGCTGCTTCAGATTGATGCCTGGTCCTAACTGACTTCGGGGCAAATATTAATTAAAGCTGGACCCGCATGGCTGGCTGACTGTGCTACGTAGGACTTAACATAATATAACAAAAAGTTAACTTGCAAAAACGACCACAAGACCACAATATCTACCGGCCTTCTAAGCTGACTTGGCATGTCCACAAAACAAAGTTACCATGGAGTCAAACGACAGTATCACACACGTTGTCCATAAAATACCGAATTAAGATGCTACAACGGGCACTTTAGAGATCTATTCATCCAACGAGTTCAATTCGTACGTGAAAGAAACATAATTAATTTGCTCGTTCTGTCAAATATAACATTTGCAACGAAACCAGAAGAAAGCGTTACTGCCTGTGCCGATCGTTATTTACTTCAAGATTTACAGCCAATAGGCACAGAGTTTATTATGATGGACATATAGATCAACCAATCATATAGAAAATCCTCGCAGCACAAGCGCCAATCAGTTAACAAGAAACTGGCAGCGCGCGGAAGAGGAAAGTCTGCAAAAGCTATGCGATGGTCAAAAACAAGCTAAGTTAGCAACGGTAATCTGAGCTAGTAAACGCTACGGTTTGATATTATAAGAAAAAGTCCAGTCTGCAGTGTGTTTTCAGCGAATACAGACAGACTGCTAGTGGTAACCCTTAGTAAGCTCATCGATAGAATACGCAGACGCAGACTAAATATTGTAAGGTTAACGCTATCCAGTGGTAACTGCTAACACAGGAGGTGGCTAGCTGTTTGTAAACGATCTTAACCTCAGCTAGCTAAGATAGCTAACTTTAACATTAGCTACCCAACGTCCCGTAACAGTCCTACGTTAGTACTGGCTCGAGGCATCAGTTACAAGTTGTCGGGAGGGGTAGTTGGGCTGTTATAGGCGTTTCCCCGATTAAACACTAACGTTACATATAATTTATATAGAAGTGGAAACAATGCATCACGTCAAGATCAAGACTGAAAGGCCAGGTGAGTACGGTAGTATATTTTTTAATCCCAAATGTAATTTATTTTGAAAATCCTCCTGACCTAGCATCTGAGCTGTCACTACTCAAATTCAGTAATAACATATGTATATGTATTTTTTGTGAGCGTTAATTCATGTTTCAAAAGCACCTAACTGTTTACCACTCGTCATTACTCCTGCAGATCTAGAGGGGGCTGGTGCACGCAGCAGATTGGATGCTGTGTTAAAGGGACTGGTAGAGAGGACTGAAAATGAAAGGTCAATAAAATTATAATTTTGAAGATTCATATTAATCTAATAGTTTGATTACTTTTCTATCAGACTAATATTGTATTTTCAACAGGGAGCAAAATGAGGGTGAAACGGGAAAAATATCAGCAGACTCCTTAAACAAGTATGGCTCAATAATTTGGATTTCAAATGTATTTGAATATCATAAACTGTAACTGGTGCTGTGATGTTAGTGGATATTTCAATATGAAATAGTGTAAAACTAGTTTTTAAATTTCATGTTCTATCTCTAGGGATTTGTCTCCATCATCTGCTGGAAAAAGGCAAGTGTCTACTTTCAACTGAGCTGAAAGTAACTCTTTCACTGTCCTGTCAAGGATTCTGTTATTTTTACATGGACATCCTGCATGTCAGCACATCATAACATATTTTAAAAGCACTCCAAGTCCTTATCCTTGGTTTGTTATTGTTGTTTCCAGGCCATCAGCTCGATTTCCACAGCACCGAAGGAAGAAGCGCAAAGAGATGGATGAGGGCATACCAGAGAGCAATCAACACAAACAAAGTAAACTAAGTGCAAATACTGGAATTAGTTAAGCAAGATATTACACTGCAGTGTTTGACCTTTCTGTCCAAGTGTGGTCACTTTGACTTTGACTTCATTTTACAATGCCTTACCTTTTTCTTTATCTTCCTATCTTTTGTCTTTCTTCCCCTGGTAGATGCTTACATTATTAAGTTGTTTGATCGCAGTGTGGATCTGGCTCAGTTCAACACCAGCACCCCACTGTATCCTATCTGCCGTGCCTGGATGAGAAACAATCCTTCAGTTCGAGAGCCGCCCGCTTCCCCAAGCCCCCCTCACAGCATGGTAGAGGAAGAGGTAAGGCATTACATTTATGTTGTGTATTTATTCAGAATATGCAAACATACTGCATAATGCACACATTACTTTTGAGTGTGACACACACAGCTTTTAAAGGTTCCTAGCTTGTTCCCTTACAGAGGGAGCAGGGATGCTACTTTTACTGTGGCCAAAAATGTTATGGAAGACTAAGTCAACATATAATTCTGCATAACACTCAAAGAATCAGAGAAAATGTTTGACCATCAAAATTATTTTTGTGTAAATTACAGCTGCAGTCCTTTTTACAAATGTCTTTCTGTTCACCAGCTTACAGACATGATCAATGGTAAAGCTCAGAATGTGTACAGACTCCCTCCTCCAACCTCCTGTCCAATCAACCCCTCCGGTGAACCCATCAATCTCAGGATCCCACAGACTGAAAAACCCACTGTTACCAAGGTGCAGTGAAATATATGCATGAGAATTATTGAGTGTTTTACTTGCAACATTATATTGAATGTTTGAATGTTACAGCAATTTAATCACTGTAAAAGTTAACTGATCAATTGTAACTAACTCAATCTGAACATTTTCTCTTTTCACAGTTAACAGATTCAGTTCCTGTATCAGGTTCGCTCATTTGTGACCACATGGAACGTTGGAAAAAGATAAGGCAAAAGTATGTCCTTCATTAGAAGAAGATAATTATTCACATTTTCATTGACCTGTATATTGTAGACAACCCACTTTGAGGTCTGGGTTTCACCCGTAGCTGTTCTTCTGTTCTAACCTACTTGAATTGTTGTCAGTATGAAGACAGGTCATGATGTACAATTTAGTGTGTTCACAAGCTAGGTTTTCTGAAAAAACACTCAAACATCCAAAGGTTTAAAAATAAGTTGTGCTGACACATATTGCTCTTTTTTTTCAGATGGAAGGAGTGCTCCAACAAAAACCAGTTAAGATACAGTGAGAGTATCAAGGTGCTTAAGGAGATGAAGGAGCTCTATGATCGCTAAGTGGCTTGTACTGTAGCTCTCCGACACAGAATGGACTCTATGCAGTTGGAAAGGAGCCATGGCGCAGCAGCCATTGTTTGAACACTCCTGCCATTGACGCAGTCGGACTCAAAGGAAAGCAAGTTCGGAACCTTGAGCCTTAAATAGACCACATCTGTCTTACGCATTGCAAGAAAAAATATTTAAAAAGATGTTTAAGTTTGTTTAATTTCCTGTGCAGGATTGTGTTCCAGTGTGGTGTGGGACTACTTGTTGTTTTTCACAAAAAAATCTGTGTAGATGTCTGAATAAATTAATTTGTTTTCATTCACACTGTGACTTCCTTGTTTCTCTGGCATTCTCAACATTAACAATACTGATCAAAGTCTCCATTTCCAGATTTGAATCTTATTGTTCAACAGATAAAGTTTGCAAACACAGCAACTAAAGATAAAGGTTTGTCTTTTAACAATTGCGTTCATAGTAATATGTAATGATTAGGGCTTAGAGTCTGGATATCTGGTTAGGTACCTTGAAAGTGCTTGAAAATTGCTTGAATTATACGCCTACCTAGATGATGCAATATTAATATCAGAGAGGTGAAATAGGGAACGATTAGGACTCTCCTGTTTCCTGTAATTCTATCCATTTTAAGGCAAGTATGCATAATGGAGGAGTCAGTGCTGTTTTTGGTAACAGAACCTTTTAAGTCCCAAACTGAGAAAAGCGTGTCTATGTGTAACCTCAGTTATTGATAGAGCCTACAAAAAAAAACATCTTTTTTTTTGATAAAGAACTAGTTTAATGAATGAGTATTTGAAACAATCATGGTTTCCTATAGTTTCTTTTATTTTTTTCCTACTTCCTACTTTCAACACTTCGTGTTGATTTGCAGTGTGTTTTCAAGTAATCTAAATACAATCTGATTTACATTTGATTTGATAAGAGCAAAAGCAGGAAGTCAGGCGTACACCATTGTGGTATCCTGCCAGATAAAAGCAGCCTGTGGTTAATGGTATTCATGTTGGTGATGTAAAAGAAACGGAACAACTCATCAAAAATACGTTTTTATTCACTCTATTCAAATGCGTACAGCTCATTTTTAAAGCTCAGTCTTGTGGATGCTGCTATGAACAATCAGCCTGTCATTAACCATGGGTAAATAAGCAGAAGCATTAAAAGCTTAAACATAGGCATAAAAAACAAACTCAAACATAAACTGGTCTCTTAAACATATTCATTATGGACAATTCTATATCTAATGTCTTGTAAGTTACAGCTTCATGGAAAAAAATAATTTCCTTTAAATGTTTTACAAAAAAACTCAAGTACAAAATCTTATCAGCCATCAGTGAGAAAACCAAATCGTGAGTAGATCTTTAACTATACAAAAGAAATAAAAAGTTACACATACCAAATAATTCAACTATCTGAGTGTGTAGAGATGTACTGTCTGAATCAATTTAACATGTCATTTTCAGTTTTCTTTCTCTACCATTGATTACAACTTCATCACAAAAACTCTGAATTCATTTTATTTACATTGCCTGTTCTAATCAGTGCTCAGTGTCACAACTGCTTTGTGGAAGTTTCAGGAAGTGGCTGTGCAGGCCTCATTCAGTGCTCATCGTCTCCGTCTCAGCAGTGTAAACCACCTTATGGCTTTCTGTGCAGTTGTAGGATGTGGCTGTGACTTTCCTATCATCAGGTGCCGTGGAGTCAGACTTCCGGGAAATCCGAGAGAAGTGTGAGGACAAAGAACGTGAGGACATAAATGAATGGTGGTCCTCAGCCAGGGCGCTCTCTAGGACATGGCAAACGGACTGCTTAAGCTTCTTCTGGAATTCATCACACATGAAAACATAGAGAATGGGGTTCAGGCAGCTGTTAAAAAAAGCCAAGCTCAAAAACAGAGGACCTAAAATCATAACAGTATTCCGTAGACTTGGGGTAGTCAGGGCTTTTAATTCAATAAAAGACACAATGTGGTAGGGCAACCAGCAGATGAAAAATGCAAGAACAATGGAGAAAATGATTCGGCGAGGCCTCTTTTTCCTTGTTCTCTGCAGACGCCCTGCACGAACACCTATGGCCACATAAGAGACAAATATCGCCAGGAATGGGATGACGAAGCCGCTAACAAAGCGAAAAATACTGAGACTCCACACTTTTTTGAATGTGATGGATGAGGAATAGCCACAGAAAATCTTTCCATCCCTGACTCCAATGTCTCGAAAAACTGCATAAGGGATGCTGCAGACACCGGCAGTGATCCAGATGACAACGCATATGATCTGCGCTTTGAAAACGGTGCGCTTGTTTTGTGCCCACACCACCACCCAGATAGACAGGCAACGATCCAGACTTATGGCCGTCAGGAGAAAAACGCTGGCAAACATGTTGACTACAGTCACAAAGGTGTTAAGCTTGCACATGATTCCTCCAAAGGGCCACTGGTGATCCTGAGAGACAGAAACTATTGAGAAAGTCAGGAAGGCCGTAAAGAGGAAGTCAGCCAGGGCCAAGTTGAGAAACCAAACGGAGTTGACTGATCTCTTCATCCTGCAGCCTGTCACGTAGATGACCAGCCCGTTGCCCACAGTCCCAAGAATCAGAATCAGGCAGTACATGACCAGGGAGGCCATACGCACGTTTCTGAGAACCCCCTCCATCCAGTTTGTTTGCTGCACAGTGCGGTTATCTAAAGAACAAAAAATAAATGTGTTTTTACAGACAGTAGTATCTTCAGCACAGTCTTCAGTATGCAGAGAGAAAACTGATCATTTGATTACTTTTAAAACCAGATTACACAAATTATCTGATTTTATTAACTGTATGTAATTATTGAAAATACTCCACTCCTGGCACATGTTCTGTGCATCCCTGGCTGCCACTGTAGCACTAAATAAAATTACATTTTCACTCATTTCACTCACTTGCTGTTGTAATCAGAAAATATTTCCAATTAACTAAAAATCAAACTCATCAATCAAGTTATTTCTTTTAGATAACTTTAGAGACTGCAATTTAAAAGCAATGCAATTGTATGTTTAAAGTATCTTACCAGTCCCCATTTTTCTGGCTGGGCGAGAGTCTGTCTTTTTTCTAAGTTGATGTCAATCTGTTTCTGCCTTTACTTTTTCTCTTTCTCGAATAACTCCTCCTTCTCTGTTCATGCAGCTGCCAATGAGACAGTGCCTCTGGTACGGCCAGGACTTTGCAAGGCAAAAACTCAATTACACAAATACACATGAAGTGGCCATAATAATAAGAACACCTTAGAATGTAATGCAATCTAAAAGAGTGCATTATCTTCAAATGACTGGATCTGAATGAGCATCAGTGTGATACAGTCAGCAAAAGTTCGTTTTGCTGCACACAGGTGGTATTTATTGCATGGCTCTTATGTTATATATTTCTTTGTATTTAAAGGTATTCTTTTCTTTTTTTCAAATCCCACTTGGTTACCTTCCTTAAAGCTTCTTAGTCTGCTTTTCATTTTCATTTATTTTAAAATGCTTGCTTGTTCTATTTTACTACTTTCAATTCCCTCCATCCACACAATCACACACACACACACACACGTAAAAGATGAAAAAAACATTTTTACTTTAGAGTTTTAGTTTATGCATGTTTCTCACAAATGCACCAAACATAGCAGTACAGTTAGTGATTGCTACCATGTTAAGTAACATCCTTGTCACGGCATAGAATCATTTATTGATCACAGAGAGGAGAAGGATGATGGGGAAACATGCACATGTCTATTGCAAGTTTTTGAGTGTTTGCACGTTAGTTGGAAGCGACAGTCTGGTCGATCCAGCCACGCAGGTAGGACACACGGGCATACACGGCAGGGGCGCGCACGTTGCAGTTAGAGGTGCCCCAGGACACAATACCAACAAGGGACCACACGCCATTGTTCTCACAGACCAGAGGGCCACCAGAGTCACCCTGAAATGAGACAGATATATTTTTAAGAGCATGCATGTGATCATATAATAGAGAGAAACCTTGGATCAAACTCATGACATAGCTTGATATTAATGCGCTGAGAGGACTTTGTGTCCTGTGCAGCTCTATGCAGGAAATGGGCTGGTCTGCCATTAGTTTCAAATCAATTGCATAACAGGAAGCAACAACATTACCGTTGAGAAAGAAGAAAGAACCATTTAAAAAAAGATAATATTAAATGATGAAGCAATCATATTTGCTACTAGTTGTTTACTAAATGTATAAATAGCTCAGGAATAGAGGCTGACGTTATGTATTCTGCAACTATCAACGTGGATATCATGCCTCATGTTGTAATATCTGCAAGCAATTATTCATTTGTTAATATTAACTTTAAATATTTAACAGTTTATCAATCAATCATACACAAATTATAATGGACTAATTTCTGCAAAGAATTTGTAAATTAATAACTAATGCATTAAGATGACCTTCCTTTGTAATTTAATAACATGTAAAATATAAACAATGTAAATCAATTGTGATGAAAACTTCATCACAAAAAACTGGTTTACAACTGATTTGCAGATGACTGTTGCTTTAAATAATTATGGATTTTCTTCCCACAAATCTGCATTTCAGGGACTGCAACTTTTGTTACCTGACAGGAGGACACGCCAGAAGCACCAGCACAGATCATGGCATCGGTGATTCTGTTATAACCCCAGTACTGTTTGCACTGAGCAGGGCTGAGCATAGGCAGGGCAGTCTGTTGGAGGTAGCGGGGGCTTGCTGAGAACGGAAAATAATTGGAGGTTAGAATAAGGTGGCTATTTAGCAGCACCTTTATATGTTAACTTTGTGCAAATGGCACTGTGCAAATGGCACTGTTCATATGAAACCGCTCACTCACAGGTCTGGCCAGTCTTGCCCCACCCAGTGGTGACACACTTGTTTCCAGAGGGGATGCTGGTGCTGGAGGAGGCCAGGCACACAGGGGACACACGGGATGTCATCTGGACTGGGGAGGAAAGCCTCAGCAGGGTGATGTCATTGTTGAAGTTCTGGGTGTTGTAGTAGGGGTGAGTGATGGCCTGGATGGAGAGGAGAGCATGAATCATTAGCCAATATAATGCCATTTTGCAATGCATCATCTACTAAGTAGAAGATTAGATTTGTGTATTCTTACCCTGGCAATTGATTTGACCTGAATTGGCTCACTGTTGTACTGACGGTCATGTTCTCCCAGGATAACACGATGATTTCTAGGACTAAAGAGGATTAAAAACAGAGAAGAGTGATTACAGAGATGGCAGTGAGGGGATTTTTCTCTTGTGGATGTGAGACATGTCGAATTTACTTACGACACACGGCAGTGAGCAGCAGTGACGACCCAGTACTGGTTGATCAGGGATCCTCCACAGAAGTGGAATCCCCTCCCATCCTTAAGGCGAGAATGTGCATATTAACAATCTTTTATGAATTCCGTTTTCTGAATAACACCTTAAAACTGCCGTTGGTGTGGAGGGTGCATTACTTAGCCCACCTGAAGTGAAACCTGCCAAGGCCAGGATCCAGACACAGCATTGTGCCCATTTACAATCTTGTTGTATCCATTCACTTGGGGCTTGATGGCAGGTACTCCACACCCTAAAGTCAAGTTACAGAGTCAAGAATAATGCGCTTGTCCTATAATAGGGCAAATACACCCTCTGTATATTACCTTTATTACACCATTGCAGAAAATCTTAGTACTGCTAAACCACCACCAGTCACTCACCCAGTGCAGAAGCCACAAGAGCAAAACAGCTAACAAGCAAGAACATGGCCGCATCTAGATTCACTTCCCTGAGTGTCAGCTGTGTGGGACACTGGCTTTTATATCTATCACTCACACCTGACCCTGAGCTCCATGTGTACCACTGTACACCAGAGGTACCCCATCCCCTTCAGACCAATGTGTGTGTAGCGGCTGCGATAAGTCTGGGAAAAGAACATCTGGTCATTAGTACCTGAAAGGACTCCTAACTTAAAACTTTCATCCACTCAGTCTTATGCTTGTTTGTCCTGTTCTCAAGCACATGATTTGTTGTGTAATCATTCCATTGGTAAAAAGCAACAACATTGCACTTTGCATGTGGTCTTGAATTCCTTTTAAGGAAACATTTGCATCAAATGCAACATGTTTAGCGGTTAACACCGTTGCTGTCACCCTGGTTTTTAACCTGACACATAAGAGGAAACAAAATGCAGCTGATATTTGTAACAGATAATTTTTGACAACTACAGCACACTACACCGCCTTGTAATCATGCTATCATCTAGTTTTCATTTCCTTTGTGTAAGACTAACAAATACGTAGAAAAAGAGATACCGATCAAAAGCTATATGGTTGGTTTGCAGAAGCCAGTTTAATCTGCATTACTTTATATTCTGTATGTGAGTTATACAGAAATGTAATGCTATTAAAAGACAAAAATAACAAGAAACACAGAGTATACTTTGCAAATTAGTATCCCATTGGTGATCTTTATTGATTTATTGTTTGTAAACCACAGATAAAAAGAGATTACTTTTCATCCTTCATGCAAATCATCATTTGAAAGCGACATCAGACTCCCATGATGTCCTATGAGTATAATTTAACTGTGTGTCAGATTTAGTTGCTTAGTTTTGTTAAATATAATGTTTTAAATAAACATTATAGCAAGAATGTAAATCAAAATAAGCATGTGATCTAATATTTATGTATGTGTATTCTGGTAAATAAAAAGCTTGAAAACAGTATGCTGGAATCTGACAGTTTTTAGTCGACCTCCTCGATAGTTGGGCCAGAGGAGGAGCCGCCTCCAGCTCCACCAGGGAAGCCCCCAGGCATCCCTCCGGGCATTCCTCCTGGCATCCCACCAGGCATACCCCCCTGGTAAAGCTTCGAGATGATGGGGTTGCACACCTTCTCTAGTTCCTTCTGCTGGTGATCGTACTCATCCTTTTCTGCCGTCTGGGCAACATAAAGCACAAAGAATTTACTGTTAGATATCTTGGTGGGTACATTGTAGTTGTCTGCAGTCGGAAAATTATGTGAAAGGGAAGTTAGGAAATTGCTTCACATTGTTTGTACGGTTCAGGGTACCCCTCTGCTTTCGCAATGTGAGCCAAAGAGGAACCTCATCTCAAGACTCATGGTTCGCTCAACAGTATTTTACCTGGTTCTTGTCCAGCCAGGCAATGACTTCGTTGCACTTGTCTATGATGGTCTTTCTGTCCTCAGGGCTGATCTTGTCTTGGAGCTTCTCGTCCTCCACAGTGCTCTTCATGTTGAAGGCAAGAGACTCGAGGGAGTTCTTGGCTGTGACCTTGTCCCTCTGGGCCTCATCCTCAGCCTTGAACTGCTCTGCCTCCTGCACCATCTGCTCAATGTCTTCCTTGCTCAACCGTCCTATGGGAGAGTGAAATATGAAGCCGTTTACCTCCTGCGCAATAGTTATTTATTCTTTCTCTGTGTTCAGCCCTTGATTTAAGGAATGTGGTTTCCTACCTTTATCATTGGTGATGGTGATTTTGTTTTCCTTTCCAGTGCTTTTGTCCACTGCAGACACATTGAGAATGCCATTGGCATCAATGTCAAAGGTCACCTCAATCTGAGGGACGCCTCTGGGGGCAGGTGGAATACCAGTCAGCTCAAACTTGCCCAGGATATTATTGTCCTTGGTCATGGCTCTCTCACCTTCAAAAACCTGAAAACAGTTTCTCAAATCAGATTCTGTTTCATCAGTGAATGCTGCAGAAATGAAAAGTAAACTTTTTATTTTAGAACTTTAAGGTTGCTGTACCTGGATTAGCACACCAGGTTGGTTGTCTGAATAGGTGGTAAAGGTCTGGGTTTGCTTGGTGGGGATAGTGGTGTTTCTTTTGATAAGGACAGTCATGACTCCTCCAGCAGTTTCGATTCCCAGGGACAGGGGCGTGACATCCAGCAGGAGCAGGTCCTGTACATTCTCAGACTTATCGCCAGCCAAGATGGCTGCCTGCACAGCTGTGAAGAGTTTCCATATGGTGAAACAAATACCATGATGTCAAGAAAGCTTTAATATGAGCCACTTAAGCATATTTGAATTAAAAGTAATATGATAAAAATATTGTATAAACCTCAATGCTCTAGAGATACCCACCTGCACCATAAGCCACAGCCTCATCAGGGTTAATGCTCTTATTGAGGTCACGGCCATTGAATAAGTCCTGGAGAAGCTTTTGAATCTTGGGGATACGTGTGGAGCCACCCACCAGGACAATGTCATGGATCTGGGCCTTGTCCATCTTGGCGTCCCTCAGGGCTTTCTCCACAGGCTCAAGGGTTCCACGGAAAAGGTCTGCATTGAGCTCCTCAAAACGGGCCCTGGTGATGGAAGTGTAGAAATCGACCCCTTCGTAGAGAGAATCGATCTCAATGCTGGCCTGGGTGCTGCTGGAGAGGGTGCGCTTGGCGCGCTCACAGGCTGTGCGCAGACGACGCACAGCTCGCTTGTTGTTGTTGATCTCCTTTTTGAACTTGCGCTTGAACTCACCAATGAAGTGGTTAACCATGCGGTTGTCAAAGTCCTCACCGCCCAAGTGAGTGTCACCAGCTGTGGACTTGACCTCAAAGATGCCATCCTCAATAGTCAGGATCGACACATCAAAAGTACCACCTCCAAGGTCAAAGATTAGGACATTACGTTCACTGCCAACCTAAAACATAAGGTGAGAATTACTAAAAGGAACATAAAATAGGTTAAGGTTTGCATTTTATTTGCCAGCTACCTTTTTGTCCAGGCCATAAGCGATGGCCGCAGCTGTTGGCTCATTGATGATGCGCAGCACATTCAGCCCGGAGATGGTTCCAGCATCTTTGGTGGCTTGGCGCTGGGAGTCATTGAAGTAAGCAGGAACTGTGACTACTGCATTGGTCACAGACTGTGAAGACAGTAAGTCATAAATGGTATTTGTGTGTTTGACACACATGAAAAAACTTTTTCGCAATGTAATTTGAGACAGTGGAAAGTCTTTATCATGATTCTGCAATATTACATTTTAGATAAGGTTGAAGAGGTTTAGATATTTAGTACTGTTTCCTTTCATTCCTGGACAAATAATTTCATCTACCTTGCCAAGATAGGCCTCAGAGATCTCCTTCATCTTTACGAGGACCATAGAGGAAATCTCCTCAGCGAAGAAGGTCTTCACTTCACCCTTGTATTCAACCTCCACCTTGGGCTTGGATCCATCATTCACAACCTTAAAGGGCCAGTGCTTCATGTCTGACTGCACCACAGCATCGTCAAACTTACGGCCAATCAGGCGCTTAGCATCTGAAGGAGATTTTAGAGACTCTGTAAGTCATATGTTTGTTTTGGGTCACGGTGTCTGAGCCTGTTTCCTTTTTGGCATTTTTTAGTCCTTACCAAATACGGTGTTGGTTGGATTCATGGCCACTTGGTTCTTGGCAGCATCTCCAATCAGTCTCTCAGTGTCTGTGAAGGCCACATAGCTGGGCGTGGTCCTGTTTCCTTGGTCATTGGCAATGATTTCCACTTTGCCATGCTGGAAGATTCCCACACAGGAATATGTGGTGCCCAGATCAATGCCAACTGCTGGTCCTTTAGACATCTTTGATCAAAGAAAAAAAATATTAAGTAAGTAACTGAAGCCCTTTTATTTTATTTTGGACAGTGATCCCAGATTAGTGCATGTATCCATAATGACTGAATAAAGGCTGAGCATTTTTATGATTTTTATATTTGTTTCAAACTTTAACTTTAAATGTGTTTCATGTAGTTTTATTCAACCAAAATGTTTGCACCTGCATGCTGTGTACACCCCTGCATAACTATTAGAAGTGTGTCTACAAAGGTGTGACGGTTCCTGTTACATAAGACCAGAAGCAAGGCCACGTGAGGCTCAGCTAGTGGTGGACTGGCATAGTGGCTTAAACCGCCTCCTGACACTCGAGACCAAGAGACCACACTGTCATACTGCCCTTTAACTCCCTCCCTCGGCAACAGTCAGGCTGGTGAAATGTGATGTACTGATCCTGGAGTAGTGATCAGTGTGTCTATTTTCCGACAGCTGGCTCCAAATAGCTCACAGTTACTATAATAAGTATCAGCGTATCTACATGGCAATGAATGGAAGGTGGTTAAAAGTTAACAGATCATTTATCACTGACTTGTGGGTGAAAATGGCTCTGTTCCTAATAAAACAGAGTTCTTAAAAAACAGAAATACACACAGAGAACTACAGTTCATAAGTGTGTTAAAAAAACATGTTTGGTAAGTGAATAACTTAACAAAAGCATCCCGTTGATGCAACTCTTGTGCTCTGATAAAATTAGCAGACTGAGGCATTAAATTAACTTCTTTAAGAGCAGAGAAAACCAAAAACCCATTTTCCACACAAAGATTTCAGCACACTTTTTAGATTCACTTTTTTCCTTCTGTATGCTCAACAGCTGAAAATAGGAACTCTGTGCTTTATTATGTCCCAGAACTGCTTCAACGTGAACACACTATTAAATTATCACTCGTTATCCAGTTGTGTAACACGGAGCAGAACATGCTGACTTCTTGCTGTTGCTTCACTGCCTGCCTGACACACTCATCTGAAACTTGTGTGTGGAATACAAAAAAAAATATGTTGTGACATGATTATAAGAACGCTGTGCAGCTTCCTGTGGTTGAAGCATTTTAAAACCACATTCAGCTGACACTGCTGTAACATGGAAATTAATAATCAAAATCATCCACAGTTTGTTTACTGGACAGGCACTGAATTGTGTTTTTTCCTCAGGATTTTGCTGCAACTTTCCATGCCATTGTTTGACAGAAACCATGCAGGCCTCACTCTTATTTGGGATTGTTCTTGCATTTGGCAGTTAGGCTTTTGAAAGCAGCAAGCAAGACAGACTATGAAGCCAGACTGAGTGCAATGCTTCTTTCAGAAGGGGTTACCTTGCGTTGTCAGACGGTCAAGACTTGAGAGTTAACTGAGTTAGAGCTGTGCTTTGATTTCGCCCCAGCACACTCCTCTCCAGCACTCCTTCCCTTCTCCTGGCAGGCAGACTAAGAGGACGAGCGTCTCTGCTCCCCTGTGTTTATAGAGCACTGTGCAGGGGGAGCCTGTCAGGGTGTCAGGTGACTCCACCAAGGAAAGTTCTAGGCCCATGTTTCTGCTCATCTGGATTTCCTTGAAAGAAAGCTTGATGTCATTACCAATATAGCCCTCTGCTAGTATAATTCAAACTGATAGGGCGTTAACTTGGCATTTAAACCAAACCTGCATTGCTGTTATAAAAAAGGAGTTCCTGAACATGCATAGTACTGTTTGCATGCTCTTTTGCCCACACTGCTGGGACAGTAGTGTTACCATTTTCAAAATACTTTTAACTGGTGGAAATATCAATGGACATAACTTCTGGAATCGTAGAAAATCAATGTGCATCACAATAGGCCTCAAATCCCAGCCAGATATTAATGCCATTTGTAATTAAATACCTAAAATAGATAAATAATTTTATTGGCTCAGTTTACAGTTACAAATGTTAAGCAGTCGTGTGTTTTGAGGGGTGGCTACGGCTCAGGAATCTGGCTAGATATTTCCAGTTCATTGATTGGAAGCCTCAAGAAGAGAGCTGAAGAGAAGCTGCTCTCAATGCAATCGGTTTATTCTGGTCACATGTAATCATACAGTACCGGGTGCACAGTGACAGATTTCAAGCAGGATCTCGGCCAGAATGCACACTAAACAAAACAATACTTTACATTTTATCTTCTTGGGCAGGCCTGCCCCGTAAAGAAGAAGAGCTCACACGCAACCGAGTGTTATCTGGACATAAGCAGGTGCAGCTTCTCCATGTAACAGATCAACAAGTGTGTGTGTGTGTGTGTTCCCCAGGCGGCATGGGTAAGATACTGAAAAACACAGCTTGAACAAAACAGATGATTGGTTCGACCAGAATACAATGTCAAATGTCATATGAAAGTTATAAAGCATTCAGGGTCTGCTGTGTCTCCTCAACGAGGTTAAACAGAACACTGTGTACTGTCATACAAGAATATATCCAATGGTAAAATCTAAATCCTTAACATATATTACTACACATATCAGATAGTAATAATCAAATTAATATAACAAATCTGAGCAGGTTGTCCGCGCATTTTAATAAATAGAAATATTTGGCACCAGTGTATTGATAATGTGTCACAGGAGAAAGTAATACAATAAATTCCAGTGTTTCTGTTTTTTATTCTCTATGTAAGACACATTAGTGCAGTAAATTTCCTTCCTCTTACTGCATGTTCCCTCTGCCACAGCTCAAAAACTGGACACCTATTCTTGTTACATAGGCCTCTGGCACATGTGCCATGTGGCATTAAATATAACTGCAGTTCGTTGCAGGCACCACCTGTTGCGACACACCAGATCTTAGTGTTCACACACGCCTTTCGAGTCGTTTTCTTCTAGCAGTTGAATATTGCATAACCTGGAAAAACAGATCTTTTAAAGTGTCAATTCCTTTTTCCTGCTAAGACATTGAGATTGATCTTTTCAGGGAGTTCAGGAAAGCAACCATAACAACTGTCACAATAAATACTGTACATTTTACAATAAGCAGCAGATAAACTTAAGATAAGCAGCCATCAGTGTGTTTCCCTCAGACAAAGATAAAGAACATGTGCCATCAAAAAAGGGATTATATGTCCCTTGTTACAAATTACAGTGTTGTCACAGTTCGACATCAGGTATTCAAATAGCAGCTATCACTTTAAAACAAGTAAACTACGGAGTTGATAGAGAAAATCCTCTTCTTTGCTCTTGTGGTCTCTGCAGCGTCCATTCATATAGTCCCAAGCACAGCGCTTGCAGTAGTTGTACAAATGATGCTCTGCTTTCTTCAGCGTGCTGTTCAGGTCCAGTGTTCCCTGAAGGCTGCACAAAAAGACAAATGTTTAACCACCACACACATTGATTCACTCCCTTTTCTGGTGAGAGTTTCATATCTTGGTACACAGACAAACCTGCTGGTGAACTGGATGAGTTGTACATCGTCTCGACACCGCAGCAGGAACTCTCTGTTCTCTAACAGGATGGCTGCACAGATGAAGAGCTCAAAGGTGAAGTCAGTGTTGATGGCCTTCAGCTTTGACTCTGAGTTCTCCTCTGCAGAGACATATCACTACATTAAAGTCACACATTAACAGAGGGAACAATTTCTCCACATGTAGCCTTATTTATTTTTTACGTATGGGTCTCACCTGTGCTGTATTTCTGTGCCAGCCTTTCCTGATAACGGGCTTGGTCTACTTGCTGGGAGATAAGCTCCAGGTGGTCACAGCTCAGGATCTCGAACAAACGCAATGCATCACTGTGTTCAAACTCTCTCTGGAAACCCAGCAACAGCCACCTTAACAGACGCATGTCACATGCACACACACACACAAATGAATTTGAATGTGGAATAAAAACGCATATATAAATACAAAATGGTACCAAACAATCGTAGATATACCTATGGCAAAAGGTGAAGCTCTCCATGCTGTCTGTGACCAGATGAGCATAAAGCTGAGGGTCCAGTTCCTTTAACAGGGCTGCCTCCAACTCTGAAAGACATGAAACACAACTCTTTCATATGCTGACACTGCAGGGCCTAGACTCATGTATAGACTGTGCGTTGTTCCAGTGAAATTTGTATGAAAACAACAAACTCTAGTTCAGGAAATGTTGCTCAAAGTGTTGTGAAACAGGGAAATGACATGTACTGAGTGCTTCACATGAAAATAGACAGAGAATGAGCATGGAAGCAGTGATAGATTCTCCACTGGATAATAGTGATGAAAATAACCTTAATATATATAATGTATAAAAATAAAAAGTAAAGTGCTGTATAAGTGTGAAGCTGTGTGCAAAAAAGACCTTCAGGCCTGCAGCAGGAAAGTTAGAGCTGGTTAAAGGCTTAATTGAAGAGATAAGATGTGGTGGAGAAGTAAAATATGTCTGCCTATAACAACATTTTATTTTATTTGTAGTATGTTTTGTCTGGTTTTGGCTTCGTGTTTAGTTATTTTGTTCATTTTTATTGATGATCCTCCAAGTCATGCTAAGAAAAATACAGACTTCAGATATCTGTAAAAGACAGATTTCAGAAAGAACTAATTAGTGCAATACACTGCATGAGAAATGCAACTTTAATACATAATGTGACTGATGACTGTGTATACTAAAATGATTGTTGTGGACATCAGTTTTTAATGCCTTTGTTTTACCACTAGAGGTCTCAAATCCTTTTGTGTTTACATTTAGGAACAAATCTCATTTCCCACCTATTTTCCTGTGCAGACCATCAGCCCTGAAGTCCTTGGAGAACTTCTCCATGTAGCAGGAGAAACTCCAGAAAGTGTCGACCTCAGAGTCAAGAACCTCCAGGAAGCGACTGCACAGGTCATTCATTCCTTGGGCATAACTGACCTCTGGAGCAACAATCAAGGCATGTGGTGCACAAAAGAATTAGTGTATTTCATGTCACAACATATATCCTCTAATCTTGTCAATAAACCAGAGGTGCACTCATTGTTTACCTGGATGAAAAGCAGCATAAGTGATGAGGATATCTCTCAAAACCAACAGATTTCCTGAACCTTCACCCCTGCAGACATAGACGTGAGAAGAATGAGTTCAACACTGCAGAAACTAATTTGATGTGCACTCTATGGAGTTGCCAGCTTAATTTATGACAAGCCTTTATAGTATGGAAATAACCCGGTTACATAGGACAAGATGATAGTTGCTCCCTCATATGATAGGTAGCAATGAATTCAGATTTCCCTTTTGTTATTTGGAAAATACTAAAATAGTTTGATTAGTTTACATGAATGGCAAATTAAAGGTAACAGAGAGTAAAATGGTGTACATTCGGTCATTTTAGGAGTGAAGTAGTTCTTTAATATTCTTATATTATTTCTGTTTACAGTTAAATAATGCTGAAACCCTAAAAACTGCTGGCGTTACATTTAAAGATTTACTGCCTGGTCCAGAAGAAAACAAAGCACGAGAAACTGTTTAACTAAAGTGCTGTGCAATAATATGCCAGGATCCCTTCACTCTAGTAAACATTAAATTGTATTTAATCGCCCTTTTCTACAACCTTTTCTACTACTTGTGCTTTAAATCTATTGTACATTTTCTGTATATTGCACATTTTCTGTTATTCGTTGTTTCCTGCCGAGGGACTATAGATAAAAATTAGCTTATGGCTAACTCTAGTACAGCTAAGACGCTGTGCATTGTCACTGTCGGATAAACATATAAATAAAAAATAAATAATTCAATGTAGCCTTGTTGTTAGAATTTATTGTGTCAGCTTGCAGCCTCATATTAAATCTGGCTTCCCACAGTCACTCTGGTTGAACTGAGCTAAAAATGAATGAACCCTTTTAGCTGCTTAAAACTAAACTTCAGGATGTGAACACATTGCCAAGGGTTGGCAACCACATCACATACTCTCTCTGTTGGCACAATCTTGAGTATGCTGAGAAGGAAAACCGCAACAATGGCTCACAGTGACTCACTGATAATAGCTGAGGTCTCTGTTAGTTCTTGGCACGTCCTTGTCAATGATTCTTGTGGCTTCCCGCAGCTCCTCTTGGTCAAACGTGACCCGCTCAAACAGTATCTGGTAGCAGGATGGAAACACATGTTTGGCCACTATTGATTGTGATCTCACTGTTAACGGTTTTAGTGGAGTCCAAGCATGTCAATACACTTAATCTTGTTCTGGCAGTTGAAAGAGTAAGCAGTGTCATTGTGTTGCACGTGAGGTGTGTCACTATCTAAATGTACACATCTATCAGCTGTTACTACGTGCACCCCTGGAGAGTGCATTTCACTGAGTACAAAGAGATCAAATGATACCATATGTAAATAAATGATTAAAAAATGTGTTTAACATAATTAGATCCTGCTGTGTAATTTCCCTAAACACATATCACTCCTCCCACTCTAAGCACATGATCCCTTCTGTCACACAGAGACAAAGAAAATATATAAAGTGGAACTACAGAAAAAAAAAACATGACACCAATGTTAAAAGAACTGAAATACATATAAAACACTGAGACATATGCTTTACAAGTATACTCACATATATTTAACTCATATTCAACTAACCTGTGCTTGAAGCTCCAAGAAAGCCAGTCTGTCCCTGACCTCCTCAGACTGGTCCTGGGTCTGTTGCTGCGCCTGTGTCTGCCTCTGGTCAAAGTACCTGACTGCTGCCACCAACTCAGCTGGAATGAAGAAAGGATCATGTGATCATAGCAGGGCAGGAAACAGAGAAGAAAAACAAGACTGAAAGGTTGACACACTTGTGTTGGTGCATGTTTGGGTTCATACCGTCAGTGCCGTTGAGGTGCATCCGCACAGCCGAGGGAAGGAACTGCTGCCACTTTCTCTTCATGACCTGATAACGTACGACCATCTGCTCCTGCAGCAGAGAGCGCTCCAAAGCTGTCGAGCTGCACGGGTACATCCCGAACAGGAAACGCCACACCAGGCCACGCTCAGAGGGGCACACGCCACCTGGAACAGGGGTTAAAAACCTTTTGATCAGCAGTCGATAAAACTCACTCACCAGTGTTTTGAAGCTAAAAGGGTACTCGAGCTGTTATCAAATCGATCTCTAACTCACATGTGGGAATTAGAGCTTTACGGAAAGGAATTTTAGCAATTAATTGCTGATCTAAAATTTTGCTGAACTTTACCCTGCTTTCATCAGGATTTGAGATGTCTTATGTAATGTTTTGCTCCACTGGTTCTTTAATCTTAAGTTCTCATGTTTGCAGGGATGGAATGTGCATAAAGGCCAAAAGGCCAAAAGGCCAAAGAAAAGTAGGGTGAGTCTCCACATTCCTGCTCACAGAGTGATGTTTCACCCCGGCAACAACTGCAGTGTATGGACGTCAGTTGTCCTGTGGCCAGTGCTCAATCAGCATGCCAATAGGTGATGCCAGGTGCAGTTGATTGGCACTATAACTTTCATCAGGGGCTGGATTTTACATATTTAGGAACACATCAGAAGCACTAATCCAGATTTATCTACATTTGTTGGCTTCACACACTTCACTGAATGTTTTTGTCCGACTGGTGAATCTCATGTGATTTGATTCGGCTTCTAAGAAATCATACCAACCGTCTAAATGGTATCTGTTGTTCTCTCACTGTAGTCACGCTGTGGTTCTTTGCTCCAGGGGGTCAGATGTACAAAGCAATGTTCGGTTTTAGAGAATAGTTTGACTGTGGCTCAGCAGATAATGCCTTGAAGCAGAGCATCACTTGACTTCCTCTTGTCTTGCATGTATTGATCATCATCTTTCCTGTTGTAAAATTTAAAGGGGCAGCTATGCTCCATATGCTAATCATCAAAATTCAATAGGAAACATTTTTTTTGTTATTCAGAATAATAATCTTTCTCACCAAGTGTTTAGTGTAAGGAAACCCACAGAATTATGTGATTATATAACTATTGAACAGGCTGTGCTGCACATCATACACACTCATGTCATACAATACTGTATTAATACAAAAAGTTACGAATAATCTTTCAAACTTGAATTTCACTGGATCAGGAAGGACTTTGTAATTCTAAATGGGCATTATGGGATTAATTGAGATTTCAACCTGCCCTGTTGTGACCTCAAGATCATTATTTTCTACTGCATTAATTTCAGTCTGAGCCTACTTATGTTGCATGCAAAAAAAGTTGCCATACATTTGCTATGTAAAGTTAAGCTATAAAAACAGCTACCAAATATATTGAGGAAAATCACTTAATTAATTGACTGCAGGTGCAAAGTTGAAGCCCAATATCTGCACTTTTAAAAAAACATCTGTAGATAGATGGATAGATAGATACCGTTTTTAAAAATATGCATCCTGAGTCTTGACTCGTCGACCCTCCCCTCGGCGTCCATGACTCCCGGTAAGGTGAGCCGTGCGGCGGACAGAGCAGGAGAGCTGACCGCTGCTACCCTCCTCTGGAAGCGGACATGTGGCTGCTGACTGCCCGGTGAGCTGGTCTCCTCTCCCGCTGCCTGCCGCGGACTCCCGTCACTCAGATCCTCCATCTGTCCCTGCTGAACTCGCGATCACACCACGCACAGGTGAAGAGGAGCATCCACAATGTCTCAACAGACAACAAACTGTCATCCTCCTCCTCCTCCTCCTTCTGCACACTACTGCTCGGTAAACAGCGTGTCGCTTCCCGGTCTACCCATCTGGAGCTAAAACCTCTCAGCACTGACTTCTTCCTACATGCGTCGACTCGTTCAACATCACACAACTTGTTGAGGGAGTTTTGGCGATGCGTTCCCAGCTCGGTCGAGTCTCATTCTCCCATCCAGGAGTCATATGACTGCACCTTGAGATCCGAGTTTGGCCCACATTCCAGGTGGACTTCAGTGCCAAAGTTCACATTGGATTTACCCGTATGTCTCACTCCACCTAGTGGTGTCATCAAGTACCAACAGACTGCCATAAATGTGTCCCAGACACATCCACTTGAATAAATTCTACATAATGCATAAGAGGCACAATTCCAATTTAAAGTTATAGTTTAATTATTTTTTAATGATTTAACTTTTCTTTAACAGCTGTGAAAAGCTGCAAAACAACCATAAAGAGACACAAAACAAATTCAAAGAAATTCAAAATGACTACAAAAAGTGCAAAACAACCACTGGTGAATTATATAACAAATCCAAAACACTTACAGTTACAAAAACTGTTACAAACAGATACAAAATGACAACAAAGATAAACAAAGGATTACAAATGGATGAAAAACAACCAAAGTTTAAAAAAATGAATGAATACAAAGCACATCATAAATTCAAAGTGACAGAAAAGTGTTTCAGAAAGTACAACAAAGAGCCTCAAAATGACTACAAACAGACCCAACAACCACAAAAGATGCAAAATGACAGCAAAAAAGAACAAAACAACCACCTGTGAAAAATGAAATGCACCAAAAACGATAACCTAGTTAGAAAACAACTAACAACAACTGTTAGAAACAGACACAAAAGGACAACAAAGAGACCAAAACATATACAAGAGATGCAAAACGAATGCAAAAGGTTCAAGACAAGACAACCACAGAAACACATTTTAAAAGTGAAACAAAAATGTAAAAAATGGACAGAGATGCAAACCAGCTGCAAAGAGACACAAGAGGGCACAATTCATTCACAGCTAATAAACTAACTATGAAAACGGGCAAAAACAGATAAAAACGCAGTATGTGTCTTGCTGCTGTGTGGGTAAGACGTTGGGGCCCGTCTTTTCCCAGGGGCCCACGGTCTCCTAACCCACCCATGATGTCAGCATTGTATTAGCCTTGAAAAAATGTCAGACAATTATTTAACTGGGATGCAAATTTAATGGCACTTGACCAACTCACACGTTCACTGCTCGTATGGGAAATCATTGAAACTAGTGTGTGCAGCAGAGATGCCGGTTTACAGATAGCATCTATGCGTGTGTGTGTGTGTGTGTGTGTGTGTGTGTGTGGCTACCTTTATGTCACTCCTATATCTGTCTTAAGATGCAAAGACTTCCTCAGTATTGTCACACTTTTGAGCTCTGAGTGTTTTGGGCATAGATAAAAGATAAATTGAAATAACTGTTGGTTGTTTAAAGAGGTGTGAAACCACCCTTAAAATGCTTCACCTCCTGTATCCAACACACGTTCACTGTGCCCTATTTGTACTTTCAAATGATTTGAATGATTTCAAAGTCATACTGTGGTCAGTGTTGACTTTTCTGTCCCAACTTCCTTTTTTTTTCAAGTCACGCTGAAACAGGAAACACACCCAACAATTTCACATCAAAGTAGAGATCTAATGCATATTGACGAGGCACAACAAAGCCCTACACGCGCTCCTGGGTCCTTCCAACAGTGAGTATCTACTTTATACAAATTATAGGCAGTTTAACTCCAGAACCTTGTAGCCTGTAAGCTAGTAGACACTGTTGTAACAGTGAGTTCACTCTCAGGTGTCAGGGGTGTGTAGGTTAACCACAGAATGTCTTTGTTGAATCAGATGAAGCTGCTGGGCCTGATTGCTCTTATTCTCATATTGATGCTGGCCTCTGCTTCAGAAGGTGGGTGACATAATGAGTTGTGTTTTTTTTTGTAATTTTATCTCATGAAGTATGCACTTTGATGAATGTCCTTTTTTCTTTGGTTTTGAACACAGATGAATACTGGAATATTACTGTCCCTACACACTGTAATGCAACGTTGTATTCAGACGTGACCATCAATTGCACGTTATTCTATCCGCTCAAGTACATCGAAAACACTGTTCAAATTTACTGGAAGAAGCTTGTGAAGAGTGACTTTGATACCGGCGACAGTGACAGATATGCATTCGTTTCTCATCCAAATACCTCGTTTGTGCTCGAGAAGTACAGAGGAAAGACAGAGCCCCTTGAAAGTAAACCTGAGTCCGTTGAATATGCAGTCAAAGGAAACTGCTCCCTCAAGATCTACAATATCACGGAAAACGAAGACAGAATCTATGTGAGAGCTGTCGCAGAGGAGAACGGGAAGGGGAAATTCAGTTTTTATGATAATCTTGTCTCAATTTCTGTATATGGTAAGAATTTTATAAAAAAGTTAAGTAGGATTTAAATCATATATTGTCAAATTGTTAAATATTATCATATTATTCATAAAATATAATGAAAGATAAATAAAATGTTTTCCCCCAGCTCCAGGTGATGAGCCAGTCCCTCCTCAGCCAGGTACAACCTGTCAGTTTTTATCGTCTCAATGGTGTTATTCTTATATAGTTTCCTATTGTTGTTTATAATTTCTCCAATAGTTCTAACAAAAAAGAGTCAGGTGAAATGCACATTCTAATGAAAGCTCTTTTCCTTTTTCAGATTTTACATTCCCACCAGTAGTCACTGGAAGAACACCAACGAGTACGTTTACACAGTTTGCTTCTCAGAAGTGTTTCAGATGAATATTTAACACATCAGTTCATTATGTTTTTATGAAAAAGACCATTTTCCACAGCAAAATGTTTGTTTGTTTTCTCCACACCAGGTGCGAGCCCAACGTCTCCAGAATCATGGTATCCGGCCGTCTTGGGATCAGTTGCTGCACTTGTGATCATTATTATTGTCACAGGAATTGTCTTTTGCATTAAACACAAAAGGTAAGCTCACTTTTAGCTCATTTGTGAATTGAATGTCTGGTCATGACCATGAGTTGATCCTTGTTGTTGATTTTCTTACGTAAATCATGTGGAGACATTCTAAAGTCCCCCTCCAATCAAAAATGTCTTTTTCTGTGTGCTCACTTTACATCTGAGTTGAACACATACACACATGATTTTGTCACATTCAAGTAGTTTGGAAGTCAATTCTTTAATGTGGAAAAGAAGGAATACATTTTATTTTGAGAATATTTAATGAGATAATTGACATGTTCAAGGAAAACCCATATCAGACTCATGTTGTCCTTAGCAGACTATCTCCATATGTTATAAAACATGTCTTACTTTATATACGTTTACGTAGGCAGACATTGCTATGCTCAAATGGCTGATGACCTTCAACTGTTTCCACAGGTCACAAGCTTTCACCAGGGAGGAATCTGGATATTACGAAAATTTTAGCCGATCAACATCAAGCCAAGCCGGAGGGTTTGTTTCATGACAAAAAATAAGATCAAGTTAGAAAGGAAATTTTGAATGAAGATATTGTTTTCATCACTTAAAGTATTAATGAGCAAAAAAAGAAGACCTTTGACTGTAAAGAAGGTTAGGTCAGGTCAGGTTAGGTCATTTCACAACATGTGAATGTTGACACATTTCCGATCTCCTGTTTCTCAAATGAGAATCTAACCGGGTTTCTCTTGTCTTTTCAGAGACGCATCTGGCAAAAAGCAAGACAACCAGAAACTTTCTGAGCTGAAGGCCATTGATGAACCTATCTACATGAACACTGAGGTACAATAACCCCACTCTCTTTTGTGCTTCATTTTACTAGGAAGATGGTAACTAAGACACAAAAAAGTGCTACAAGAAAATTCCACTGGATACCTTTGATGTAACCGACTGAATTGTCTTTGCAGGCCCCTCCAGTTCACATGGATCAAAGTATGGATCGCACAGAAAGTATATATGCAAACGTGGATTATTCAAAATAGTACAAAGTTTCATCTCACTAGTCTATTTGGACCTCACTTCATGTGTTTTGTGCACATATTAATGTCTATGTGCAAACATGGTTTTTCTTATCACGAGGAACGAAGGATTCACAGCTTCCTCAAAGGGATTTTATCATGTAAAGTCTACAGGCCATTAATACAGCAGCTGAGTTATGATTATTAGTTAGTATGCTGCAAATTCTGTGAGATACAGGAATGATTTGTTAAACATGAACTTGCTTAGTTCCTTATATTTTTAAAGAGAGTATCATGCTGTCAGGTCACAAGCTTTAAAGCAGCAGCATTTACTGGGACACAGGCCAGGTCCCCCTCAATCTGATCGGCCCACACGGACCACCATGTCTATGTCTCTTTCCCCTCGACAACTGGGCCAGTGCACTGACAACCTACTCAGCTGATGAGGAAGACTGCTGCAGTGCAGCCCAGCCTCTATAGGCACATCGTACTTTCTGAATAACGCACTCTTCAAATAGCAGGAAAATACTGCACCGTTGACTTTAGACCAGGTGTTTTGTCGGCCAATGGATTAATCGCTTTCTGCTGCCTCAAGACGGCAATGCACCAACAGTGCGCCTGGCCACACTTCATTTTAAGATCAACATGCTCATGGACACTGGGCGAGGCAATCACAACTGTGCCGGTCTGAAACTAGCAGTGACAGGGGTGTTGTGCTGTGCCCTGCTTTGCTCCTGGGGTCAGATGGGTCCTATAGATAGATGGGGGACCATATAGTCTGTGTCCAGGGGCCAATTTTCCCTTTGCATTAGGCTATTTGGAGTTACAAACAGCTGTTGCTTTTGCGTTATTTCATACAATATTGAATGTTGTTTATTGTATTTATTTATTGGATTGGACATGTAACCATTGGTAACATACAGCTTATTGTTTACTGCTTATAACCAGGGCTTTAAATGTGTCTGAACACATTATTACTTATTTTACAGTTATATTAATATCAATCTTTTAATTGTTACTACGACATTACCTTTACCTTAACAGAGCATTCTAGTTTGCTAACAATAACCATAGTTTATTTACCTTAACCATAATGTTTCCCTAGCTTCAGCAACTCAAAATACTGGCATTGAAGATCAAAAAAAAAAATCAATCCGGGGTTTTTCAGGACTGTCTGGTATCGACGTTCTTGTCTGGGCTTGCAGCCTTGATAACTCGCTCCATGACCCTGTTCAACTTTTGAGCAAATCAATGTCATAACAAAAAGGGTTGATAGTAAACCTAAAATATAACGAAATTTGAAACCCAACTTTTTTTAAAGACCTTTGAATTACATGATATATAATCCTGCACTGGCCTGTATATGCTGCAGTACAACAAACACTTTAGTCTGCCAGTGTTAGGGCTGATACAGGAAATTATATCAAGCATTCAAATTAGCACATTCGTTTTGCAAGTTTCTTTTAGCATCTCATGACCAGAGTTCTGTTTTCTGTGAAAAACTGTCTGTATAAGTTCACTTGAAACGTTTTGGGTGTACTGATGTATTTTTCTCATCTTTCTCAACATGTTTGCCAATTCACTTCCTGTGTCATCTGTGCTGGAGTTGAAACTTCTGTTTTCTTTTCTGATTCGGTCTCCTGTTTAGATTATTAAATTATTACTTGTAATGAACAGTACCAAACAACAAAGGGTTAAAAGTGGATGTCGTTGCTTGTCCACCATTGTCTACAGTGTCTATTCTTCTTGTACTGCAATTGTTGTATAAAACTGAACTAAACAATGGGTATACGCCTGTGGTAAATAAAGTGGAAGTGAGTGAAGCATCTAATGTTGCTACTGTCTTCTGTTTTCTGTTTTCACTTTGTTGGGCAATACTTGCATTCTGATAAGAACTTGCAGAGAATTGGGCTTTCCTTGACCTTGGTTTATCCGTGTCCCACATACTGCGCTGGCTCATCATCTTTGCTGAGAGTCTGTTATTGTCCCAAGTTTGTCTGGTCAATGAGTTAGTTTTGCATGCTTCTTTACAGTGATTTCTGTTCTGTTACAGACCAAAGTAAGCAAATGCTTATTTCATACTTTATAACACAACATACTACACTAAGTTGAACAGTGTCTACAGTCCTGAATTGTTTATTTTAACATACATCATCACCATAAAACTTCCCCAGTTTGTTATTTAAGAAGACAATATTTCTTTGCATCACAAGTTTTCTGAAATTTTATGTTTCGATAGCAAATAAGGTAAGAACTCATAAAAAATGCATTTATTTGCACATATTTCCAGGACGTAAATCTGAACATTGAGCAAAGCAAATGTCAAAGTTGTTATTTTTTTGATATATTGGGTTCACAGTTTTTAAAGACGGAAAGTGAGATATCTCCTTTTATAATTTCATAAATGTTACATTGTTAACTTTTAGTGAATCTAGGGGCAAATCTACAGGGGCAAATGGATAAAAAAAATATAATACAAAAAAAACACTAAATGTTTGTTTTGGAGGTTTTCTTTCCATTTTTCTGAAAAAAACATGTTATGGGAGAAAAATTGTCCAAAACCTCAAAAATGACTATGACTGTAGTGTCTCGCCTTTAAAGCAAAATGGCAGTAACATAATAATTCAACAGCTAATAAAAATACACAATCGGCCTTTTCTTCTCTGTGAGGCTTTATGACCTCATCTATCTGACAATCACATGACTCTTAAAAACATGCCTGAGCAGCAAAGCTGTGGATTTTAGGAATGGGAGTTTCCCCGCAGTTGATTTTCTCAGAATGAAATGTGGCGACTCTGGGATTCCCCTGAAAAAAAGGCGTGGTGTTATAAATTAATCTTGTAACTCATCTATCATTTCCAAAGTAAGTCTTCTGTCTTGTAGGCGGGGCTGGCCCTCACTGGCAGACCCGAGGGCCTTTGGTTTAGAATAAAGAATGTGATGGTCTTTAAAACACAATAGCCCTTTGTTAACTTGTCTTTTTTTTTTATCTGCAGTGAGACAAACTGTAGCACCTGTTGGTTACTGGAACTGAGTGTTCTGTGGGAATCGTTCTGTACTCATTTACAAAAGCAACAGAAGTATCATGTTAAACAGGTCAAACAAGAAAAAAATCACACATTTCAACAACATCCTTCCCCTGAGCTGAGAACGATGTAGCAGTTTAAACGCCAACTCTCATTATGAGCTCAGCTCACTGTTAAACATTTGGTAACACTTGCAATTTTAAAGGGCACAGCTCGACTATAAACATGACATCCAAAGACACTGCACAAATCTCACAAGCTCGGCAAGAGAAGACGTATTCAGACAGCTGTTAAAAAGGATTCAGAGGTGAGTGAATTATTAGTACGTGTGCAAAAATACAACAAAAAAGAAACTGTTTAATATGTATTTATCCTTATGTTTTTCTAACACTCTGTCACTTCCTCCTCAGTGATGCAGCTGAAGTTGTGGTTTTCCTTTCTGCTGTTAAGTGGTGAGTCCTGCATTAAAATACAGTTGCATGAAATACTTTAACTTACACTTAATGCTCTCTCTTGCTTTCAGTGATCCATGGCGTCCATTCCTCTCGCCGCCAATGGACAGCAAACGTCCCAACAAAGATCCAGGTCCTGCAGGGCTCCTGTGTGGTTATTCCCTGTGCCTTCTCGTACCCCGTCACAAAGGTGGTCATCAACAGCAGGGTAGGTTTCTGGAAGAAAGGGAAAAAGGTTGTCTCAACCACTGTCCCCAAATGGAAACTGCCCGAAGAGTACAAAAAAAGAACCCAGTTTTTGGGAAATCTGCAACAACAAAACTGCACCATGCTGCTGGATAGCGTCAGGAAGACTGATGTCGGCCCTTTCTACTTCAGGATTCAAATGCCGCCATACAGAAGCCACTCCTACACACAAAAAGCAGTGTCTATTGATGTCATAAGTAAGTATTATTGTTTATTTCAATCATTTGAAGAACTAATATTTGAATAATTGTACTATGAGTCTCATTGCTGTATGTTTTGACTCTACAGGCAGTCCACAGCCTCCATCTCTGTCTGTGAAGGTGAACGATCAAGTCAGAGCCACCTGCTCCGTGTCTCACGCCTGCCCATGGATTCCCCCTGAAATCTCCTGGAACCACGCTGGAACCATCACCCGCCGATCCAAGAGGCTGAACACATGGAAGTGGGAGACGGTGTCGACCTTGACCTTTGACCCTCGAGCCGCCGACCACAACAAGCCTTTGAACTGCACCGTGCGGTACAGAGGAGGGAAGCAGGCGATGAACTCCATGATTCTGTGAGGTTATGACATGATGATCGCCTGAAATAAAAATCTGTAGTTTAATGTCTCATAGCTGCTACATTTGTACATGCATACTCTCCATAGAGATGTTGATAAATATTACACTTATACAGTATGGTGAGAGGGAGATACTGTTGGACTGACTGAACTGTATGTCTACACTGTTAACACTTAGTTAGTTAACACTTCTCTGAGCACTGTCAAGACCTGAAATGACTGCCCGATCTCTTTATTCAATGTCACTCTCATGAACTTTTATTTTCCACCTTATATGTAGTGAAATTAGGCTTCTGTCAATATGATTTCATGCATCTGATTACCATTAAAGACCATATATAATATATACATGGTATAAGAATGTAAATTCATTATTTAACTGAATAAATGTGGCCCATACTTATACAACAAAACAAGAAAAACAAAAGTGTCCAAATAACTCTGAATAATCCATCATATGTGGAATTTGCGAGTGAGGATTTATGTTTAGGTGTCATGTCTGTTCAATGTGTAAACCATCATTTTAGGACAGGCATCGTGTTCTTTGTCCCGTCTGCAGTTGATTTATGCTATAAAACAAATAAAGCATTTCAAATTTTAAGCAAACATGACATGCCATTCATGACCTTGGGATAAAAAAAAGTCAGCTTTAGATTTTTCTGCATGTTATAAATGACACAAGGGGCTCTCTCTTATAAAATGTTTTTTAAATAAATATTACAAATGTTGGGGCTGTAACTGAATAATATTGAAATTCTTAAAAGGGATTTGTGTGTTTAAAGGTTGGGAGGGTTTGAGGTCTGAGGCTTGTGCTGAGGTTAGAATAGTGCGAGTGTTTGAGTTTAAAATGTAGGATTATCACTTCAGTATTTTTATCGACAACGGTCAGCTACAGAGCTTCCTCTTTTCCTTCCTGTCACTTTACCATTATCACAGCCCACAAGGGTTTTTCCACATCGACCTGAGCAGCACACTCAGAATAGCTTTACTTTCTCACCTCTGCCCTCTTAAATAACTGGTAAATGTGTTCATACATACGGATACATAAGGGCTATCTGAAACTCAGTTAGTTGATAAAAAAATTTAATTTATTTCACAAATGTTTTGAGAGGCAACTGCACATACAGTAAATGTTCAATGCATCTGTATGCTTGATGATGCTACATACTTTAGCTTCACTTTATGGTTTATGTTGTTCAGCAGGAAGTCGGCATTTCAAAACGTTTACAGCTCTGTTCTTATCTGTCACTCTGATAAAGCAATAATGCCTGAAAGAGGAAATTCAAAAGAGTGTACCTTGTGCAGAATGTGATCTTATTGGGTGACGCATAATATAAAAAATAACAGTCACTAAACATATTAGCGAGTAAAAAAATGAAAGCAGTTTAATGGTGATTTTTCACAAAACATATGATACTGTTGATGAGACAAGTAGTCAGAGAAAACAAATACCAAAAGTTATTTTTAGACATTAAAAAAACCTTTTTCACAAAAATATATAGAGACAGAAAAATAGCACTTATATACAGAAGATGGCATATGAATATATTTTTTTTTATACTTTCTTGACCCACATATCAGGCAGAGAGTGCAGCTGTCCCTCCTTTGAATTCAGCAATTGGCGTATATTGCGTCATCCCAGTCATTCTGAATAGGAAACAAGAATAACTCTCATTTTTCATGCATTGAAACAACAAATGAAAGAATGAATGAATAAAGAAAACTTAACTAACCTCCATGTTGCCATACACATGATCATTGGCGTAAATGTCGGAGCAGTGCACATCATCATAGCTTCTCTCTTTCCTGAGAGCAGAATGCACCAAATTTAACACACACGGTTTTGTTTGAAGTTTGCTTCCTTATGGTATTTTACATCATGAGGATATTTATTGTTTTAATAGAAACCTCTTTGTTGCAGAATACTGAGAGAGTGTCACATCTTTCTCTGCCTTCACTGTGTTCACGTGAGGAGTTGGTGCAGCCTCAGGTCGCCCCCTGCTGGAAGAATAATAGATTTCAGTTCAGAAACTAAAAAAAACAATTTGCACAACCAGTCAACCCCAGCAATGCAAACTTTCTTCTGTAAAGCACTTTAGTCCACTTATACCATGTTTAAATGTACTCAAAATTTATTTACAAACTGCAAAGTCAAACACGCTACAACCTCATGCCCTATAGGAATTGTAAACTAATCTCTAGTTTCTAAGACTTATTTCCACTCTACATTGACACATACCACTATATGCATGAGGTGAATATATATATATATATATTTCTTTCTGGTGTTTACAACTTAACTTTAAAAAATGTACACACTTTTTAAATATCTTGTCATCTTTCTAAGCTATAGTTTTTTACTGTTTGTTTTAAATGACAGAAATCATTCTATAGCAGCTTACCATTTTTTAATAACCATAACTGTTATTAAAATCATCACCAAAGCCCCGCCTACTCCAGAAGCGATGACAATAGAGAGATTCTGCATCTTACCTGTCCAAACAGAAACCATATATGAAATGCAGGTATCAATATGTAATGCACATTGGAAATAAAAAAACAAAAAAAAAGTCCTTACTGTTAACAGGTAAAGAGAGTGTGAGGTTGGAATTGCCCAGCGTGTTGTTTGCCAGACAGACGACCACAGAGGATCCAAACTCTGCCTGCAGGGTCCCGATGGTAACAGAGCCGTGCTTCTCTACCTTGGTGCTTGGCAGGACTCTGTCTGAAAGCACAAACTGGACCATACAGGGAGGCTTGGACTCTGCAATGCACACACACTTCATCATTTCTGCCTCTGAGGAGCAGGAAGAAGCAATCTTGATCTCAGGGGCATCTGGAAGCACAAGAAATGTACAAAGAAGTTAACCACGAAACATGGTTAAATGAAAACTTTCTCCTTTATTGTAACATTGTTTACTTACATAACACATTGAGCCGCACAGAGGTGGATTTGCCTTGTCCCACAACATTGACAGCAGTACAGTACAGAGCTGCTGTGTGTCTGGAGACGTTCTGCAGCGTGTAGGAGTTTCCTTGGTGCAGCAGAGCACCAGTTTCACTGTGCCACTGGTAGTCGTTGGCAGCAGGGTAAGCATCACTGGAGCATCTCAGCCGCACAGTCTCTCCCTCCTTCACGTCTGACTTGTGCTCTACTTTCACATTCACTGGTGCGTCTGCATGGAAACATACAGATAACTGTTCATGATGCCATAGTGGAGCACATTTTGTATTTGTCAGGGTCTGTTATGTATCAGTTCCCTGTCTTATTTGACAGCCTCCATGTTCATGATTACAAGCCCTCTCCCTGATGTGTTTCACCTGTGTCTCGTTGTGCCTTCCCTCCTGTGTGTATTTAACCAGTGTCTTGTCTTGTCTCTTAGAGCAGCATTCCAGCGTCTATGTAAGTGAGTTTCCCGTGTCTGACCTTTTTGTTCCTAGTTTCCAAGTCTTAGCCTTTTGATTTTGTACCTTTGCCTGTCTGATTCCCTTTCTGGATTTTGACCCTTGGACTGAATTAAAAGACCTTGAGAACAGATTTTTGCCTGCCTGCATTTGTGTCCGCCAGTCTCTGTGTTCCTGATAGTATTCTTATACGAAGTAATGCTAAAGCTGAACGGATGTCACTGCATGTAAACAAATAAGATAATAAGAGTCAATGCTACCTTTCCACCTAGTACACTTCCCAAACTAACACCAAACCAGAACTGGATGCAGTTTACCCAGTATGGGGATTAAAACTGCTGGGTTTTTTTTGTTGTTTTCTGCCTGATTTTTATTAATTTTTATATTTATTTATTGAGCCACAGGCCTACCTATACATGGTTATATTATGTAATATAGTAATTACTTCACCCCATGGAGTAGGAGTGAAGTATTGTTTTGGGTGGCAGTGTCTGTCTGTCCGTGTGTCTGCTGCATATACATCCTCTGGCCAACAGAGGACGCTGTGGGGTGAAGTCTGCCATCTCTGAATGCCTTGTGAATATCAAGTATTTTCATCCCATATATATACACTGAACAAAAATTTAAATGCAACACTTTTGTTTTTGCTCCCTTTTTTCATGAGCTGAACTCAAAGATCTAAAACTTTTTCTATATAATCAAAATAACCATTTCTCTCAAATATTCACAAATCTGTGATAGTGAGCACTTCTCCTTTGCCGGGATAATCCATCCCACCTCACAGGTGGCATATCAAGATGCTGACTAGACAGCAGGATTATTGCAGGTGTGTCTTAGGCTGGCTAAAATAAAAGGCCACTCTAAAATGTGCAGTTTTATCACACAGTACAATGCCACAGATGTTGCAAGTTTTGAGGGAGAGTGCAATTGGCATGCTGACTGCAGGAATGTCCACCAGAGCTGTTGTCTGGTGAAAAAAGTTCCACCCAGATGACGCGTCAAGAACAAGCTGTGACAACTCCTAAACTAGGGCTGCACGAAGAATAATGAAGTCATTCATTTCTTGCAGCCCTGGGAGAGAGAATAAACTCCTCTGTTCTTGTGAAGTATGTATTAGCATTAAGTCAGGGGATTGTCAAAGTCATCACAATTTATTTTGTTGTTGAGATCTTTCAGTCTTAGTCCTAAGTGGTGGGCAATCATGATGTGCCACCAGCATGGCTGAACATGCAATAGGAAAAGTGCCAAAAATAACTTTGGAAGTGTTTCACAGAAGCAGGAGCAAGCCGAATGTGCCGTCCGTCATGCAGCCAGCTCATCCAGTGTAACTGACAGTCAGGACGGCACAATGCTCTTTTTCCAATGCAGAGGATGACTGAAAACCCTCTGACAGTGACTAAACCCGAAGTAACAGGCTTCGAAGCTGCTATATTTGAATGTATGTGTCTTTTGCTAAAACTGTTTCCACATTGGGGGAAAAACCCCTTAATGCAGAATGATTTTGTATCAATGTTAAAATATCTGTTTATCTACTTTTTGGCCTCTGTGTGATTTAATTTTAGTGAATTATCAAAGCTTTTCATCCATTTTTTTCACTTTGAATCTCTTTACTTGAGGAAGGCTTCATATTAATACGACTTACTTACTGTACTAAGTTGCTGTGGCATAAACACTTACGTTCGACCTTGAGGATTCTGGTTGTCTTGTGGTGCTGTCCACCCGTGTATGTTACAGTGCACGTTAACGGCTTGTTGTGATTAGCGATGGTAGGCTGAAAGGTCAGAGTAGATGTCGCTTTCCACTGGCCGTCGTCAAGCTGTTCTGATTGAATATGTTCCTGTCCCGTGTGACTCCAGGTGAAGACGGGAGGAGAGGTGGGGCACGAGGGAGACACAGAGCAGGACGCAGACACATTTTCACCCTCCACTATTTTGTCTTCCACAGAAATATGGATGGGACTGAGTTCAGCTGAAGAAAGATTAAAAAGAGAAAGATAGGCAATGGTAAACATCATAAGGTGACTGTAAAAAAAAGTTACCCCACATTTGAATCAAAATAACATAAAGGTTAGAAAACACAACAGAGGAACTGAAAGCACATTAGAGAGAACTGTAGAGTAAAGGTATAGTACAGAAATAAATGTATGCATATTTCCTGTTTTCCTCTTAAGATGTTGCTGTTAGTGGTTACTTCATGTCATCTATTCCCCCTATTCAGTTCTAGTATAAAACAACCCAGGAATTTTAATTTTTAACAAAAGACAGTTCCCCTTGTTTAAATTCTCACATCACAAATGTAAACGTCTTCAGTCTGATTTCAAGTATTAGGGCAGGTGGAACTGTTGGTTAGGATTCAACATTAGAATGGGTTCTGTCTTGAGAAAAGGAACTGTTCTTTAAAATGAGAAGGGGGCAACTGGTTAAAATAAATCAAATAAGGAAGTGGGAATTGGATAGTTGTTGAGAATTGAAACTTAAACGACCACAGCTAACAACTCAGCTGTACGAGGCATAAACACGGCTGTTCAGTGAAGGCATGCTTTTTATGATTTATCTAACTTGATCGTTGCTTTGGATAAAAGTATCTGCTCAGTGAAATGGTAACAATGAATTGATAACATTAGGAAATTCATCAAATTACTGATTTTTTAAAAACTCAATTTTGACTGGAATTAAAACGTGAATTCTGATGAAATACAGGAATAAACTAAATGTTAAATAGACGTTTGTTTGAATCTGTTAATATCACTTACTAATCATTGTAATGGAGACTGGGTTCTCTCTGTAGGAATACTTGTCATAGTCGGTCATTTCAATCCTGAAATAAAAAGGCCCTCTGTCACTTTGCTGAAGGGGATCGATCTTCAGTGAGCAGTTTCTCTGACTGACGTCTCCCAGCAGCTCTGTCCGACCCCGATACGCCTGCATCACTTTTGACTTGTCCGGGTGACAGATGAGCTGATGTGAATCGTCGGTCCACATCCCAGTGAACCCAGTGATCCTCCTATCAGGGGGATTTGGGAAGCTGAATGAGCAGGGGATCACGACACAGGATCCAGGGAGACCTTTAACTGTGGACGGCACGTTAACTTTCCACTGTGAGGCTTCAGTTTGAGTCACTGTAGTAAAATGTAACACAAAGAGAAAAATCTTTCTGTATAAAAACAACTTTAATACACAAATATTGTTTAATTGTGCATCTTGTGATAAGGAAACCGTGTAGAGAATGTGCCATACCTTTAAAGCAGAGGAAAAACAGAGCCCATCTGAAAGAGTTCATCTTGTCCTCTCGAGGTCAGACCTACAAATAAAAGGAGAAATCTTTTCAGTCTTGTCAGGTGCTGCTGTCATTTCCTTCTAGTGAGAGATGACTTATCTAGTTTCCATTCCACTTTTAAAACACCAGAAATACACTGCCTCACACACACACAAAAAAAAAAAATCTGATTTCTGTCACGTGAGACACACACATTGGGGCCAGTCTATTAATCATCTGTTTTTTTGTTGCTCTGAACTCTTTTCACCTCTGCTGTGTGTTTTCCAGGTTTTATTGTCATTAACCGATAAAGATTTGTCTGGAAAGTGTCTCATCAGCTGTTATTATTTCTCATTCTTTTTAATCTCATCTCTGTTGTGAATCGGAGAACCCATCTCTTGGCTTTAGCACAAGGTGTGCTGCCCTGCTGCTCTCACTTCCTCCTTTGGGTATTCATTAATTTTAGTAATCATCACTTCTCCAATTTTCTATTTTTATAATATATCATATTCCCCTCTTCATGAAGCATCAACATCCTGCGCTCATGGCCATCAAGCAACAATTCTGTCACACATTTTCTGATGCAGGAATTAAAACTTCACTCATAGCTCCCTTAATTATTCCTTTGGTCATAAAAAGCACTATTGATTTATTGTGAATACTTAAAATACTGCACATTTGTTTGATGCATTACTTTAACCGAAGAAACACTGATTATAGAAACAATGAGGCGTAATAATGTGAGACATTTGCCAACAGTCACTTTTTAAATGTTCTTGTTAATGATTAATGATAATTTTGGAACATACTATAGTTTATTATTTGCACAGCCTGTGTTTGAATGTGTTTTCTGAAGAAAGGCAACAATAAAAGCAGCGGCTAAAGGAAAATGCACTGAAAATAAACCAAGAGACCAAGACAGCATCAGCTGAAGGTTGTATGTATTTGTCCAACAAGCTTTCTTACATGTGAGTTACAAACTGCAAGAGAAAATACTTTAAAATAACAACAATACGCAAAGACATAATACAATGATAAAAAAAAACCTGTGTTATACAAAGATGCAAACATTTTCCTGAACAGCAAGTGCTGATTTGAACTCCTCAAATAGTCCACAAACCTTTTGAATGACACCTCTTCATCGCTCAATTCTTAACAAGGAAACAACATTCACTGTGTGTTTCACACATGCAGAGATGTTAAGACAGGATTTCCTTTGCAAAGTTGATGCCCACGGCTACAACATGACGAGGTGTGATAAGTGTGAATTTTCACTCGAATGAGTCATATCTTTGTTTAGTTGTTTCAGTATAAAGCACTCAGCCGGTTTGACCAGATCTCACCCAATGTTAATGATCTTCACTCTTGGTTCCATTATTACAAAAAAAGGGACCTGTTGCTTTTTGAATATAAAAGCTGATGCCTCACTTCCTGTTGAGTTCACAGCTCTGCAGTCTTGTGATGAACATTTGTCTTTGCAGAGACTTCTGTGCTACAGTGTTGTCACAGCAGCAGTGAGCCAGTTTAAATATCACAACTGAGAAGATCTTCTTGCTGAGTTGTAGACTTAATTGTCCACAGTGAGTCCAGTCATTCATGGACCTTGATCTCCAACAAAAGCCGGGTTCAGCATGGCGCCCCTGCTTGGGTAGAAACTGTCGCCCTCTGGAAGTCCCAGGTCAACGTAACGGATGCTGCGATTTAGATGGGCCCTTTTTACAGAAAAACGCCGCTTTGCTTTGGCTCTCCAGAGTTCTTCCTCCCGTTGTGTCAACAAGTCCTCCAGCTTGACCGTGTCCTCTTTGGGACGCCCCCAGGACAGTTTCCTTGGAGTAGGAGTGATGAAGCCAGTGGACGCTGAGTTACCCATGACAGCAAATGTGCTTTGGTTGGAAAATCTATTATTAAAAACACAAAACAGAAAATTATGAGCTAATTTCTTTTTTTTTAAATGCTAAAACTGTATAATCCATTAAAAATAGTTTTTTTTCTTACCTGGTAACTAAAGCCGGTCACAGTGATGATGTCCCTCCTCGCCTCTGGTTTGTCCGCTGTTCCAGAGTTGAATAAGAGGCGGTCATGTGGTCTCCTCCATTTTAAAGACGCCCTGCAGAGCCGGACCCCATCTGTCATCAAAAGAACAATGATTCGTATCTGCCTGGATGAGATTAAACACAACTGTAACAATACACGTCAATCACTGCTGATGAATGGATCTTACAATCCCTTTGTAGTAATCAATCAGTCAGTAAATCAATCACTGGAAGTTATTTTCATCACACACACACTCACAAAGCGTGTTTACATTTCATCATGTTTAAAGTTGTAGTTGGTGGTTTTCACTGTAAACTTTGGTCTTTTTCACCAGTGTATCAGTCTGTACTTTAACCTCCATAGGCAGCATTTCAGCTTCTCATATTTATATGGTGAAGAGACTGTGTGTAAATGATCATGCACTCTTATTTGGACCTTAATGGTTTTCTTGTAGCAAACTGAATATGCGGTTCATATGATCCTTAACTGGAAAATATCATATTTGGATTATGAGTGGAATAATATAATATAGTGCATTAAAACATAGTCACTATCACTTTTAACGACACATTTAACCACATTGTTAATGCAGTTCAGCTTCCCCTTATACAGGAGAATAAAGTGAAGGAAAGAAAGATTTTAAGAAAAGATATGCTAATCAGTTGGCTGCATCCATTGGAAAAATATAACTAAATAATTTTACTCAAGTACTGAATTTGTGGTACTTGGGTATTTCCATTTAATATAGCTTTACACTTCTAATTCACTACATTTTGAGACAAATATTGTACTTTTTACACTACATTTAGCTGCCAGCTTTAGTCAAGATTCAACATAAAAACATGATTAATTTAAAGTGAGTTTTTAAATTAATCCACATTATATGTATGATGATGATGTATATTAAGTAGTTAAAATGAGCCATGCATTGAGAAATAAAAAGCTGCTGTTATAAATGAATCAATAATAATAATAATAGTCCAAAAATATATTTATAATATTTAAAACAATCTGAATGGGTCCATTCTGAATATCAAGTACCTTTACTTTTGATACTTTAAGTACATTTTGATACTTTTGATACTTTTTTTATTTTTTGGTACTTTTATTATTAATAATAATGGAACTGTATTCAAGGTTTTTTTTTAATCACTTTTAAACACTTAAAGATTCACAGACAATAGCAGAAACTCGTATGTTGCTTCAACTTGTTCTGTCTTAAAAGTTCTTGAACTTTCCGTCACCTTGTTCAGTCTGTTTCCTCTTCTTGTTTCACTCTCGTTCTTTGATGACTTCAGGTGCTCTTGAACAATGTTAAAGCACCACCATCTGGCCAACAAGACTTAATGAGAACTGGGTGTGTTTAAACAACCCATTGTCCAAAAGTTCTGTTGTAGGAGCTCCAGATAAAGGGAAGCTGAATAAAAAAGAAAGTGCCTTGGATTGTTGAATATATTATCAAAATGACTAAACACAGAAAGTTTGCACATATCACCCCTGTAGAGACAAATGGATAATTAAGAGAGGAGGCAATCACAACCAGAATGAGCTAAAATCTAACTTTATTGTACTAAGAAAACTGTTTACATTACTGATGCATGTGTTCAGAAAACAGGAAGTGATGGGTGTTCAAACTGAATTGTTGTTGTTTGAAAATAGAAAAACATTTTTTTATATATTTCTCTTTACTCAGTAAGCTAATTCACACATTCACACAAGGCAACACACTGTGTCATCACTGGCTATAATTAACAACTGAGAACCGCATACGCCTAGTTAATATCAACTCAACATGTAAACAGTGAATCTGCTATTGCTTTTAAGGAAACAGGCTGCTAAAACTTTCAAGCTTTGTCAACAGAATTTTATATCTTGTTTTTTGTGTTTCATTTTTTTAAGTCATGATTAAGATAATGACATTTCTCTGAAGCGACTATATCAAAGCAAGCTTGTCAAACTAACACATTCAACCCTCCAGTGAACATTTTGCCTGTTAGGTTAGGTTAGGTTAGGTTAGGTTAGCTTAGGTTAGGTTAGGTTAGGTTAGGTTAGGTTAGGTAAGGTTAGGTTAGTTTAGGTTAAGTAGAATTTAGGATTTGAAACTTTTTGGCATGTGGGAGCATAAAAAGACACTGTGGCAGTCAGTGATGGACATTACTGGAGGCTTCTGGTCACTTCTGCTTTCACTTGATTATCTGAAAGAACAAGAAAATACATGTCATTTTCTTAATTTTTACTTTATTTTTAAAGCTGTATTAATCAATGATAACTTCAAATCAAATGATGGTGTTTAAAGTGAAACGGGTCACAGATAGTATAAACTATAACTCTGCAGGGCTTTGTTGGAGGTCCAACAGCAAGCACTTCAAGACAACAGTATTGAAGTATGAGGAGTAAGAGAATAATGACATTACTTGGTATTAACATGTGATTGTCTTTACAACTGTATATCTGAATATCTTTTCATTAAATGAGGACAGACGGAGAATAATGTAAGAATACATTGCAATCACAAAGCAATCTCTTCCTCTCCCTTGTGGCCATGATTCTATTAATATAAAATGATCTGACTGTGAGAACATCACAACTGATAAAGCCAACTGTAAGATTTCAGTGATATGAATAGTCTCACTTCCTTACCTTTAAGTTCTCCTGGTGAGAAAAAGAAGAACAGAAAACAAAGTCATTTTGCATATACTTAACAATCATAGATTTTTATCAAAATGCAGTATTAAAAAATAAACATGTTATTTCTGAGAAGAAACGTGAGATCAGTGATGCATTGGTGTGTGAGTTTACTGTTAGAACAGCCACCAAATTATAATATCATTATATAAAGATAATCATAACAAGATAAATAATTATAATGCTTCTTGCCTGGAATCAGAACGCCCAACAGTTGTTTCAGCTATTTGAAAATATAATCCTTCAACTCACACCACCTTACTCTCACAGATTACAGACATTTTAGGAGCAAAACGTATATCTATTGTATCTTGTGCTCCCCAGTTCTACGAATCCAAATTTTTCTCACCTGCGAGACAGCCTGGAAAGCCGGTTCCACACACTGTGTGACCAACAAAGAAATAAATACATGAATCACAACCATGAGAGAGAAAGAAGTGAAAATCAATGTGGCACTATAAATTGATAATCTGATCTGGAATATTTAGCTCCTCACCTGCCCTCCCGATTTTGGAGCTCTGCAATGCGGTTCCTCAAGCAGACAGAAAAAACAGAATTTTATTAAGGTGCTCAGAACAAACTTCAGATATTACAGGGGTGAGAGGAAATACATTCTCACATCGTTTATGTTAATAACTCATAATGTAGCTCACTGTAATAAACTCACTTGTATCTCTTCATCATGAAAATGCAGAAGCCTACAAAGATCACAGCTGTACCAATGACCACCACTATGGGGATGATGATGTGGTTGTAGTTTTCCGAACCTGTATATACACAGAGCCAAATATAAGAGACTTTCCTCCTTTATACTGCACAAAAAATATAAACCTCAAGTAAAGAACATCCTCAAAGTTGAACAGAGTGAAAAGCTCTCACGTTTTACATAGAGAGTCATTACTGCAGAGGATGTACTCTGTCCATTGAATTCTGCAGTGCAGGTGATGTCAGTGTGGTCGTCCTTTTCCGTGGGGATGAAGGTCAGGATGGTCTCTGCTTCCCAGTAGCCAAAACGACTTTTTTTGTGTACCTCATTCATTGCACCAGTGACCCCGTCCTTGTTGGTCCGGCTCCATGTGAGTTTAGGTACATGGGTCGGGCAGGTGTGGGAGACTGAGCAGGTGATGGTGTAGGGACTTCCTTGAATGGCCGTCTTTGGGTGAGACAGTGTAGGTTTTGGAGGATCAGCTATGAAGGAAAAGAAGAAAGAGATAAAGTCAGAGGCGAATCATTTTAACAGAAAATTGGTATAAGTTTATGAATTTTAAATGTAGTTGGTGACATACGGATCATTCTGAGCTCAACACAATCCTCCACAAAGGAGAACTTGTCAGTGGTGGATGTATCAGTGGCTGATTTTGCTAATTCGATCCGGAAACAGAAAGGGCCGTTGTCATGATCTTTAACATCAGTTATTTCTAAGGTGCAGTTGTTCTGACCCAGATGTCCCAACAACTTTGTTCGGCCCCTGAAGTTTTCCAAGATCAGCGTCGGGTCCTCATAATAGATGCGTTCATCTCGTCCACTTTTAAGATGCCAGATGCCTCTGAGTCTGGAGGAGGGCAGGGGACCCCGAGGATGAGAGAAAGAACAGGGAACCACGACGCAGGATGTGACCAGGGCTTCAAGGTCGTTTATTACATCCGCCTTCCATTCTTCGGTAAACACAGGGCTGCTAATGGCTGATAGAGAGTTATGAAAGAGGCATATGTTATTGTTGTTGTTGTTGTTCTTTAAGTAGAGTGTACGAATGAAATAAAGTGATTTTGATTTGACTGATTTCAATGAGATTGGGAACAAAGAGGTGACTAATTGTGTTACCTGCCAGAAACAGACAGAATATCATCATCTTGCTGTCTCTGTCCATACTTCAGAGGTTGTATTGGTTTAAAACACTGTGGGAAGTTTAAGGAGAGAAAAACAGATAAAGTGGGAAAAATGCATGCAAGACCAAAGGCAATTTACAATGTTGCAAAAGTGATATTGAATGTGTATTTATATATGTTTATATTTATGTGACAAATACTGACATTATTGAGAAACTGTATCTAAACATTCATGCATCGTTCCTGCTAGAAATAGTATACGCAATTCCTCAGACAAAGGCAGGCTGATCGTGGCTTCAGAGCTTCCTTTAATGCTTTGGACTGCCTGCTCCCTTTAACAACATTGCTATTTCACTGAGGTTCATGCAATTCCCTGTAATTATTAAACCTCCTAAATTTCTTTGTGAAGTAATGGATGCAACAGCCTCTGAGTTGGGCTCAAGAATTAAGGCTGTTTTGAATCATTTAATATTCAGCAATTATAGACAAATCGCAAAACTTCTTGAGAACACACAACACAACATTTTTATTGATTGATCCTTAGGTTTTTAGCAAATTGTGGAGTCCCTCAGGGGACTGATTTTATTTGGCTAAATATGCTCCCACTTGGCCAAATTATACACAGACCTAACATTCAATTCCAATGCTACACTGGTGACACACAGCTATACCTCCCAGCAAAGCCCACCAAGACTACAAACCTCTCCAGCCTAACAAATACTAAAGATACTGAAAGAAGTAGAGGGCGGAAAATATAGTTAAAATTAAACGAGGATAATACTGAGATCATAACCCACATGCCGGGAACATGGCTGTGCTGTGTGACAGTAACTTTTGAGAAACACACACACACGTTCAACCAGTCACCAAATGCTAGGATACAATAAATGCTTAGTTTTAATGGCTCTAAAACATCATTCATGCTGTTATGTCCTTACGATTGGACTATATCGATCTTTTAATGGATATAAATCAATTAGTAGACTCCTAATGCCACCGTGAGACCCTGAGGAATATCAAGAAATCAAGTGAAGAGAACACATTACGTTACTAATTACTCATATAATCATTATAATAATAATTATTATTATTATTATTATTTTTATTATACAGTGACAGAACAAATAACATGTAATCAGAAAATAATTAAGCAGTACTTAAGAAAGTCCTAAAATAAAATGTTCACATTGATATTTATATTCCAGTCTATTAAAAAAAAAAAAAAAATCTTACCTGATGTTGATCACAGCTGTTTGTGTCTGTTATGACTGGAGAAACACAGTGACAGGAACAAAAAAAATCTTTACTCAAAAATAGCAGGCAGATGACTAAGACAAAGTCATGAAAACTATAAAACTGAGATTTAAAAAGCAAAAAAAACAAAGCATGGAGGCTAGGAAACTTGCTGGAGCCCTAGACACAGACAATACAAACGACACAAACTAAATACAAATACTGTTTGGAGGGAAGGATAATAAGGGAAAGTGATCTGGGAGGGGCAGACTATCACATGGGCAGGCTATGAAGTTATTCTGACACAATAGCAGAGGTGTGTATATCAAATCCGAATAGGAAACAAGGAAAACTTCCTTGAAGTACATAACTTAAGGAAACAACAATGTTTGCTATAGTAAAGACATTTTAGGAGACATAGAAAATCACATAGGTCTATTTAGTAGAGACTTTAATTAGCACAGGAGCACCATTTGCTTAACAAGGCAGTTTGTGGTTTGTGAGGGAGTTTGGCGGTGCAGTGATGTTCACACAGTCCCTTTTGGTCTTATTTGTGCAGCTGTGCAACCTTTTTGTGATTTGCCCCAGAAAGTTTTTTTTACCCATAAGTTTGCAGGTCTGCAAAGCCTTTTAAAAACCAAGAGGTCAAGAGGACAAGCCTTTAATAGCTAAAAACAATCATATTTCACTCTCAGGAGTACATCAAGAAATACACTCTGCGTACACTTGATATTAATATTTTCTTTGGATAAGGAAAAAAACACTTCCAATGCAAGGGTGTAAATGCACACAAACTGCATTGAAAAGCATAGATCTCAATAATGTCTCAGACAGAAAACACGCCAAATTCTGATCACATGTGGGCAAGATAGATAGCATGATAACACTTAGCAAATTAGTCTCACTTGTTCATAGCTGGTGTGAAAAGACATGGGTCAATAGTGAGGCTTTGTCTGCTGCACCTGTGTGAACATGCTCATTTTTGTATTTCTTCTGCCCCCATGTGGGCATAAATATAATAATATAGATTTAAATATAAGTATTTTTTTCATCAGTAATGAAGCCAACTGTGTGGTTTCACATACTTCAGTGAAATTAATTTTCATGTTCTGCTTCTGATTAGAGTGGGGAAAAAAGGGTTTTATCAAAAAGAATCGCCATAAGTAATTGCATTACTTTGGCAAAGATGTGAGACCAATGATGCATTTGTATTTGAAGGTTTACTGTCAAACCACTCACCTAATTATAATTATAAATGACTGTTGATTTTAATCAAAATGGCCAACAGTCATTTCAAATGTTTATTGCTCTTTGAAGCATGGGGTGTGAAACCCTCAGCCAATAACGGCACACAGGGTGTGTGTTTTCAGGCTGTCAAATACAGCAGCACGAGGCACCCTTTAACGTCTGTATCATTAAAAAAGTATCTGACGACCTGGGGTGAAGTGGTTGTTGGACACAAACCAGAGAACACAATACTGTGGTAACTGAGAAATACACAGAGCCCTCCCTGGCACCAACAGGTTTAACCAGCATTGTGTGAACTTGTTTGGAAAAGGTTCAGCTGTAACAGACGATATTCATATATAAAAGCTTTTAGTATCTTTGTCGTTCACTAACTTGTACTGACTTGTAACCACACCCTATTCGATTTCGAGTCTCCAACATGCCTGTTTTCACGATCACGGCATCAGTTAGGTGGTTTTAATATCATCTTATCAGGCGACAACATCTGATGCATTTTATATTTACTTTCATTTTATATAATCTGGAAAGGAGAAACCAAAATTGGCCTCTCAGCAGCCTCACAGCTGCTGATTTTATACAATCAGATAAAGAAGTAACAACTGGTCATGTCTCCTTGAGCACAGAAGGCAGCTTTATTTTTTTTTAAATCTGAAGTTTTGTTGCTGTTTTCATATATATAATATTTTGGAGGGCTTTAACCAGAAAATTCCAACCTGCCGGAGTGCAGAGCCAACACAGACAAGTGTCTCTGATACTTTCATCTCTGTTTCCCCACATATAGGTCATATGTGTAAAGACGTGTCTGGATATTCCCATTCATCCAGGTCATAGAACAATTCTGGGCAAATTGAGTTGTAGGCAACTGGACTTGTAATATGAGTGGCTGCAGGTTTCTGTTCCAACCAAGAAGAAACACACCTGAATCAAATCATTCTAATCACCTGCAGCTGTCTGCAATCAGTTGATTAATTATCAGTATCACCTGTGCTCCTGCTTGGTTAGAACAAAAACCTGCAGCAACTCGGCCTTTTCCCGGATCAGTTTGACACCCCTGCCTTAGAGGTTAAATACCTGGGTCTCACTCCACTGCCTTTGTCTAGCTGGTGCGGAGTAGTGAGGCTTGTTGCGTGCGAACTGATGAAGCCCCTTGGATAAGAGGCGAAAAACTTCCCAGACATATTACAAGTCCAGTTGCCTACGACTCAATTTGCCCAGAATCTTTAAAGGCATGTTTCTTTACACACATACACATGACATCCAGAATTGATCCGTGCTGGGTCTCTGTTTCTACACCATCGACTCCTCCGCTGCTGCCTCAGCTGCCTCTGTGTTCATCTTCCCCACAAAAAAGAAACCAAAAAACTTTTTCTCATGCACCCTGCAGTTTTTTCTGCTGCCTCTAGAGTTCATATCATCATCAGCTTAACTGCAGAATAGCACACTGCATGTAATCATTCTCAAGGAGGTGTTTTTAGTAGAAACAGACAGCTCTCTTCAGCCAGACAGCAGCAGCAGCAGGTAAGAAAGACATTTTACTTTATTGTGGTACCGCAGTGGATCCAGTGAGTGTTGGTTCACTGCATTAGCCTTGTCAACGTTTCTTTGGCACGGCCGGGCTCAGAAATATTACAGCTTACCAACTCTGGCTGTTTTGGTTTTGACATAAACTCAACCACAAGATTTTTTATCATGTAATTTAGAGTCATCCTTTGTCTGAGCGTGTGCCACTTTATCAAAAATGTCACAAGAATGAATGAAAAGGTGCAAGAACTTCATATATATATATATGAAGTTGAATATAGTTGTTCCTTATATATATAAGGAACAACTATTAATTGTTGATGAGGACATTTACATGATGCATGTGTTGTTTCAGTGTATATCCCATGGGAGGACATTAACAGTGCCAGTGTTTGCTTTATTAATAAATGGTTCTTGAATGAGAGGATTAGTGCGTTTGAAAATTTTCCACACAGCTGTGTTGTGATTTGCATACAGTGGGAGTAGGTTGTGTTTATGATTTTATGTTTCATGGAGGTTCTTTTTATTAAACATCCCACAGTTTTACCTCCAAAAAGTATGGACAAGGACAGAAAGATGATGGTATTCTGTGTGTTTCTGGCAGGTAATATAATTGATCCTCTCTTTGGTGTTTCTTACATGCACCATATTTAAACAAAAAAAATGTGTTAACAAGAAGTAATGTATTTCTTCATTACTTTCATAACTCTCTATCAGCCATTAGCAGCCCTGTGTTTACTGAAGAATGGAAGGCCAATGTCATAAACGACCTTGAAGCCCTGGTCAAATCCTGCGTCGTGGTTCCCTGTTCTTTCACTCATCCTCGGGGTCCCCTGCCCTCCTCCAGACTCAGAGGCATCTGGCATCTTAAAAGTGGACGAGATCAACGCGTCTATTATGAGGACCCAACGCTGATCTTGGAAAACTTCAGGGGCCGAACAAAGTTGTTGGGAAATCTGGGTCAGAACAACTGCACCTTAGAAATAACTGATGTCAAAGATCATGACAACGGCCCTTTCTGTTTCCGGATCGAATTAGCAAAATCAGCCACTGATACATCCACCACTGACAAGTTCTCCTTTGTGGAGGATTGTGTTGAGCTCAGAATGCTCCGTATGTCACCAACTAAATTTAAAATTCATAAACTTATACCAATTTTCTGTTAAAATGATTTGCCTCTGACTTTATCTCTTTCTTCTTTTCCTTCATAGCTGATCCTCTAAAACCTACACTGTCTCACCCAAAGACGGCCATTCAAGGAAGTCCCTACACCATCACCTGCTCAGTCTCCCACACCTGCCCGACCCATGTACCTAAACTCACATGGAGCCGGACCAACAAGGACGGGGTCACTGATGCACTGAATGAGGTACACAAAAAAAGTCATTTTGGCTACTGGGAAGCAGAGACCATCCTGACCTTCATCCCCACGGAAAAGGACGA
>CAFUXE010000535.1:568172-589144 GCA_903364295.1 Serranus cabrilla
TATTCTAAATGGAAAGTGAGCATAGATGATGGTGATGTTTACCAGTTCTTCTCAGTGAGGATGGTGTGTGACAGCTGACAGCGGGGCATGGCCAGTATTTGGCTGCGTAGTTTTGAGACCATGGTGGGGAAAGCAGGATGCCCTCTGTACCCGGGCAGCAGAGAGAAGAGCGGGTACGTTCCCGACCCTAAACACGGAATGGAGATTAAGTCACATTTTACACAATACAGAGGGACAACTGAGTTTTGCCCTGTGTTAAAATAAATTCTCCTTCACCTGCTTTAGTCAGATTATCCTCCCCATCATTCTCCTGCATAGGGAGGAGGAACATGTTGACTTCAGGTGACAGGTAGTCCTGCCCCAAGCCGGGGAAGATATTGCAGTCGAGCATGGACAATGTGCCTAAAAACAAAATGCAAAGTAGGGGTTGGGCATCATGACGCAACTGCTTTTCATATCTCAGATACGAGGAAAATGTTCCAAACCATTAGCCCACTAAACATGACTTGCCCTTCAAAAACAACCAAAGCATGGACAGAATATATGTGCATGAAGAGATTATTCCTGAACCTTTGTACTTGAGATGAGAGTGGGCCATTAATTTGTCCACCACCATATGCATGTTTTTCAGGTTCCTAGGGCAGAAATCATCCCGCCTGGCCTTATTCTGGAGAAACACTGGGGGAAGGAGGAAATTACATGAGTTCATTTAAATGTCATAAAACCTGGCTGGTGTATGAGACTGTGTGTTTGCATTAAAAACTAACCGATATGAGGGTAGTACTCTGCTCCGTCGTCATTGCCTGAGGAGCCTGTGCTGTCATGGCTCGCTGACGGAGTGGAAGGTTTCAGCATCTCAGCAGTCTGAAGAAACCTACCCACAAACAAAGCATTAAACTTCCTGTGCGGTACCAACGTTTGCAATCACAAGACAATAGCTGCAACTGTTGGGCAACTAGGCATCATTTAATATACATTTGAGCATGTGAATGCTGTTTTGAGACAAATGTAATTTGGGGGGGGGAATATGAATGTTATTGCCATTTTACTTATAAATCCCCTGAAGCTTAATATTAGCAAATACTACTGAGCCTGTGGTGGACTACCAGAGGAACAGGACAAACCACAAAGTTTGTTGACAAAAAACAAAGCTTCATATATGGGTGTAGTTGCAAAGGAGCTACACATTCTGAAATGTGGATGTTTATTGGCCAAAAAAGTTTTTTTCAAAACATTATGATGTCACAGTGAATTTGACCTTGAGTATAAAATGCAACCATGTCCTCATTTTATCGTATTCTGTCACATTGACTGTATGAATTCTTGAGGTATGTCCAAAAATGTGTTTTGTGAGGTCTCAGTGATCTTTAATTCCAAACTAATTCGCTGCTCAAGAGGGTAAACGGGACAAGATGAATATGTGTCAGCACATGTTAGACGGAGACATTGCAATTCAATTTTAATCGGTCTGGATTTGCCTGCATTTGTTGTCTTCAGGACCAACTGAAGGAAAAACATTATTGAGCTTATGAAAAAGAAGAAGACAAATATCCTCTCAAGATACAATAAGAAATGCTCAACATTCCTCTGGGAGGTGGGAGAGACTCTCTGAGAGCTACCGTCTTCTTCTGTCCTGTGAACGTGGACGGCAAATATCACACAGATTCAGTGTCAATAAGCAAGTACCCACCTGTAGAGGTTTAGATCTGTGAACCAGTCCTGAACGACAATGACCACATGGCACACTGTAAAGAGGAAGGCGGCGATCTGGAGAGACTGTTGAGAAAAATAGAGTGAAATGAATGACATTTGTCAAAGGCCTGTGCTCCTTCGAGGAGAAGGGGGCTGAAGCTAGTCAGTAAAGTGGTTACATGTGTGTACAGAAGATTTAAAAAGACAAATAAACTGTCATGAAACGATGGATCAGAGGACTACAGATGTGTTAGTGGTATCACCAACTGCCATCTGCAGGCCGGCCACTGACCTGCATCTCAATGTACGTGTGGGGAAGGTTGTACTCTGGAGGCAACTTCCGGTCGTTGTTGATGAGGTGGTCGAGTATAGACGGGCTGAGCATTGGCTGAAGAAACAAAAAAATGGTTAGTTTAATTGTAACTTCTCTTTATTCTGAGGTCACTTTTTAATTTACACAGCTCCTGACACAACAGAAAAAGAGACAAACAGTCACTGTGTTCACAATAGTTTATACCTGTGTATCCAAGAAGATGACTCTCTCCTGTGTGATGAAGAAATCAATGCCTGTGCTCTGGTTTCCTCCTCTTTCCTTGATTTCTTGAGTCTGGGCTCTGAATACATAACCCCTGTGCAAACAAATATGCACTGCATCAATCAAAGCACTGGTTAAGCTAAAGAAAAATATCAAAAATGACTGCAATTGGGTGTAAAAATTGTACTTCTAATTTCCTCTGAACAAATAGAGTTTAATTATATGGTTGTCTAATGTGTGGGAATTGTACAGTGACACACTGAACTGATTTTAAACGAAATGATGGAAGATTAGCTGAAAGACTCCAATCAAGTCTACAGAGGCAGATGGGTTTACTACACAGTAGCGCCCCTGTGTGTTCAGAAAAAGTACCATCGCTTTTAAGTGCAGCTTTAAAATACAACATTCTGATAACCTGTAACAACAGTTGAGATGTTGGATTACCATGTGAAACAGACAAAACATGTTATATATAATGTTTTCTGCTTTTAGTAGACTAATATAGAAAAAAGCACTCTTTCAAATAATTCTTACATAGATACCTTTTCTGTCACTGAGGGCCAGCGTCATTCTCAAACAGCATTTTTTAAGTGTTTAATACACCGACAAATAATACCTCTGATCTTCTTCAGGTGTGTTGGCAGACAGCAGTGACATGATGGTAGATTTCCCACTTCCCTGCAGGCCAATGACTCCCACCACCAACATATCCGTCTGGTCCCTCAGATACTGAAACATATCACAACAGAAAACAGCTTTCTTTGAGTACAAACAGTACAGTATACTGAAAACTCAAAATCAAATAAATCATTCAATACAATGCCTCCACAATCAGCTAAATACATCAAACAAGAACCTACCTCCATGGCACTGTCACACCAATTCATCTGATCATCTACGAGCTTAATGCTGTGCTTCATCTTCTCTGGAGGGAGGAGTTTAGACTGACCAACCATGGCTGCAAGTCATATGAAAAAAATAAACAAAAATGTGGCCTTAATTAGTGCATCCAAGTAGGGAAAATGAAAACTAGAAAATAAAATATTTATTTTCTGAGATCTGCAAGAACTCACGGTCCACAGCGCTGCTGGAGGCAGAAGCACCCATTCCTCTGTTTTGGATCTGGTAGACAGGCTGGGTGGGTCGCTGCCCTTCCCTCTCTATCTTGGAGGGCCCAGGACCAGACGGCTGAGCTGTTGCTTCCGGAGGAGCCCCTGGTTTCCCTCCATCGTCCCTGGCTTTCATTAGCATGATGGGCTTCTCCAGAACTGGAGCTCCACTGGCAGGTGCATTTTGTGATGGCTTGGCCTTGAAAAAGGATACAAAAACAGACTACATGACCTGAGACCCAATACATGCAACTTTTACTTTCTGGAAATATCACTTATTAACTGTAACTCATTTGTTATGGCAGTGTGGATGTATTCCCAAATTCTGGAAAGACTTAGGGATTTAAGTATCTTACATTCCCTTGGGCAAACACATATATTCATATTCAAGTTGTTATTGCCTAACTTCCCTCTCAAATATGAAGTTTGATTTAACATTGTGCAGTCACACTAATGCATATTTATATTTTGCAGTCAATCTGAAAATCCTACAAGTAAATTGCAACCTTGACCGATAAAATTGTTTCTATGTCTTTATTATCTTATGCATTATAGTTAATACTGTTGATGTTCAATAAGGAAAATCACAAGAGACTAGTTAACGAACCCTTTCCCCAGGGGGTTTCGCAAGAATGATGGGGGTCTTCTGAATGAGTGGGCCTGGTGGATCCTCGCTCCCATCCTGAACAGACAAATTAAACTGAGTCACTATTCTGAGGTTAAATCAGCAGTCACAACAACAACACAGACTTAGTTAGTGGCAGTATGTGTTTGCTTTATATCTACCCTCCGTTCTCTTGGTTGATATTCTCGATCCCGACTAGGTCCGGACAGATTTTGACCCGGAGGTCCAGCATCTCTGTCTCCCCGGCGTCGCCTCCTCCTGCGTCCCTGCCCGTACATCCCGGGCTGGCTGTGGCCGGACTCTGACATGTTGCTTCACACCTGATTCACTACAACAACACAACTGATGTTAACAGTAAGCTAGCTTACGTTGAGCATCGAGTCAGAACAGAGGTGAGCTAAAGATAATGCTACTGTCACTGAAATGTCTTAGAAACCAGAAATCTGCTCTCAGATAACAACCCTGTAATCATTAAAATCGTTGCCATACAAAGTCCTTAAGTGTAAGCAGTTTCATGGTAAAAGATAAATCCAAAGCACTCGTCTTTGGTCTACTAACGTTCGCTAACGCTTTCAGTTAGTGCGCTTGATTCGTTACTCCGCGTTCGCCGCTGAGGTACGAGGTTGGTCGTTGGCTGTCGAATATCAGTGTCTTTCAGCGCGAAAGACACTCCGCCCGCCTGAAATGAATATTGTTCGCGATCAAACAAACCTCGTTTGTCTAGTAAATTAGGTCGTCATGAAACAAACATGATGTGGATAGTTCCGACACTCTCAACTTGTAAAGTTAACTGAAGCTGTTTTTGTTACAAGATGACGATATGTGACGTCATGTTATGCTTTTATATCATTACTCTGGTACTTTTTGTTCATCATCATTAGAGAGTACGTTAATAATATTCACATCCTAAGATGTTAGGTTTCTTAAAGGTATACATAAAATAGTTTCCTGCAAATTAAAAGTTAAAGCATATTTCAATTCAAGACCGTCCGGTTTATGTTTCAGCACAAACTTATTTTGATTTATGCCCGACAGAAGGGTTAGGTTAATGTTACTCAAGTATCAATATCACAGAATATCAACACAAGTTTCCCCTGAAGTTTGGAAAATGTTAAAATTGCATGCTGGGAGGTGTAGGCTCCCCTCTTCCGGTTTAATCGGATAGGGAGGAGTTCGCTGGGTGTACGCCATCCACAATATGGTGTCTTCATTTGTGAAATTGGATGGGTTTTTGTTTTTATAATGTAGTTAATTGTATCTGTGTTAGCGCCACATGTGCAGATGGTTGCGCTTCAGAGACAAATCCTGAATGGAGTCTATAAGACAGGTGTTTCTCCAAAATCCCGAATCACTGCAGCCAAGTTGACGTTAACGTTAGCGGTTTTTGTTTTTAAGTATCGCTAACGCACTAACTTGGACACATTCTTGCTTGGAGGCGTCACATTATTTTATCGTCCCCCTGTGCAGCAGTTTCTGGTCCAGTTCTTGAGGACAGAGGTAAGTTTCCGTGTGCAGGTGAATGTGTAACATATACAGGTCTCCTGTTAAAAGGCTGGTTTACATACAGCAGGTAAACGAAGCTGCGTTTAGACTGAAGTCACGTGAAGGCTTGAAAAGTTAACCACACTAGATATGCAACAAATTATAATTTTAATACTTCATTTAAAGCTTAAAGATATTGGATTTGAATTATATTACAGTGGTATAAGACTGAAACGCCAACCAAAAGAGTCGACAACCATGCTAGCATCTCTGGGAGTGCCTGAGCTAAATGCTAACATGCTCAACAATACAGTGCTAAAATATATATATATATATATATATATATATATATATAAGCAGCTATACAATTTTCACCACTTAGTGTGATAGCATGCTAACACTGGCTAATTAGCACTCAACAAAAATGTATCTATGCATGAACTAAAGTATTGTGCTAATTGAAAATTTGACCTGATGACTGTGCTAGATTAAAAATCAGAGGATAACTAAGTGGGCTTCATCCTCTAAGAACAATGAATTGCAGTTTGACCCAAATAAATCAGCAAGTATGATGGGATATTATCAGTCTACTATATAATATTTACAGTTCTGGCTAAAGCTTCTTCTTAAAATGGACATATTATGAACTATTATAAAACCCACTTTTTTGGTGCTTGTCCACTTAACTTTTAGGTATCGGCTTACAAACCAACAAACTATAATATGAGACTCAAAACGTGTTGTTCTGTGATTTTGCTGTGACACTTGTATGGAACCTGTAATATGATTTTATCTCCGAACATCTTTTAAAATGATTTTGTCTTTCCTGCTTTAAATTGCAGACATCCCAGAGGTTTGCCTTGTCCCCCTCCTTATGTCTGAGGACTCGAGCAGTGATGAAGGTTGGTGTACACTCACAAAAAGGCATGTGGGTGATTCAGCACATCGAAAATGTTGGGAATGTGGCAAAAAATTCAACAAATTAACAAGATTGATGTCGCACTACAAAAGCCACGATATCGAAGCCACCTGCAACATCTGCAAGGTTACATTTCGACGCCTGACGTCACTCTCCACGCACCTGGACAATGCACACACGCCACCCTTCTGCAAAAAGTGCCATCAGTATTTCAGCAATGGGTGGGAGTTGAACAGGCACTCGGAGACACATTGCAGTGGCTCGGTGCCCTTTCAAGAAGCTCCCTCTCCGGTTCCTGTGGCCATATATCAAACTAAGAATGATGCCAACTTTTCTAATGATGTGACTGTACAGCAACTCATGTGTGACTCAGTGTCAGAAATGAGGCCTCAAGAGAGAACTGAGATTAAACCTGACGCAACTGAGACACTTGTAAACAGTGTTGAGTATATTATTGGTGAAGATGATAGAGAAATGGACACCGACAGTAATTGTGAGAAAGCGGATAATTCAACGAGCACTGACTCTGATGACGAAGGTAAGATGCGCTCTAAACCTGCAGATGATCCAGAATCCGATGACGGCTCAAGTTCAACTGATTGTTCCAGTGACTCTTCTAAAATTGGGCACTCTAAAAACTCCCTTGCAGCCCAGCCTAGTGTTGTCAGTTCAATATGTGATGCGTGTGGTAGAGGCCCATTCAGGTCAATGAAACTCCACCTGCTGCACTGTAGTGGTGTGAGGGTAAAATATCAGTGTACAGTGTGCAAGGGCGTCTTTGTCACTGAATCATCCCTTAAAGAACACTACATGCCTTTGTTTTCCTGTGAAACCTGCGGTCAAGTTTTCCCCCATGAGAACTCATACTGTCAACACCAGTGTCCCAAGGGAAGCAAATCACCCCTGGCCCTCTTTTGTACCGACTCAATGCCCCATGCCTGCAACATATGCAAATCTTTTTTCACTACGGAAAAAACTTTGTTTCACCATGTCACAAGAGTTCACACGTCAGTGGTCAGCACCAAGGTTTGCATTATTACCAATCCATCAGTGTTGACTGACAAAAAGGTTTCACCAGGTGTTCCTGGCTCAGCAGCGCAGTCAGCCATCAGCGGTCTAAATGTAGTCAACCAGGTCATGAATGGAAAGCTCCGTGTTGGTCAGACCTATGCAGGGTCTCTGTCTACCGTTGTGAAATCTAGCCCTTCCATTCTCTCGACCTCCTCCTCCCACATCAGCAGACCCCCTGCCACTGTATGCATGGCGTCCTCTGCTGGGAAAGGCGGCATCACAGGTTCCTCTAAACAGCCTCTTGGCTGTCTGTCTGCATCTTTATTTCTCCCTCCTGGTGCCACTGACTCGACTCCAAGCGATGCAGCCTCGGACCCTGTCACCGCACCAACGCCCACCATCATGGCCATGTTTGAGAACGACAGCAAAGACGTGGCTTTGATGAAACGTATGAACACAGGCTGGCGCTCCAAAGCCTCTTACCCCTGCAGGCACTGTGGGGCCATCTTGCGGCAGCCCTCCCTCATCATCAGCCACCGCTACCTTCACCGAGGCCACCGCTCGCACCAGTGCCAGTGTGGCCGAGCTTTTAAGCACCGGCTGCACCTGCTGCGACACTGCGTCCAGCACGCGGAGACTGTAAGTTACATCTGCGTCAGCTGCGGGGAGACTTTCACTGGAGCAAAACTCTTAGCTGAACACATGAAGGGCAATTCGCGAAAGAAATCCCTCTCTGGATGTACACGGAAACGTAAAGTTAAGAGAAAGTGCAGAATGCGCTTCACATGCGACTGTGGACAACTCTTTTTGAGACCTTCGGCTTACATATGGCACCAACTTAAAAACTGGAAAAAGACTAAACGATTGAAGAAGCCCTTGGAATATCAAAGCACATCTGTAGTTTAAGTGTTTAAGGAGCAGTGTGTTGGTTTTAGGGGGATCTATTGGTATAAATGGTATATAATATTCATTCATTCATCTTCTGTAACCACTTATCTGGGTCAACCCGGGTCACGGGGGGCTGGAGCCGATCCCAGCTGCATTGGGCAAGAGGCGGGGTACACCCTGGACAGGACGCCAGTCTTGTCTTGTCTTGCTGTGAGGCAAGAGTGCTAACCACTATACCACCGTGTGGCCCATATATAATATTCATAGCTATGTTTTGTGCTAGCTCCAGAGAGGGCCTTTCGCATTTTTGTGTTACCTGAAGGCCACTGTAGGTTCTCTTACATGCTTGGAAAGGGAGGAGTGAGTGCAGGAGGGTTTAATTGATTGCAAATCTGCAAACTCCCTGCTGGATGCCACTAAATCCTGCACACTGCTCCTTTTAATCAAAAGGGATCTTTCACATCTGACCTGAGCTACTTTGTTTAATTTCTGTAAAACAAAATCAAATACACGTTCATTCTTAATGGCTTTTAATCATAAGCATGTCCTGGATGGTTGTTAACATGTTTTCACCACCGTGCAAATGATACATAGTAAACAATGTTGGAACAAGTTCCTCAAAAGTTCTTTTGACAACACATTGGATTACAAATCAACCCACAAGGAACTTTATTTTTAAACACATCAAAACTCCAGTTTATCCTCCAGAGAGAGTTAATCCAGTTTTGCTATATATTTTTTTTCTCACAAAGTGCATTCTTAACAGTGAGGTTTGTATTGAGTCCTTGTTTTTAAGATTTGTTTTCACTACAGCTGATTCAAATGTTATGCTCCTGTGAGACATTGTAGAGGTCTTGGTATTCAGGTTGAAAATAGCATATGACGTTTTTATAGTTGTTATATAATCCCTAATGATTTTAATGTTCACGTCCTCAATATTATGATGTTTGCTCAATTCACGTCCACTAGATGGAGCTGTTGGGTCGCTGAAAGACAACTTGCACTGAAGTTTCATTGTGTCACAGCAGGTGTAAACTGTTTGATGCTTTCCCTGCATCAGACGAGTTCAAACCTTAAACCCACACATGGATCTATGAGTTTCATCCTTTAAACGGACAAAGTTTTACAGATTGAAATAAAGGTTTCTTCCAACGAATCTTGAATCGACTTTTAGTTTCTTCTCATTTGACCATCAAACCAAATCATGTCATTTACAAATCACTTGGTGAATTAGAGGAAAGCAGACCAAAAATGAATTATATTGTATTCAATCAGCCTGTTTGCAAACAAGAATCAACCATTTAACCATTAAACTGTTTTAAAAAAAGAGAGGATTTCTATAAAACTGATTAGGCTAACACTGTAAAATATTGCAAGAAAGTTCAAATAAAATTAACATGTAAAAATATGCATCTTATTCCACAGGAATAATGGAGGCTATCAAAGAAACTTCACAAATAGCAGTCAAGAGAGAAAGCTCTGGAGCCGGTGACAGTGTACATTACAAGGCTCGGAACCTTGTCTGAGATTATTTCTGCTCTTTGTGCACTGCCACAAATACATAACTGCTGAAAACACAACAGATTTCTCAAAATGCGCGATTATTTTTCTCCCACAGTGGATGGAAGTCTTATTTTATCTGTATAATTTTACAGCTATGAGTCATTGTGCAGTGCACTCAGCACAGGGCCAGAAGATGAGATCTTTAGTAGGTATGCCAGTCCTCCAAGTGGTTCAGCATGTTTAGAGTCTGGAGCAGCTCCGGGTGGAGAGGATTTACCGTCTCACTTTCATGGATACTGTAGATGAAAACACTGACAAACACTTTCTGTCTCCGTATCAAGCATATGTGGCCATGTCACCTGCAAAAAACAGAAAAAAATGACTTATTTTACTGAAGCACGTTTCTGCTTCAATACCACATCCTGCGCTGCGTTGACAGCAGGTCTGTGCAGCGTCGCTGGCAGCGTTGTTCACCTGATCTCGGGGTTGCGGTGACGTAGGACCTGAGACAGCATCTCAGAGGTTTGTTGGAAGCAGCGACTCAGCTCGTCCAGCTTCTGCTCCATGGAGAGGATACGCTGCTCCAGCTCCCGATAGGAGTTATTCCAATTGGCACTGAGGTCGCACATGATCATCTGCATCTGTTGGAATCAGCCAAACGATCCAAATGTGAAGATATTTGTATTAACAAGGGGAAAACAATGGGGGCAAACCAGAGCCATAAGTCTAAGACACATTTTAAATTTAGATTGCAGAACAAGTGTGAAACAACATTTTCTCCAACAATTCAAGGTAACGTGGGGTGAGGGATTGATAAAAAGTACCAGTCAAAGGTTTGGACAAACCTCTTCATTCAGTGGTTTTTCTTTATTTTTATTATATTTTCTACATTGTAGATTCACATTAAAGACATTAAAAAGAACACATGTAGTTATGTACTGAACAAAAAGGTGATATTTTAGATTTTTCAGAGTAGCCACCTTTTGCTTTGATGTTCTCAAACATAGGAAGTCAAGAAATTCCACAAATTAACTCTTGACGAGGCACACCTGTTACCTGAAAACCACTCCAGGTGAAAACCTCCTGAAGCTGATTGAGAGAAAAACAGAAGTGTACAAAACTGTCGGCAAAGCAAAAGGAGGCTACTGCGAAGAATCTAAAATATAAAACATATTCTGGTTCAACACCTTTTTTTACTGCATAATTCCACATGTTCTTTCGTGGTTCTGATGTCTTCAGTATTAATTTACAATGTTGATAAAGAAAAAACATTGAATAAGAAGGTGTGTCCAAACTTTTGGCGGATACTGTACAAATGGCCGTTTTGCGGGTGAAGTATTCCTTTAAGAGCTGCTGTCTGACTCACTGGGGCAGACTCGATGCCATCCCACTGTTGCCAACCTTAGAAACTGTGTCACTACACTTGGCAACCCCTTTTGAAACTTGGTTTCTAAAAAGAAGCCAACAGCAACAAATCTGGTTACTTTTTGAGTCCTGGATGCTGGCTGTGGCTCAGCTGCGTTCAGTCAGTAAGAGAGAGCGCAGCGTGTCCAGTTTATGGAACTAACTGACTGTAAAGTGGCATGGTCTACCTTTGACATCTTACCAAGGGGCTACACTTGCAGTCTGGAAAAACTAGGGGTTTTTTACATATAAATTAAGCATTTTAAAGTGCATTAATTACACATTAGTGCCTTTCACTTGGTAACGTCTTTGTGGAAAACTTTTCTAGGCCTGTGAATTCCTGACACAAATGACTCCCGAGACATTTTATAGAGATTTTTTAACAAGCATTTAATGTGTCTGAACACCTAGCAATAAACAGCAGATTGTAAAATACCAGGCAATAGTCTAGTGAGTGTTTTTAGGCTGATCGTTGTCATGTTATTTGGCATTAGCTTTTCTAATGACAAATTCCAGTGACAGCTGTCGTTTACCTTAGGGAGGTCCACCATCTCACTGACGTAATCTCTCAGTTTTTTTTGTTTGAGGCGTAAATGCCGAAATCTGTGAAGGAAAAAGAAGGTTTGATAGATCTCAGTCATGTGGAAGTATTTCACACATAATTGCATTTTAATCACATTATTAAACAAGAGAAGCTCAGATGATTTCTGACTTGCACACGTACGGATGGAGCGTCCTATTTATGGACAAACAGAACAGTCCTGGCACACATATGCAACCCCTGATTTGTAGAGGAATATGCTGAGTATTCCACTACTCAACCTGCAGGAGTCATGCTGTGTTTGTTAAATAGCTATAAAACACCGCTCGGAGGTTTCTGACATACAAAGGTGGAAAAGGGCTAAATTTAGTACCTGACATAGATTAAACCACCAAGAAGGAAGTATGCAAAGCAATACTGAAACCAAACAGCCACTTTTTAAAGCCGTCAGAGTGACGGACTCATATATAATGTTCTTAATCCCAATGTGTGGAGGTGCCTCCCGCTCCTACTTTCCAGTGTATCTATTTAAAGTGGCTCTGCCTGGTGTAAAGCAGGAAGTGAAACCCCTCCACCCAGACTAACACACACACACACACACACACACATAACCCTGTTGTCAGGATAATGAAGCACACAATCACACTTCTGGACTTCCTGTCTTGTGCGATCCACTTGTTCTTCGAAGCTTACTGACAAGCAGAAAACTCAAATGGAAAAATCTGTGCAAAAAGAATAAAATGGCTTCTATTATAATGGTTCCCATATTAATTATACTCACCTCATTTTAACTTGAAATCTTGAAGACAGCTATTTTCTCACAGGCCTCCACAGTGAATGTAGAATCCCCAAAAACTTGCTTTATATTTCACGATTTGTGAGAGTTTTTTCTGTGAGAGTTTTTACTCCATCCATTTAATTAATTCATCAAAGTTTTACTCCATTTTCAGTTTCCCCAGTCACCCGTTTTGATATTTTATCAGCCCATTAAATGCCTGTTATTAGTTCTTACATGTCTCTGCTCCAGTAGGTTGTAATGGCACCATTAATTGCCAGTTTGGTTATGTTAAGGCACAAAAACTACATGGTGGATTTAAGGACAAAGAAAAAACATGGTTAGGTTTTGCAAAAAAAATTGAAGGTTAGAATGTCTGGACACTTATACCTTATATAAAAATGACCTTATTAAGTGACTAATACTAACCTCTGATTATGCTCATTCAATCACAGGATTACTTGAAGTGGGTTTTTCCATTCATCGTGGAGGAATGCCAGAAAATCAAGGTTTTCCTCAAGGATTAAAGGTAACATGAGGTGAATAATTTATATAAAATGGTCTTTTTAAGGTGAAGTATTCCTTTTATTAATTGTCTGCCAGCTTGTCTAAGAACTTTGCCTTGAACTCTGTGTAATAAAAGGGTGGGCCCTTGTTCACACATGCCCTGCCCACATAAAAGAGTCCCAACAGCTAATTAGTGATCCGAATTAGGCATTAAAGTCTGTGACTCTGAGAATAAGCATGTTGACACTAAGTTAATGACCTGTAAAATACACATGTAAGGCACACAACGCACCACCCACGTCCATCCCTCGCCCAGACACAAACACACACACACACACAAACACACACACAAACACACATCCTGCCTGAAGCTATCATTTTGTCATACAGTAACTCACACTCTGATGGCTTCCAGAAGGCATCTCTGGTGTCTTCGGTGCTCCCCACTGTTGCCCTTGGTCAGGTTTGCACGGTGCAGGAGCCAGCATTCCCTTAGCACATTAGCGGCAGCATGTCGGATCTGTTGAAAAGATGAAAAACTAACTGTGGAGATTGCAAGAGAACATTATCATGTTTCTTAGTTCCAATCAATCATTTAAGTACAGGAAGTAAAAGCATGAGTCATCCAAGGCTGCTGATTAAATCCAGAAAGTCTTTCCTGTTGAACTATTTTTCTCTAAGATACTGATTTTACATTAGAAAAAAAAGAACTACGAAGGTGTTATTCTCAGTTGCTGACATTCAGGAACTTGAAGAACAGGCCACACACACTAAATGTGAGGTTTACACATGCAGGATTTCTCCGGTATCACCTTTTTGCACCTTTTCTCTTTGATTCTATTCATGTCTGTTTTTCTTCCTGCACAAATCACTGTAAGTGCCCTGTGATGATGTCACTCTGGCCCTGTTGTGAGGGTTATTAATAGAGGCTGTCAGTGTCTGCATCCAGATGTCTTCCCCTGTTCCCGTCAGTGTAAATCTGGACTGCACCAGATAGCTCAGAAGGATGCACACACACACATGCACACGCGCACACACACACAGACCGGAGCAACCACTAGCAAAGCATAACGATGCACCGAGTGACAGGATGCAGCCACCGGGAGAAAGGAAATGGTTGTATCCTCCAAAGCAGTGCACCGACCTACCACAGTCAGACGCTGCCTTACAGTTTGGTACGAATCCGTAGCTCTGCATGCAAAGCACAAACGGAAACCAAGACTGTAGCAGCTCCATCCATCACCACACATTGTGTAGTCATGAGACACTTTTCTGGCTTTATGACAATGTTTTCCTTGCAAGTGTTTACCTATCAGACACCCCCTTCTTCCAATCAATGAGCAAACACTTGAATCCTGTCCAAGCCTACCACATCTTCTGCAAGCCACTTCCACACACACTCACACACACACATTCACAAACACACATACGTAAGCTCAACCAGTTTCCTGCCCAAGGCTGCACCGTCCTGAACTGACACAAGTGTCTTTCCTGACAGAGTTCAGATGATTTCCTCTGTTTGATGCCTTGAAATGCTATAAAGAGTTTGGCATCTCCCTCCTCTTTTCCCACACTATCCTGTCCTCTGGTGGCTCTTATTTAAGGAAAGAAAATCATTTAAATAAGACCTGAAAAGCAAAACATGCATGCGACACGGAAAGTTGTGACGCTTCCATCCTGACTGATCCTTCCGCTTCGTCATTCGTCTTTATTTATCTTGCTACACTGCAGTAGCCTCAGCTGGAAGGAAGGGTAGTTGACTCTTACTACATGTTTATATAGGGCAGTTTATTTTATTTTAAGATAAATATTATTACAAAAACGAGAGCCATTATTTTCAGGTTCTTCAGCACGCAATAGCGCACCTTCAAATACAAAAAGGAACACTCCTGTCACTCCTTTTATACTGGACATTTTGATATAGCTCTGTGTGTGTCTGTTGAAGCATGGAGGAAATAAATAAATTACTTGATGAATAATTAATTGAATGTGCCAGTAATCCAAACATTTAAAAATAAATGAAGAAATGTATAAACAAAACGTTTACATTTTGGGAAATAAATAATACATAAATAAAATTGAATAATTAAATGCAAAAAATACTAATTTCAAAAATGTATTTAAAAAAATGCATCAATTTATAAGAATATAATAAAAGCAAATACATGGGGGAATTAATACAAACTTAAATATCAAATAATGTCACATTTTATCAATTAATGCCTTAAATTATTTGTATTTTCTTGGTACGTTTAATGGCATATTTATTTGTTTATTTATTTATTATATTGGCAACTTCAGATGCCATTAGGATTAATTTTTTCATACAACGCTAGACCTGAGATGATTTATGTGAAGAGTCAGTTATCTGACCTGTACTTAGCTGTTAATATGTTAATAAAGTATGTAAAGAGTCTATTTTCAGTGAATCCTCCACAGAAAAGTGTGGAATTTCATGGTAATTTTCCAATAAATATAAATTCAACACTTTTTGGCCCATTCAATACAAATACAATATTATTTGCACAACTGACAAGCATTTTCCCCAGCATATGAAAGTGTTTTACTTCTTTTATTGGGTTATGTTATTGTCGTCTGGCCCTGCAGTACAGACTTTTCAAATCATTCTGCACTACCACAGCTGCATTACCACGCAACGTTCCGGTGACTTTGACATCAATAAACACAGATGCGGATTTCATTGTGATGGATTACCTAACTTAAACAAGTTTCAAGTTCCTGCAAGCTCATTTTCATGCAGAAATTAAAGGGAGGGTTCGTGCAAAAATCTAAAACATTTCAGCTCGCTTTCAAACAGACTTCTTAGTATTGTAAAGAATGCATGATTATTAGTATAGGGGCAAAATGTGCAAAAACACTTGTGACACCCTCTCAGAGTGATGCAAAAGATAAGAAACATAATTGCAAGTGGAAATGTTCATGCATACTTCCAAAAGTCATATTTCTGGTGAAGAAACATTTGCAAAAAATAAATCACAAAGATATAAGTTGCCAGGTTCCCCTTACAGCAAAAACAGCATTTTCATAATGTAAACTGTAACATAATAATATAGCTACATTTGCTGAATAGCTTCTCTTATGTTTCTCTTACCCGTTTAGAGATCTGGATGTCCAGCATGAAGAAGTGCACATGTTTCTCTCCTTTGTTCAGCGCCAGCATCTTGGTAACGACTGCAACCAGCATGGCAGTGCAGGCTACACCCTAAAACCCAACACAGACACACACACACACACACACACACACATACTGGGGTTGGCATGGTTACTGATATTTCTACCATCTGCCTCTTCTCAACACCTTCTCAATAATCATGTAAGCGTTTGAGATTGATCCCGGATACTGTAATGACATCCACAAGGAAGAACTCAAGAGAAACTTTTCCAGTCTGATTTTAAGCCGGAATTTGGAGTAAATTCAATCGCGGGTCTTGTGTGTTTTGCTCCGCCATTCCCCTCGAGGGAAAGCACTTCTTCAGAATGTTGGTCTTCATACCTCATATGGTTTCGTCCAATAAATCAAAGTTATATTTACACAGAGTTCAATGGTTAAACACGGGCCTCTGTGGCACTGCAATAGTGCTGCTTTCCTCTGAGAATAGCTGCGTGCTATTGCTGGACATGCAAGCACAGAATGATGGTGAGGATTCAGAAAGGCATCTACAGAGTCACACAAATAGATATGTCACAGGAACACACACGGATCACAGCGCTGATTTAACGTCCATGATGATAAAAGTATTTACCTGTTTTCCCCTTTTCAGCTTGCATTAGAAAAAGGGAGAGAAGAAGAGAGCAGGATCAAGCATAAGAAAGCATAGTTTTAAAAGATATATTTATCTGTCACTCCAACAGCCACAAAATATCTATAATTACACCGTCTGTGAAACCTGGGAGGTACAAACTCTTTCCTTGGATCCATCCGCACAGTGATGGGATGCAAACAGTGTTGTCAACCCCTGAACACAGCTGCAAAGTGAGTTATGGCTGGAGTTCAGCTGACCATAGAGGCGCTCAGCCATATTACAGGTGTGAGAGCCTCGGTGACTGGCTCCTGAAACTGCCCTGATGGGAGTAGGAACATTTTTTTTTTCCAAATCACGGGCACAGGTTGGCACACCCTCCTGTTGTAGTGGTGCCAAAGGCAATAAACCACCTAAAAATGGATATGGTGGAAAGTTTTCCCTTATAAGGACGGAAGCTTATAAAAACAAGGGAGATGGAGAAAGAAAGAGAGAGAGAGAGAGAGAGGGGGGAAAGATTGTTTTCCACTCTGTCACAGAGGTGTCTGATCCGGGCTCATGCCCACATCCAGAACCACGGCGGTGACTCTTATCTGCTTTTACCAGAATTGAACGCAGCCGAGGTGAGGCAGCGGAGCCCAGAGTGCAGCCTATTCAAACACACAGCCACTCCTCGCTCTCTGTGACTTATTGTTTATCTAACACTGTAACTCTTTGTGTTTTATCTCAAGTATCATTTCCCCATCCCTCAAACCCTCCAACTCTATCTCTGACCCTCCCTTCCACCTCTTTTCAGTCTTCACCTTGCCCCTCCTACGCATGACCATAAAACAACAATATTATCTCGCTGACAGTTTAAGATACTTTACAGATTTTCTTTTTTTTTTGCGAACAAAAACTTCGGAAAACTTGATTTTTTTTCATGCTTAAACATTTGATGAAAAATGTGGAGGATTTGCTGTTTTTATCATTATTTTAATATTTGACCACATTTTTATTTCTGCTTAGATCTCTGTGCTTTTGCTCGGACAAAACAAACATTGTGAAGAGGTCACTTTGTGTAAGTTGTGGTGGAATTTCCCAATAATTTTGGATTTTTTTTACAAAACAATCAGTCATAAAATAATATCTTATCAACCCACAATGGAAAATAAGCATTAGTTAATTGTTAAAAAGCTCCCCTGTAACTTACTATAGCAGTGATCCTGAGTAATCGGATGATATAATATACAGTATAATAGCAAGCACAGTACATTTTCCTGATTACACTAACATACTTGTAATAGAGTATTTTTTACAGTGCTATTAATATTTTTCCTTACAGCTGTAAGTAAAGGATTTACTGTATCTGATGAGAAAAACTATTCAGCTCAATTCAAAGTTAATGTGTTTGATGAAAGAGAGAAGTCAGTGAGCTAAACAATGACATCACGCTCCAGGCAGATGTTTTATGTGGACTGCACAGCGCTCATTGCATGCTGAAAGCTTCCCTCCCGCTGTGTTTTCGTGTGAGCGCCTGGTACCACCAAGGTCCTGCAGAAGCACCAGCCATTCATTTACAGCTGTGATCTAAATCACACACTCAGGGGAATGAAGACATTCAGGTCTGTCAGCACCACTAGAGTGTGCAGCCGGGCAAAAAGGGGGTCTACTGTATCCAAGATAACTAGTGCAGAATAGGCTGGGATAGAACGCATAAAGGCACCGGAGAGAAGTGAACCAAAACTGACCCGAACCGATATGAAATAGGAAAAATTAAATAGGAAAATGAGTTGCTGCAATGGAACAGAACTGAAAGGGAAGGGAGTGAAACAAACCAGAGAGGATGATATGGAACAGTACGGAGCAGAAGAGAGCAGAACAATATCCAACGGAACAGAAAGCAATAAAATAGAAAAAATCTGAACATAATATATCAGGAAGGAACGGAATAAAAGAAAATGGAACAAAATATAATGAAATGGAGCAAATTAGATGAAAACTCAAATGGGCTAAAAGAGAACAGGAGACAAGGAAAGTAGCAGAAGAGAGAATAAACTGAATAAAGGGGAAAGTACGGGAGAAATGGACCAGTACAGAAACAGAACATGTTGTTTTGTGCTTTGTCAACCTGGTAGTGCATGCATGCAGAGACATAGTTGGTGGTTTGGTTAGGAAGTGAAACGAAGATAAGATTTTCTTTGTGTTGAGCATTAAATATCTTTTGTGTTCAAACCACTACTGCACGGCTATCTTTTCTGATAAGAGGTTAAAGAAGCCAAAGCAAGCACTTGAAATGAAATAACATAAATAGCTCATCAAGTGTTTGCTAATATGTACATAGATGCATGTGACTTCCTTAGCACTTGCACAAAACTGTTTTTTTTTTTTTAAACCTTTGAATCATAAGTGAGCATGAAAACTTGATTTTCTTAATGAATACGCTCTCTCAACAAGCAAGCCAACATAGTTACCATGACTCCAGTGAAGAGACACACCGCCCTGCCACAGCTGGTGCTGGGCGCCACATCCCCATAGCCCACTGTGAGGAAGGTGATGGCTATGAGCCACATAGCCGTGCCCATGTAGCCTGTCGATGCTTTGGTGTGTCTGCAGGAAGGAGAGAGCCGGAGTGAGGCCGCGTCATGATAGAACATGTTAAATGTATTCTTATGGACCCCATTTAACAAAAACATAACCATAATTAACTTCTACACAAGCCCACACATGGCAAAAAAAACATCCATAACCATTTTTAACCTATGTATACACGAACATGTTATACTTAAACTTGAGCAGTCTTAATCGGATGCCAGTGACATTTTATTTTCGTCTGCAGTTTCCGAAAAAATTCTTTGGAAGTTTCCTTAAAATTATGTAGTTTAGTAGTATTGTAGAGAAAATAGAGACGGGTGATTCCAGACCTTTGAACAGCAGTGAATGTCTTGAAACAGTTTATGGACAAAATTAATAACTGTGAATTGTAAATCCAACAAATTATATTCCTTAAAGCTGGGGTCTGCAACCTTTACTAATAAAAAAAAAAAACATAGTTGGCCAAAAAATTCAGAAAAATGGCCGAGAGGAGGCGCTAACCTTGTTTAAGATTAGCCTACCAGCTAATATGAGTCATAATCAGCATTTATTAATCTAATATTGTCAGATATATATATATATATATGTGCAGACTTTTGTAAGATATGAAACACATTTTAGTTGATTAAATTGTTGAAACATTTTAAAGCAACACATTTTTACAATTGAAGAACACACATTGCTTTGGGCCTACACCAATGATACATGAAAATTCAAATATGAAGAAGTAACCGTGCCCTGCCTTAAGGTATCTCGTTATATTGATGCAAAAATCCTGTAAAAAATATAATTTTGCCATGAGACATTCCTGCTCACCGCAGGACAACATTTCCCACAATAACTTGCCATCGTCCCACCCCATCCATATTTTTAAATGCTTGTCTATTAACACAATGTTACTTACTCAACTGATCTACTGAGCATGTGCTTAAAGACTGCTGAGGTTACACTCGCAGTTAATTGGAATAAACTAATTGTAAATGTTGTAATTGATTAATTCCCATTCCCAATTATCTATTCTATTAATTAGAACAACGTACCAAATGACATCATCCTCTACAGGAAGTTTATGAACTTCGCAACTTTATGATTTAGATACAGTAATAAATGAAACACATCTGTGGACAGTGAGTTGTCTGAGTTGGATAAAGGCGTGGACTGTACTATCAGTGTGAATGATCGACAGTACTTAGGAATTCAGGAGTGGGTACCAGAGTAAACTTGTAAAACAGTAGAAGTAAGTCCAATATACACTTGGCAGGAACCATACAAAGCATTCATCTGTCTCCTGGATGTAATGATCAACATGTCGGGCGCAGCAGCTCAGCGCTGAAAGGTCCAATCAGCCCCCATAAGCTTTTTTATTACCTCTGACAAACCAAAACATACAAGACCGAGAGGAGTGAGACTGAAGGCTAAACCTCCCATCAGGGTTCAAATGAACAAATGATCTCACACTGTTCAAACAGCCAGACAGACTGCGGAGGATAAGGTTGACGTTTAGTTGGCGCTCGTTAAAAAGGCAATTTGTTGAAGTAACGACATAGAATTTGATGATTATCAAATCAGTTATTGGACATCCACTCTGAATAGGAAAGTCAAATTGACCATCAAAGTTTGAGGAGGAATGTTAAACTACCAAACAT
>CAFUXE010000535.1:589235-623505 GCA_903364295.1 Serranus cabrilla
GTGTATGTGTGTGTGTGTGTGTGTGTGTGTGAGACGGGAGTGGAAGATCGGGGGGTGATAGAAAGATTGAGCTGTAGTGTGTGCATGCGAGTAACAGAAAGAAAATCATAAAACTATTAATTGGTACATGAAAAGATTACTTTGTATCCTTGTACAATCCTACTGTATTGTATGAGCACTAAAAAATACAATTCAAAGCATTTTTGAATTTGTTTCAAACTGTTGTTTTCTTTCAGATATCAAGATTTGAAGCTTTTTTCCCTATTTGGAACAAAAGCCTCCTATTATTGAAATCCTGCCAGTCTCCCATTGAAAAATAAATAAAAAGTTTGCTCACCTAATTCAATTCTCCTCTAACTGATGTGCTTTGGGCAGTCACATATTTGCTCATTCCATGATAACTGAGCGTAGTTTAAGTTCCCTTTCACAAGGACATAGAGATTGTTAGCGTTGAAACTAATGGCTGTGTTGATTATTGTGGAAAGCAAACAACTGGCATTCTTTTGCTTTTACTTTCTGTGCGTGTTGAGTGCAGGCATTATTTGTTGAGGTGGAACAGCTCTCTCATTAAAATATGAACAATCACGCCAAGATTATACTCTGATATGTCAAAAGAACATTAGTTGCAGGCAGGGGAAATTTTAAGTGGAGCTTTGACTTTAATTTGTCATTGTGACGTTTTGACAGAGAAAAAATATATTCAGGCTGTATGTTGGAAAAATAGTGTTAAAGAAAGAAATTAAACCTGAAAAGTGGAGTTATATGAGGTAGTTATCCATAGTTAGTGAATTACGGGAGGACGGTACGAACCGAGTCTATAGAAACAGGCAGTGTTGGCAGCTGCAAAATATAATTTAGTCACAGAAAAAATCCATATAATGTATGTTATATTTAGAACATTTTCTTTACCTTGCCGTCAGAAATTCCTTTCTAACTGGGAACTTGATCTGTGATCTCTGTCAAAGTCACCAGACTCCAACAACAAAAACAGTGATTTTACCTTGCAGAACACAGGAGATGTTGGTCTACCATCAGTTAGTTAGCTTGTGTTACTGGGAGTATTTTGATTCTATATCTGGTTTTATTTTTGGATGTCTGCTTATGTGTCTATTATTTATGATATGATTTTCATGTGTGAGTTGGCATAGAAGATCTAAATACTGATGCACAGAGATCATAGCAGTTCTTTTGTAACCTGACACACACAGTGCTCGTCCCTACCTCTCACACAGAGTAAGCATCCAGGACGCAGTGATCCAGAAAAAGAGGATGAAGACCAGCAGCGTGCGCGCCGGGTATTTGTTCATCAGTATCTTGAGGACAAAGCGGAAGGTGAAGTTGATGTTGTTGAGCGAGCCGATGCTCCTGTAGGAGGCGCTCAGCAGCACTTTGCTGTGCAGCAGGATGGCTCTGTGCACCAAGTACAAGCGGAGGAACATCAGCATGGATAAAAGCAGCTCCACGTTCACCATAAGCTTGTCTTGGTGTTCGATAACACATAGAGAAGCCGAGGACGTGGAGTTGGCATCGTGTCCCCCCCCCAAGTAGGTGCCAACAGGATGGATGACACAGACCAACAGCTCCAGAGTGATCACAAGAATCCTGTGGCTGGTCATGGCAATGCGCCAGTCCACCTGGTTGTGGTCAATCACGAATAGCTGAAAGATGGGGGAGAAGAGAAGGAAATTATAAAAGTGCCAGGAAAATTACTTTCACAACATCATATTAATGTGTAGAGATGGTCCTACAGAACTCCGGACAACACGTGACTTGTTTTGTTGACGCCTACATTTTGGCAGGAAATGTGTTCCAAATTAATGGTGCATTCATTTCAAGCAGTTCACTGCTTTTTTTAGTCAAAGGACACAGAACAATATACTGCATAAGTTGTTGGGTTAAACAGTTGTGACCCATAATCCCGGGGTGATTTTTGAAGAGTCTTGAAACAGCCCCTCATCCTACTCTAGAGAGTCTATAAAGTCTACAAAAGCCTGGAGGGGTATACATGGATTTGAGAATAAATATTCAGCTTTGGTGTTTACTGGCTACGAAACACTTTGCGATCATTATTTAATCATTAAGTGTCACTTCATTGAACGTTAGCATTAGCATCCGGTGGTGTAATGATATCACTGTGCTAACTTGCCTGTAGCCTTAGCTAGTCTGTATCTTCGATAGAGTTAACACTTTATTGTGAAAACAATACAGCTTTCTTATAAAAAAGCAGCACTTCATATTATATCCTGCCTCTTAATGGTATGACTGATTCATTCAACTTTGGAGTAAACAGATGTAATAATTCTGTATGGACAACAGTGCAGTATTAACTAAAGCCCGATTGATTTCCATTGATTTTTGAGGCTAATACTAATATAAGAGGGGAATAATCACTGATTATGGTGGCTGATATTATGAGTTTTTTTTTAAACTGGAATGAAAATATACCATTTCTAAGTAGCTTGTTCTTTGATTTAATATGCAAAAGCACTCAAAAGCCTGCTTTCTTAAACCAAATTCCTTTGTTTAGATATATATATATATATACATATATATATATATATATCAAAATTACATTGTCAACCAGTTCTAGAAATGAACACTAAGGAGAACTAAAGAATAAAAAAAGAAATCAGCAGCTAGATAAATATTAGTCCAGTACCAGTAAGTTGATGACCATTTAAATAAATGAATAAAGAAAAATAAAATACTGAACTCCATGACATGATTAGTATATTTGTCTGTATGTGCATGTGTTTTGCATCTCAAGCCAAAAAAGCTAAGTTAAAAACTAAGAGTACACAGTTCTCTACAGTACAAACAGTATGTAAAGGTCTGAGATAAGGAAAGTGTTTTAGGCCTCCAGAGATATGAAACCACAGATGTTCAACAGAAACCTGGGAGGGAATTTTTTTATCAGCAGTTTATACGTGAGAAAATGAGAGTTTCTTCATTCCCTCAACATAAAGCTCCACTGTCCTGCAGTAAACTTTCTCCACTCATTGCGCCACTGAACTGAAGCATCTTGATGTTCTTGGCTGGTTGAACACTTTACATAGGAAGTCACAGAACACTGACTGTGTGTCAGTCCCCACCCTGAGCCTCCTTATCTTGTCTCCACACTTACAGAGATGCTGCTTGTATCAGGCACACATGACTTGCAACAGAAGTGAAAACATTGTATGTGAAAGCATAAACCCAGCAGAGAGACCAAAACCTTTCAGCACTTGTTGTTCGTACTGCACTTTATTGAATATGCATGCTGCGAGTGTGCACAGGGGCAAATGAGAGTGGTTCACTGTGTTTAATTTCAACCAAATCCCTGCATGTATATTGAATTCACACACAACGGCAGCGAGCCATGTGGATTGGAAAAGTAGTGCAGCCGCAGCATTGTGCATGCCTGTGTGGGCTGAGGTTTTCGTCCAGGGCTTTTTGTACACACAGCAAATATAACACAGATAATCAATGTTGAGGCTACCGTCAGTGAACCGAGCGCTCCTCCTAAAACGATTGCCCTCAAGTGTCTCAAACAAAGTATCATTCTGACTGAGATAATTCGGAACAAACTTTTACTGGTATAAAAATCGATGCACAAAATAGCTCTGAAGATCAACAAAGCACACACAGGCTCTATACCACATCACAATAAAGGCGTCCAAACTGTTGGGGGGAAAAGGCAAACTCACCCTGATGTCCTTATAATGGAAAGCTATGATGAGCATCAGGAGACACCCAGTGGACAGGCTGATGGAACAGTTGAGGATTAAGCCGATCTTTGAGCCCTGGGAAGGAAACGAAGACAAAGGAGATAAGGCGTGATGATGTGATTTCTTTCCATTTATGTTCTCCATTATCGACGTTTTATGAAATAGAACTGTTTCTTTTGCCCACTGATGTAATGACAGCGGTGGAAAGTACCAGAGTATTACAGTATCCATATCAAGTGGTTATTATATCACACAAGGAGAGATTCACAGTAGCTTTAAAGGAAATGACTGAAGTAAAAGTTCAGAGCAGACTTGGTAACATGCGGCCAATGTACTTACATACCACATAGTTAGTTATTTAGCCAAAAAACGTTCCAGTAATGTAAAGAAACAAAAACAAGGGTGCAACAAATATGCCTGTAACACACCCACAAAATGAAAAGGAAAAAATACAAAATGATTATAAATACATGTCACTGTGTTTTTATGTGCAAAAGTTGACACATAACAAAAGAAAGAAAAGAAATGCAACAACAGTGAACTACATCATAGTAAAGGTCTTCCTCCGCGTTCTCTTCAAATAACTTAACTGCAATATTTCAAATGTAGATGGGCAAGTCAGTCATTCTGCATTATCAGTGTTTAGATTATTATTATTCCAATATGCACCTTAAAGCTTTGCACAAACATGCAGCTTTGAACAGTAATTGAACAATGAGTGTTTTACTCTTTTTCTCACAATTTGGAACATCTGTTTCCACACCATCATCCTACCTAAGAACAATTATGTTAAACTGTAGTGCTGAAACAATGAGATGATTCACTGATTAGTTAGTTGAACAATGTGTTATGACTTTATCAGCATCATTTTCGGCTTCCCTAATGTGAGAAAATCTGCTGCATTTCACAGTTTTACGTCTCTGGAAATTAATTTTAATGAATTAATGAAAATTCTATAGTTAAAACCTTATTGTGGATGAAGCTGTATACATCTAAAATTCATTACATGTATGATGTGAAAAATGTGCTCTTTTAGTAAGAAAGTTCTCCTGAACTCTCCAATCCATGGGGATCTTTACGATAAAGGTTTTATCAGAGATTTCCTTCCCGTAAAAGATTATTTTGAACATAGTGAAATGGAATATCCTGCTGATTGCATTATAACTGCATAACTGTCTTTATATCTTTCCAAAAAGAGCTTTATGAGAAGCTTACAGTACTTTGGCCTAATGAAAGTGGAATTATTGATTCTATAATATACTGTGAAAAAGGGTACATAAAAAGCACTCAATTACCGTAATGAGAGCGCTTGTAATGAAATACTTTCCATTCCAGCGAACTGACAGCTGGAGACACAGATGAATTAGGAACCAGGCTTCTCAGCAGGTTAAAGAGCACCTTCCCTTCATTCATGCATCTAAGGGCAACTGATGCAACGTCATTGGAAATGTTTAACGGGAAGTGCAGTTTAATGCGGTTTTCAGTTAAAAAAGATAATTACAAACTTTCAAACTTGAGGAAACTTGAGCATGTAGGTGGTATGGTGTGACGTCTGTTGGCAAGGTACGTCGTTTTCCACAGTTTCTCCCGTAGCATCCACTGCATTACGTCCAGGGCTAATTAGAAGACCCCACAAAAGCTCAACATTTCACCACATTCCATAACAGAGAGTTCAACAACATGTTTCTTGCCGAGTTTCTGAAATTGTTTTTGTAAAGTTTTCATGTTGGAAACAGTCATTTCCAGCCCGGTGAACTTAACCTGGGTAAACCTTAACACACATTGTTTCTCATAGTCTTTGACGGACACTTAGCCACCGTCACCAGGACGGGCCACCCAAGGTATAGCAGAAAAAATAAAACACTGAATCCAGTGCAAAGGGTTATTTGGTTTATGGACTGAAATGAATACATAGTTGCCAAAGAAATACTACATGCATCTGACTTAAGTTTTCTAATTTGGTTTGTTAGTCGGTGTGGTTTGGTTGGCTTTCATGTAGATTCTTGTGCTGTAAGTCACTCATTTAACTACACATATCCTCTAATAAACTTGAGGATAGGCTTACAAAAATGACCTAGAAGAATATTATACTGCTGCAGTGGGACAGTCATAGCAAATGAGCCATTTGCAGGTTTAGCTAATACCAACAAAAAAAACTGCACAAGCTGATTTCACTTAGGAGTGATAGAGGACAGGTGTGTCTGATGAACACAAACCCTCGGATCAGTCACTCTCTAAGACCACAGGTGAGTACAACTTCACTGCACCTTTTTTCCCAGAAAAAATGTGAAATATGGACTGTGTCAATCTAAAAAATAGAAAGGGTGTGAGATACTTGACACATGAAAATACGAGTGAAAAGCTAAAATAGCTTTGTAAAAATGTGATGACTTTTTATTTTAACCAGAAAAACAACTATATTGAGATTGTTGTTTTAAAATGACCTGTCAGAACACATTTGAGTTGTTTAAGTGTGGATTCAGCAATTGACCGGCAAGTAAAATTAATGAGTCATAACTAGCGTGCAAGGAAATTGTCATTCATTATACATCAGCACTTTTTGGCTTTGGCCAAAAGCAAAACAATCAGCATGAAAAATCATAACAGCAGAAGGCAGGCACGAAGTAGCTAAACGGAGGATAATTAGCTGAAAGGAAAGTGATGTGCGGAGTCAGACATGAACAATGCCAGCAATTAATACGTGTTTTTATATCAAATAAACATTGTGACATTTAATGTGATTTTTTCCTGTAAAGGAGACTTTATCTAGCCTGAATATTTGCTGTAATAGTGTAGGATGTATTAGTGCATCAGTTCGAAGAGATCAAGTGGTCAAATAGTATGTTATGTGAGAGAATAATACAATAAAAATACATCTTTGCAGCTTCAAATGTAAAATATCTGAAAAAATCAGAAGTTGTTAGACTAGGTTTTTGCCACAGCATGTGTAACTTTCAGACTGCAAACTGCAAAATGTATAATCACACATGGTTGGGAACTAGAGTAAATATAGTTCATCAACATAATCTGCTTAAACCAATGTTTAAACATCAAGGAACGTTCTTTTAAACACTTCTCATCCTCAATATGTGGATATAGTTTTGGACTTTAAACTAATTGCAGGAATGTCATCATATAGTTGCTGAAAAGACACAAGGTTGCATCCAACACCAAGTACACACTCCAGGCTGTAGCACAGCGAAACTCAAGACATTGACTTCTAGACTGGCCATGCAAACACTCTAATTATACACTAAATGATGTGGAAAGATAGCCTGAAGTACTCTGAGCAATCTCGCTGTAGGGGGAGAGGTGAAATGTGGAAAAACGTTCCATAAATAGCCTTGTTTTTTTCGTGCATAACCATGAAAAGGTGAGCTTAAAATATAACTTTGTAGACTGGCATTAGCTTCGATACGCCTACGAGTTAAGCGGCTCCAAAATATCCTGCAGTATACTTAAAAGGGCTAAAATATATATATGTAAACAATAATAGTGTTGTGCAGTCATGTCTGACTAACAAAAAGTCTTCCACAGAGGAGGAAGATGTCACAGCTCACACTCATGACTTCACATAAAGTTTGAAGAAGAATGCTGAAAACAGTTATATAAGCTATGGTTAAATCAGCAATGCAGCCTCTCCAAAATAATATGCTTTAACTGCGGTGAAGAACACTTTTCCAGTGCATCAGCATTTCCATGGTACAGAAGCTGATGCCTGTTGTTAGGAATGGACACACAACACCTGTTCTTGGTTCCTATTTGTAAACTGGAATAGTAATGTCGTATTCGTGCCAGCACCGTTAATTTCACGACCGACTCTCTGAACACTGAAGCTCAGGCCATATTTCCACCGGTTTCTCAAAAGATTGTAGCTAGAAATGTGGGGGCTCTTTGACACTGTAATCAATCACTGACTTCACAGCATGGAGGTGGTCTGATGTTTCTTTGCAGCGTGCATGAGAACTTTTTTCCACATGTGGAGCTGGCGTGTGCTGTAGGAAGTCAGGGGGAGTTAATAATTTGTTGATTGTGTGGCCTGGCATTGTTATCCACTGAGATCTGCATGTTAATGTCATGAGGCTGTGCTACCAAATAGTGTGTCTGGAAATGGACTAACTAATCAGAGGGTCAGGGGGGGTCAAAGCCCAGGTGCAGGTTCTGCTGTTGTGCTGCACTGAGTCTGGGCTGCCTGCTAATCAGGGAAGTTCTTATGACAACAAATAGAGCCAGTTGTTGAAAAGTAGATTTTTTTTGCACCAGTTATGACCAATTTAGTTACTTAAAAAATCATGACTTACAAAAATCTTAATAAATAGTTTGTATTTATATTAAAATCTGAAAATAACTACTTTGAGCAGCTCTAACTGAGAATATAAGGAGTTGAGATGCAGCAGCACAACTTGCTTAAAATCCACTGCATGAGCTGAAAACAAGACAGAAATGATTTTGTTTGTTATTTAATTATTGATGATGAGTTCAAGAGCCAACACTTAAAATCTGTTGACCAGTCTGCAACACCAAGTGCATTTAGGTAGTGTTGTTTAAATGTTCTGACATTGCATGTGTAAGTGCACATGGACGCCATAAGTTAAAACCTCTGCAATGCGTGCAAAAGTGCAAAATATCACATCAGCCCAAGTTTTGTTTTGATTTGCAGAAGACATCATAAAGAGAATAGCAGTGGGACAAGAGATGGGGGACATGCTGTAAGGCTATAGCTTTAAAGCGCCAACAAAAGCAAAGTGTCACATTTCAAACACTTCCAATCTAATAATTTGGTTTGCAGTCACTGTTGAAGTCTGATTTGACCCACGTTAATATCTTAAACCTACCGGTTTGTTGACCATGGGGCATATCTCGGCGTGGATTATGGTGAGCAGTATCCCGAGCAGCGCAGTGCCCAAAGCCAATGCGCACAGGCGCTTTTTATCCTCTAATAAAAACTTTCTGTCTCGCAGTCTGTAAAGGTCGTCTCCCTCCATGTGAGCTGTCCGCTTCCCGGGAAGTGACAGCGGCACGGACACTGCCGAGTCCCCGCCGTTCCGTTTGATCAAGCCATCGCAATTCACGCAATTCACTGTGGAGTCGCCGTGCAGGCTGCGGTTTGTCATCTCCATCTCCAGAGCGCACACGAGACGGCCGCCTGTCCCTCTGTCCCTGTCGTCGTTGTCCGTCGCTCCGTCCTCTGCCTGTCCGGTCTCCCCTTTGCTTTCTTCCCGAGCTGGGGAAGGCATAGTCCGATGATGGGCGCACCGTGTACCAGGCCCTTCTCTCGTTTGTCGCTCATCGAAGTAGCGGGTTTAGTAAAAGCACTTGGCCTTCAACACACCCTCACCTTAACACTCCTACCAGCCGGCGATGCGTGGTTACGCGCACTGATGCCATCTGCACACGGCTGTGAGGGATGTACTTTTCTATGCATGCGCTATTATTTTAAGAGTGTGCGTCAGTCTGCCCCAAACGAATTCTTTGTATGTGTGCGAGGTGTGTTTATCTCTCTGTGTGTAGGCTGTTCGTGTTGTAGACACTAAACAAGATGGGAATTTACATTATTCTTTATTCGATTGGAATAATGCGACCAGATCAAATACAATTTGGTGGAAAAACCCCTTTAAACAGGATGTTATCCAAAATAAAAAAGTGTTTAGTATTTTATCTAGCCAGGAACAAACCACGTAACCACAGGGATTCTGTTTCTGAACACAAAACTAGAGAAGAAGAAGAAAAAACTTTGGAGAAGTGTTACACGTTAGTATTTATTTATTTGTTGGTAATGCACTATAACAGTGGTGAGTTCCTCGTGAGCTGTACAGTGACATCTTGTGGTCAGTATTTTCATCGTTTGACCTGTTGCAGTCTTTTCCAAACATTAGTCAAGGCTGACTATCATTTTGGGTTCCTACACCTTTTCCAAGGCAAATTAAAGCACCTTTGTTGCTTTTTTAGAGCTTTCCCAGCACATATTTGTATAAGTACCAAACAGTAGCCTGCAGGGATACTCTACTTGCTTTACCTGGGGGCAACTTTTGCACTTTTTTGATAAACAAGGTCCATTTTTATGCTTTCTTTTATGACTGTGGCACTTATTTGCATTCAAAGTACAAGAAATTCCCAGCATGAGTTTATTTTTAGTGTGAATTGGAAAAAATGGTTGAAAGGCCAACCTACACATCAACACGGGCATAATACATAAAGCATTACTGCTAAAGTATACTAAATATATCACTAATTTCACTATGGCTGTGTTATGAACAACCATGTTTTTGATTGTCACAGCATTCTACAGAATGGTGACAAAGGAAAAAAATATTTCAAAATCACCTTTTTGTAAGAACAGCTAACGTCTCATTTGGCCTACATTTTAAGCAGTTTCAAGCACTATATTCAAAATATAAGCACTCTTCCAACCTTGAAAACACCACAATAAACTCCAAATGTCTTCAAGGATTTCCAGGAAATATGATTTTTCTTTAATTTCTTTAAAAAGTCTAAAATATTATACAGAGTACATCCCATTCCTGTCCCAGCTGCTTAATTGTTGAGAATTCTCTCTTGGAATATTTTGCCATTGTTCCCAGCTGTATTCTTATGTATTTTAATATTCTGAGTTGCATGTTGACCTTCTATTTCCTGCAAACACTCTACAGGCAAAACCAAAAACTGAAACAACTCTCCCCTCACCCTCTGTTTACTAGCGGAGGAACTGTTGGGGGAGGAACAACGTCACGACCTTGGGCTAAATGACGCATCCAGCTCACAGGAGTCCTTCCGCTGCAGCATCCTGCTGGTTGTGCCGACGGTAACGATGATCCTTTACAGCTCTGAGTGACAGTAAGTAGAGCGTTCAGACTGATAGGTGTTTTTTAGATCAGGTCAAAATATATTTATAAGAGAAAACACTCATAAAGCCCCAAACTTTGTAACGAAAAGTGTGGATTATAGAAATAGGCAAAAAACAACAAATGTATGTTTTCAGGTATGAGTTGATTTAATCCGCTGCAATAGAAAAGTAAACAGCCAACGCACAAGATGGAAGCAAAACGATGCTTAAGCACACAAATGAGCCTTCAGGTCGCATTAAATAAATATGCTTCAATACAATTAAATAATCACAGTATGAGAATCAGTGAGCGAAATGTGTTTTCAGGATTTATGTAGCTGTGGTGGATTTTTAGAGCAAAGCAGTAATCTACAAATAAAAACTTTAAAAACACACAGACCATAAAACAGATACACCCGAATATATCTTTACACTGTGCTGAGAGTTTAAGCCATTTAAAAAACATGATCTGTGAAGCTACATTTGCAATATACAGCAGCTACTGTTAATACAAAAATATACAATTTCACGTTAGATATGAGCTGAGTGCCATCTACTGGTGGCTGAATAAATTACAACAAACGGACAGTGAGATTAGAAAGTGTGCATTAGTCTATAGTATCCAAGTTCTCTATTATTTACAAGCAGTTTAGTAAAAATATTCTTCTTAATATACAGATTTTATCACTCGAGCTACAACAGATTAAACCCCTGAATCACATTTTACATCGATTAACTGTGAAGTAGACGCTGTGGACCGTATCTGGTCAGTGTGTAGACAAAGAGATTGACATGATAACAGAAAACACCTGAAGAGAGGATTATTTGGTATTAAGGATATTGCTGAGAGTTCCTGAGTTAGTCCAAGTGATTGAAGTCATTCTTAATGTGTGCAGTGCGTAACAAAATTAGCAGTGCAGACCTGACAGATTGTTTTAAAAAAAAATTCAACAGAAATGAAAAGAGGAATCATTACAGCTTGCACAAGGAAAAAATTTTGGGCTATAAAAAAAGTTCTTTTTCCGCCCCAAGTTGAGCTGAACTCAGAGAACTGACATGACATGGCTCAGTTGAAGGAGCTTGTAACGCTCGATCCACCATCACACTTCCTGGACGGTCTAACCCTTCACAGCTCCCCACGGCTGCAGAGTGGCCTGAGGCAGGATGAACTGCGGAGTCGGCTGCGGCAGGATGTAGTATCCAAACACCTGCTGGGGCGGAGGCGGCGGCGGTGGAGGTGCGCACACTGTGCTGAGAAACACTGGAGCGCCCTTCTTGTACCGGGGCCAAACCGGTGCCGGGTGGTAGAAGTACTGGAGGCTGGGAGGGAGCTGAGGATTTGAGGGAGGACAAGAGATTAGAAGGGATGGTGGAGAGTTTCCAGCATGGGTGTTAGACTCTTTGTCCATATGTGAGGAATGAATGGTACTTCCCTCCCTAGAACATGCAATAGTGAAACTTCATCACATAGGAATGACTTGTCAGCAGCTGCAGCTCTTATTCATAGGGATTATCTTACGACTAATACATGTAACTTCTGAGGTTACAAGGACTTCTGAGGGTGTAACATTGTTTGCGTCAGTACTAGGTTGTCATGTCACTGTAGCTGTCTATAAAGTGGGACAGGATTACATATTTAAAATACAAATGAGCGACTGTATACCATTATAGGTGGTATTCTAAATACAGTTAATGTCTAAAACAGAATAAACGATAACTTTTTTTCATAAAACCTGGAAGGGTAAAGTATGACCCGAGGAAGAACCCCAAGTAGATCCAAATCATGTGGGTTGAAAAATTATTAATTTTTGCGCTTTTGGGCACACATTTACTATACAAAGATATAATTATGTTTTTTTTTCTTTTTGAAATACAACCATGTGTGCGAGCACAGTGCACCTGCCACGAGACATTGTTAGCTATGTGATTTTGCCATAGAAATATAAGACCAACACAAGTTGGTTCAGCAAGATTATTTTTTAAGTATTCCAAACGTAATCCAAATTATTTAATGACATTTCAGGGCATGTGTCCACTAATCTGTAGTGGAATAGATGTAAAAAGTAACTCTTCCCAAACAGTAGATACGATTTTTGGACAACGATGAAGCTCTCTGGTGCACAAAAACAAACTATATCAGAGTTTATAGAATTGATTCAGAGAAATAAATAACACCAGCTGTATCCCTTACCACATTTCTGACGTATTTGACTTTATTTGGTCCTTCTCCGTGCCTCTTCCGAATCCTGGGCACCATTGCTATCGTGTAGGTGTCGCCTTCTGCCGCCTGCTTCTTGACGACATCCTTCTCGTCTTTTTCCTGCTCTCCTTCTGTCTCGCCATCCTTTGCCTCCTCCTCGGTGTCGCTCGACGCAGTGGAACCACAGTCTGAAGAGGTAGCAGAGTGGTAATCCGACGTGTCCAGATTTATCGAGTCCGCCGAGGAGTCAGCCTGCTTTTCCTCCAGGCCTTCCTCTTCGAAACCGGCCACTGTGAACGGCCTGCTGTTCTCTGCACATCTGTGAAGAAGGAGTGGATTATTTTTAACCACACAGCCATTTTTTTTATTCAACTTTCAACCATATTCCTACTTTTCACTTCCCACGTTCTATTTATCATTTCCCCGAATGAGTCATGGCGACCACTCACTCAGAAATCCTGGCTAGACTGAGAAATGCCCGTTTATTATTGAAGTGTGTCTGTGTGTCATTCTTTGTCTCCGCCTCAGCGGGCCAGCCGGTGACTCACCTTGCACACACCTCCAGCGGGTCGATCCACAGTGTGAGCTCATGCGGAAGTCCTAGTTCACTGGCTGTGAGCTCACTCTCCTCACATGCCCTCAGGATGGCTTCATCACATGGTTCTGTGTTACTTATGCGGATGCATCTGTGAAAATTTCAACATTTAAGATTCTGCGTTTTCTTATGTGGATCTTTGCATTTTTCAGTGACATTATTTTAACCACAGCCCGGAAGTAACAGTTTAAATCAAACAGAGCTAATTTGATATGACAGAAGCCCCATTTTCTTATTTGATGAATATTTTAGTTACTTTTTTTTTATTGATGATCACAATTTCTTTGGAAAATCGTGATATCAAAATTTTACGTCTACTTTACAGATACAAAACTAATAATAAATCCAGTTACTCGTGTATATTTTTCATATTGGTAGTTACCTGTATGCCTGGCCTTTGCTGGGGCAGTCCGGGTACCAGTGGTCCTCATATTTTTCACATAAAAGTTTCTGTAGCTTCTCAGAAAACAACTCTGCTTTGTCTTCAGTCAGCTTGCCACGTGCCACAGCCAGGCGTTTGAGGAAGTTGACTCCAGCCTCCACCTCTCTTTTCATGGTGACTGTCAAAAAAAAAAGTAATAAAATTAATTATTTTAGGTCGACAACAAAATCATGTTTCCGTGTACACGATTACGTAGCTATGTAAATCCTGATATTATGCAAACCAAAGAACAAAAAAGTAGAGTGATTTGAGTTTCTGATAGCAGACTGACTTCCCTTCAGTGACGTGTGTGTGTGCGTGTGCGTGTGGGGGCAGGAACTTCAGTTGCAGTGATAACAACACTTCCCTGTGCAGTTGCCCCTGAGCATGTTTTATATTAGCTTCAGGGAAGCTCGGAGTGTAAAAAAATGTGCTTGGCCTTTTACAGCCACAGACATGGCAGTGTTGACAAAAGGCCAGAGTTTGTATACATGCAAACAAGATGCAAACCAGCGCTGCCGTGTTGACTTGCCATTTTCTGAAATGCAAATCAAATGAGCGCCGTGTGCTGTTTATCCTCAGATAGCGTGTCTGTTTGGGTTGGTGGCCAATGTCAGTCTGACCAGAGAGAGAAGTGCGAGAAGAGTGCGTTCTATAAAGGCCAAGGCAAATTAAACTTTGCAGCTGAACGGGCTCAGTGTGCTAACATCCTGCTGATGACCCTGACAAGAAAGCTGTGCCTTGAACTTTGAGGCGCAGACAGTCATTTGTTATTGTGGCTTGAAACACACCACTGTCGCTTCAGCCTGTATAGTTTGTTGTGAGAGAAAATTATTATTTGCCCTGGTAGATGCAGCCACAGCCTCCACTTAGAGCAGTGATGAGCCTGTGACACAACAAGCAAAAGTAATAGTAACTTTAAGTCTCTAACAAATATGTTTCGCCATTATCTTATTATAGATCTCAAATGCTATGGATGCTCCAGGCAGTTATTAGTCTGCGAGTCAAACCGGGTCAGATGTTATGCATTCTCCAGGCTGCTGCTGCTGCTGCTGTTGTTGTTGTAGCTTCCTGACATAACCCTGTTTTGCTTTCCATCACTGAGCAACTCAACACGTCTATTCCAACTGTCTCCAGCAACCGGGTTTACACTTTGAGAAATGCTGACTTGCAGGATGTCACCTTGTCTGACACACAGACATAAGCACAGGTTTTTCTGGTAGGTTTTCAAGTTGAAGAATTCTGGTGCGACTGAAGAATGTTAAAAGCGGAATTGTACTTGAATGACTTCTTATGTTGTGTGAAAGAAAAGGTCTGATAAGGTGGCAGGGCGCTTCATAGATGTCTCATAGTGTTTTCGGCCTTACCTAAACGCATTCAAAACTTTGAGTGCCCCATATGGTGTCATTATATTTGAGAAAAGGCAAGCCTCTTTACGGCCTGTAACTGTAACACTCAGCAACTTACATCATAATCAAGATTGATAAGAAGCACTACAAGAGGAAAAACAATTATTTTGGTTATGGGGTTTAACTTTCAATATAAAGCTCAAAAAGCTTGCACTGAATATGACTTATTCATAAAATGTTAGAAAAATTACAAGTTCAATTGGCCATTAATAATTTATATATTTTTCATTTCAATTACGTACATTTAGATTTTCCCCTACTTTATTACTTTTTCTCTTTCTTTGTATGTTCTTATCTTAATATATATATATATATATATATATATATATAAAGACATTACATATTAGATGAGATTTTATTTTTGTCTTTTTTTATATGTAGTATTAACTGCTTTTTCTGATGGAGAATCTGCAGAGCTGGTTTTCTTTGCTCTGAAATAAGTTAATGATCCAAGGAAAACGCTGTTAAACTAACTTATGATTATCATAGTATGTTTGTCCCTGAAAACATGCAACATCCCACGTCTCACTACTGAATATTTTACTGAAAGCAGCCAGGATGAGTCATGTTATCAACCTGCTTGCATCACACCCAGATAATAATGCATGTGTGTAGATACTACAGGAACTTAATGACATCCACATCACTGATGGCGGCGTTTGTCCTCTCTGATTACTTCACCTATACATGGCAACTGTTTGATCTAATCAGAAAAACTGTTTTTTTTAAACTGTCAGCCATGACGAGCAGAGCTGGCTTCTCAATCTGCACAGCATGTTTACAGTGTGTCTGTTTACTGAACAGTGACCTGCTGCCACTATCACAGACTGCTGATACTGTTTTGATTTTACGCGTGAAGACAAGTTGTCCCATTTGCAGAGCGACAATTTGCTCCTTCTGCCAATAATGCACACAAAGTTCAGATGGGGAGAATATTGAGAGACGACAGGCTCATTTATCTTTGTGTCAACATACCATAACTATGTGAGTTCTAGTTAAGCCAAGCAGCTTGTCACAGCACAACATCAGTCAAAAGAGACAGAGAAGGAGATGCCAAATGTGATTGACAGTTAAGGTGAAGACCTTTTCGCCTGGTTTCATCTATATTCACTTTGAGTGACAACGAAACTGGTTTTCGCGTCTGCTTGAGACAAAGGGGACAAAACAAAGCAGTAAACGAACTATGTGAGGAGAGGAGAGGACACGCGCGTGTTTATGTGGCTGCTCGCGGATGTACTTTACAACCAGTAAATTAGAAAAGATAAGATCAAACGACGGACAGTGTACTATATGGTCTGCTTCTTTCTGCTGTGACAAAGGAAACTTCATGCTTCAAGCTGGAAATAACGCATTTGGGGTTTCTGACAGCGCGGAAACCCCCCAGTGGAAATGAGCAGAAACAAGCACACGGATGTAATTTCGGTAAAGAAGTTACATTATGGAGTTAATTTAACATGGTAATTTAGTATTATTGTGTAGTATATACCAATAAAAAGTAACAGTAAATGAAAAAAATAAATGATAAGAAGTAAGGTAATTTAAAAAAAGTTTTCACCCGCGTAATAAAATGAGTCAAAACAAAAATTTAACAATAAAAAAATACGCCGAACAATCCATGACTTAAAAATGAAAACCGAAAACAACATTGTAACAATTTAGCGATCAAGACAAATTGACCAGTACGTGTGCTTTAAAGCAGGCTACACTCACAACAAAAACACGCTTTACAATATTAAGACGACACAAGACACACAACATTTTAGAAAAAACAGTGGTACTCACGATATAAAGTTTCCAGTCTGTGAATATCCAGCAGTCGGCGCGTGCTCTCGGCTTCTCCTCGTCTCTTGTCTCGTGGCTGTCCGTGGTGATGTGTTGAGTTATTATGGTCAGCACATGTTGCTTCCTTGTTCTCTGTGCTGTTCTCGGCGCTGCTGCAACAGAGACGTAACATTACCGTCAGCGTGACTCACTTCCTTTACTCGACGCCGTGAGCAAGCGCTGACTGGCCCGCCGCGAGAGCGACACCCCGCCCGACCCAAATATGGGCAGTGAAGGTAAACAGCTGAGTGGGGGATTTCACGCTGTTACTACAGTAAGCTACGTTTGTACATCCTTAGAAATTACAACGACACTTTCGCTACGCGTATCCTATGATGACATGTGGCGTAATACTTGTGTTTATACCTTAGTTTAGCTCTCTATAAGGCTATTTTTACACAAGTAAAAGTAGCAATACCACCATGTAAAATTATTAAATTAATAGATATACATGAGCAAATGTATGTTATCAGCAAGACGTGCTTGAAGTTTCAAAATAAAGACTACTCCCCATGGAGCATGATGGACCTTGTCTCTGTTATTATTTTATGTAATTATGCTATATTAACATGTAAGCAGAATTTTAAAGAAGGTAAGACTAAGGGGAGATAAAGGTGGGGAATTAATGCTCTTAGACTTCTTTTTATCTGAGATAATGTTTCGATTCTTATACTTAGATGTAATTTACTTTATGTCTCATTTTATTTAGTTTATTGATTTGATCTTTGTCAATTTTCACTAAATGTATTATTTTTGCAATCAAAATGTGTTTTCTTATTTTCATTGTTGTTCCAATCTCACCATACAATCGTGTATCTTTTATTTAATTTACATTATATAGCTAAATGTAGGCTAAATGAATATAATTTAGTCTGTCATAATGTAAATGAGCACTGACACAGTAATGTATATATTTATTTATTGGATAAATATATATATGAAACAACATATAAGCAGCATTGAAATATATCTTAATAAATCATAACAAATAAATGTCATAGTGGTGTAAAAAATACAATATTTTCCTCTAAAATGTAGTGGAGTACAAGTAAAACGTCTTTTGTATGTCTGTATACCATTTGGGGCATAACCCCACCTGCTGGCAGCAAACAAGCAGTTGCTTTTAATGGTCCTGAGTAATTTCGTAAATTGTATTCACCTAATACTGGATTAATGAATTGCTTTGAAAATCCTGGCGTTTGCTGTTATTCATCATTCTTCAATTCAAGGTTATTGACTGGATGTAATGATTTTTACATTTTGTGTTAAGTGCAATTACTAAGTCGGCCGCTACGTGGAGACAGAGAGCAGCGCACTCACAACGTCAATAGCGCCGAGTGCGGGAAAACAAGAAGAAGAAGATGATAACCTTAGCAAACTAAGATACTAGCCGCAGTCGTCATGAACGATGTTAACAATTATTGGCTGCTGCGGGAGTCTTACTTTATGAATAAAAATAAGATTTAACACATCGGTGCCCACCAGCCGCCGATTATTTCATATAAACCAAACCGCTGGTAAAAAAGAAATAACCTGGTTTTCGGTGAAGTGGTTCTTAGGGAAAGCTAGCTAGCTTAAACTGCTAACGAAGACGTGTTCTTCCCGTGTGTTATTCGGAGGTGATGTTACCTGGTAAAAAAAACAAAACAGACAAGGACTCATCAACAACTAATTACTAGAACATGGCAGCAGTAGGGTGACTACCCAAACTGACAGCAGTGAATCGACAAAATGAAAGGAACAGGTAAGTTAATTGCCCAGCCAGATAATCACGTTTCAAACGGGAGGGAATGTGAAATATGCCATTTGGCCCAATTCTAAAATTGTGCATTATTCAGTATCTGTGCAAAGTAGCCTAGTTGTTACCCAATGGGTGAATGAACACTAACATAATTGGATTGTAAAAAGTATAGTTGTAAAACAATGACAGTTATCCTCATCCTTATGTCTATCCAAATGTGTTTTTTGCAGTGTTTCTGACGCCACTGAGCCCATTTAGAGTTAACAGAGATAATTGTACTATAAGCTGTAGTGTCTTACACACCCAGTGCTCTTTTGACCGCAGAGCTCCAGCCATAACAAGCTGTGAGTGTGTATGTTAAAGATCAATAAAACATCCATAAATACCAGCAGTTCATAGCAACACAGAGTGAAAGACTGCAGCTCTCAAACACAGTGCATGCTCATATCATATTAACAAGACTGTACAATGTTTCTTTCAATTACCAAATAAGAAATGTCCTGCAGGGATTTAATAATTTACTTCTTTTTTTTTTTTTTTTAGCAGTGATGGATAAGTATTCAGATCCTTTTATTTAATAATTGTAGCAATAATTCAATTTCATATACACCCTACTACATATTACAGGGGAAAAAATCCTGCATACAAAATTTTACTCAAGTAAAACTATGGAAGTATTATAAGCTAAATGTAATTAAATTACCAAAAATAAGTACTGATAATGCAGAATGACCCCTTTAAGAGTGGTATTATCATTATAGTAATTATTATAGTTTTTTACTTACTAACATGTCATGTGCAAGCATAATTAAATTAAGTTAATAACATAATTCAATGAACAATTATTTGACCACAGTTTATAACTTAAGCTAAATAAAAATAGAAACAACTATTTCCCTGTTAAATGAAAATTTCTTATGAGTTGTGTTTCAGAAATAGAAATATTCAAGTTAAATGCAGGAACTTTATAAATACAGTTGTTGAATAAATTTCTACACTGCCTTTTAGATGATATTTACAATCAGTTTGCTGTATTTTATTCCTGAGCAACCAGTGTGTTTCCCTTTACAACCACTAGAGAGCAGACTGGTTTCCCTTCTCAAATTTCACCCAGTTTGAAGTGGTAGTTGTCTGTGTCTAAAGCCCGTTGCACTCAAACAAAGCAGAAACTTGATTTTTTTCTCTTTCCCAGTCTTCAGTTCTGCATCATCAGGCACCAACTTTTAGTAATTGCCTTAATTCCTGCAAACCATCATTCAACCATTTTTGTCTTTTAGTCAAATGTCAGGCTCAAATTTCAGTGTTTTGTGTTTTGCAGGGCCTTTAGAGGAATTCTATAAATATGTTTTGTGTGCCTTTCTCATTTCTTCTTCTTCGTTTATTTTTCCATTTTGCTACACACCTGCATATGTTGCATGCCTTTCTTCCTTGCTCTCATTTATTCCTCATCACTCATTTCTTTGTCTGTTTCAATTTTAGTCTTTCTTTCTTTCTTCCTTTCTTCCTTCCTTCCTTCCAGCAGCCGCAGTGATGTGTGTGTTGGTGCCAGTACAGGTACACTGAGGACACTGTGTCAGATCTGTGTGGATTTTTCTTCACTCCTGCCACTACCGGATCACATTTGCTGTCCCAGATGCCAACTCAAGAGTAAATTATTGCTCTGAGTGTGTACTACAGAGATAGAAATAGATATACATAGAGAGAAAAGGAGAGACAAGAGCTGGATAAGAGAGGTAGAAAGTGTTAAAGAGTGGGTGTCTTTGATATTGATTAGCATTGTTTTGACGACTGATGGAAATTAAATAGCCTTTTCTGTCTTTGTTTCCCTTCTGCTTCTCTCTCCCCGCCTTGCTCGCGCTCGTTGACCTCCTTCCCACTGCGTCTCCTTGAGATGAACCTCTGCAGGCAATTCCTGTTCGTTAAGTATAAGACTAATTGCATTACAGCGTCTTTAAACAAGCAATACATTTTCTCAAAGAGTCACAGGTCGTTCTGCTTCTTTGTTTTTCTCCTTCTAATTCTGACGAGCCTCTACATAAACTTCCTCTGTCTGAAAACTATTGATTTTCCCTGTCGGTGTGTCATCTGCACTCCTCAAACACTGGCCAGTATTCTGCTGTGATAATGAGAACCCAAACTGGGACCCTTCATACAAACACCCAGATGTTTTTTTTTATTTATCTTCTTATATACCTATCTCTCAGTGTCATGATTTTGTAGGTAAGTATTGGAAGTGAAACCACTTGACCTCGAAATGTGATCGTTCTTTTTCAGGAACAGCTTCTCTCTGAACGCGTCTGGCGATATCAATGAAGCCCACACGCATACACCACATGCAGCCTGCTTCGCCTTTAAAAACATATTGATTTCTCTCTTTCGCAGGGAGCTTAATGCGATCGATCGGCCAGGCCCTTTCAAGATCAGCGCCAGTATAAGCATCTCTTCCCCTAACACACATGCTGCCTCTTTCCCCTCAGGTAATGACTGTCCTTGGGCTGGGGGAATAGTTTGTCTGCATTAAGACGGAGAAGTGTTTCTCGTGGCATCCAGTCCCTCTCCATCCTCTCTGGTCCCCGGTAATGTGGTTAAGTATGGAACGTGCATTTGCCTCTTTGACAAAAGGTATGAGCGAATGCAGCACACACCTCCTCTGACCTTTATCATCCACCCACCCCCCTCCTCCCCTCCTTCCCTCCTCCTCCTCCTCTCCACCTCTCAGTGGGTCGATACCTATTTGTATTTGCAATGCATTAGACCAGTGCCCTCTTTTTAGATTGAAAAAGTTGGCTTTTCTCAGTTTGGCGCCTTGCAGGTAAACCACATGAACAAGACAGACGCTTTTGTATTTTTAAGGTACATTGAGATCAGTGAAATCACATCTGTCAGCATAGTCAGCTTTTAAAAAAAGATGAAATTAAGACTTATTTGAATGTTTAATCAAAGATTCTGGATCAGGCTGATAAATAAAGAGAGAACCACCAGTCCTAGCTGCCATAAGTAGTCTATGTGTTTATTTGAGAGCCTTAGAAACAGCTCTCTATCTGCTCCATGAGCGATAGCAGTGGGGGGTTTCTAACCTGGGGGCCTAAATCCTTAAAAAAAAAATCAGAGGGGTCACGAAATGGTTAATGAGATGAGAAAGAAGGAGAAAAAAATTCTACTTTTCAAAATCATGTTTGAGAAGAAATATCAGCTCTTGATTAAGAGTTCTTTTTGGCCACATAGATGCAGCTCAAACATTCACATAAACCTTTAAGATGGTAAACTTGTTAGCAAATCGTTGTTTATTTATGCGCCAAGCAGTTAGTGAGCAACAATATCATTCATTTGGAGTCGTGTTTCTGGCCACCTGATGAATGCAGCACCAGTATTCAGTCAGTGTTACTGGTGGTACACGTTATTTGGGCAGACAACAATTACACACCAACAACATAAGCTACAATTACAAACTGAGATTGTTGACACTCCCTGTTGATATCTACTTCCCCTAACCTAAATCTGAACCAAACCTTATCCATAACCCTAACCACGGAGGGACCAATATCTTTTTAACAGGAAGGAAACACTGTACGACGGGAGGAACAGTGTCTCAGTGTAATGGAGATTAATTATAATACCAATAAAAGGTGTGCGATATGTCCTGATGACGATTGAGCCTCTGGGGGCAGCAGCCAGTGGATTTAGATGTTTTTAAAAAATCCAGATGACATTTCAACCCCTCTCTATAAACATATATCTGCATATGAATGCAGAAAAATAAAAAACGACTAATAAAAAGCTTAATCATTGGCAGATGATTGCATTTTGGTCAATGCGTTCAGCCATTTTTTTCTCTCCACATGAACTGTTTGACCTGCATTCATCATAAGCACACAGAAACCAAAACACTTCCAATGTCAAAATCTTGTCTCGTCCTAACAGATTTTGCATTCCTATGCATGTTTATATGAATTAGAGTGTGAGGGACAAACCTTATACAGATTTCTAATTGGTAAATTCCAAATAAAAACCATGTTAACCACCTAAAATGTTTCCCAAATAAGAAAAGGTCATTTAAAGAAAGGTCTCCCAGCCTCATCCAGTCCTGCAGACGGCCCTTCATCAGGGTTCAAGCTCTGTATGTGCATGCCATGTTGACATTTCCCCTCCCTCGCATGTTTTCTCTGTAGATAAGACAGACTTATATCCACCCTTATATCTTATTGATCTAAGCCTTAGACAGGATTAAATCAACAAGAAAGTCATTCCTCACCAGATTTAATTTGGTTGGTGACTTTTTAATTGCCTATATTTCAGTCCCTCTCTTTGGTTCACATGGCCGCAGTCTAAACACAACGTACATTAAGGCTCTAACCATCGTCTAAGTGCAGTAGGAGTAAACAATGCAAAACAGAAAAGGATAAAGAAGAGTGTAAGTAAGAATAAATCAATAATTGGAAGACAATTATTAAAACAACAAACTTCAAGTATATTACCTTTCAAGTGATTTCCTGCTTGTTCTGCCTTCTCTTAAGAATAATTAAAAAACAAGACCATCTCTTTCGAATCCCCCAAATTTCCTATGAGCTCAATGCGGATGTTTTGAAACGTGAATGTGAAACTCTGAGGACGTAAGCTGGGAAACTTTGGGAATTGCCGGTACTGTCTTGTGTTTATTATTCTCTCTTTATGGCTCTGAATGCCTGTTGAGTTTATTCTTTGTCTTTCTGTTTGTTTCTTTACATTATCCTATTGTTTAGCTTGATCTTTTGTTTAAAAGTCATAAAATGCCCTCCGGTTACATGAGACTTTAATGTAAGACGTGTTTATTAACCCGCTGTTCAATCTCTGGCACTGCATACGCAAATGCTCAGGGACTACTTGTATAATGTAGAACTATTTAACATATGCAGGTCTGTGCTGTGAGAGGCGTCGGGTGGTTCAGTTTACCGCCTGCCCCCGCTGGCCTGCGATCGAATCCTGCCAGAGCTCCTGACTCCCCTCTGTCTCCCCCTCTGCTGTCTCAACAATTAAATCAGTCAAGGTGAGCGGACTGCCCACTCTCTTTCTTTTCTATGAAAAATAGACAAATAGATAAAAGCATAAGCTGGTATAATAGTCCACTTCATGACCCGCACCACAACTAGTTGTCTTATTATGAAACATTTCACCTGTATGTCAGCAGTTGCCATGGAGATTTTGTGCAGATATGTGAGGCTCTGCTTAATGGTCTGACCTTAACCTTGCACTTTCTCGATTGAACGCTTTCATGATGTTGCAAACACATGGGCATACTTTATACCGCAAATCAATATTTCAACAGCAGTCTATTCTCTTACCTCTCCTACAAACACATTAGACGTCTCTTTTAATATTGATATCGCCCGGTAAGAAAACGGCAAGAAACGGTAAGAAAAAAGCTTTGATTTAAAAGATATTTTTCGATGGTCGTATGTTGTAAATCTTTATACATTTCTTCAACTGATTTCCAAGTGTTCCATAGCCTTGAACAACAGTTTACAAACCTTCCCCCTCCCCCATCTGCATTTCTCTCTCTGCCCCTTTTTGCCCCTCTGTCCTGCTCTCTCTCTCTCTCTCTCTCTCTCTCTCTCTCTCTCTCTCTCCTGCAAGCTGTGTCTCTTTCCTGTGTGCTGGGGGGCCAGCAGAGGGGAAGTACAGCGAGAAAGAAAAGCACTCTCTGAGTTCAAGTGCACGAGCTTAAAGACACAGCTGGCTTCAACAAAGGGGAATATGACAAGGGGAAAACAGTCGTGGAAAGGCAGAATAATGACCTATTGACAAGGCGGTTGTGTACATGGAGACAGTATAGGGATCATTTCACAAAAAAAAGGTTGGGGGATAAGGGGTGAAGGGGTTTAGAAAAAAAAATGTGAACAGGAAAACGGAGAAAAAATGTCTCCTCCCCTCTCTCCACGTATACTCCTCCTATTCCCTCCCACCTTCCTTTATTTCAATCTCTGTCCCTCCCTCTCTCCTCTCCTTTCTCTCTAACACACACACACACACACATACACACACGATGACTGATGCCTTCTCTCTGCACCACTGAGACTTTTGTGTGTTTGTCCTCCCTGTGTAGCGCACGGTGGAACCGGTTCTGCACAGCTCCAGCACAGCGTCGCGAGGAAAAAAGTACTAATACTGTACTTTTCCTCACGCCGTTAATTTCCTTTGTCCACAAGGCACGTTTCCCGTCAAAGTCCTGAGCGTGGAGGGCAGAAGAAAAGAGAAATGGTGTCTGAGGAACAGGAGATGAGGCAACAGCGGATAAAATGTGACGAGACTGGAGTGAAATAGAGATGCAAGGCTGCAAGTCAGGAGGGAAAGCATGAACTCCAGAGTGAGGAAGAGGGAACGGAGAGGAGGAATCAAGTTGGAATCGGGAAAGAAACGCGGGAAAAGGTAAAAAAAAAAAAAAGAAAAAAAGAAAGGGGGGCAGACCCGAGCAACATAAGCTTTAATTCTCTTAAACTGTGTTGTTATTTAGAAAGAAAAGTAATCGCATACGCACATTTCTGTCTTTTTCGTGTTTTCGCTGTGTCCATTTCTATGTTCGGCTCTGCTATGGTTTCTGTTGGTTTGTGTACCTAAAGTCATTTTCCTTCCTCCCACTCCTACTGGAACGTTTTCCCCGTCTCCACGCTTCTTCCATAACTCAGCCATGCCTTTTATCTCTTGCATTTGCTTGACAGAATATGTGTATTTGCAAAAAGAGCTCTGAGAGACTCCGGCTGGTTTTGGGGCCCAGTTGTGAGGACGAAGGGGAAGGAAGAACGGGTCGGGGCACTCACTTTTCTGCCATTATTGTGTGTCAATCACTGTCTTTGTAAATCTTTCCATGTTCTGTGTCGGCGGATTCTGTTAGGGAATTAGTGTTTTTCACTCAGCTTTGGTTCTTAGTTTCAGCTGATACGAAACTGTTGAAAAGATGACAAAGTATTAGAATTATTTGGCCATCATCCTCCCTACTCTGGAATTGACACGTCCCACCCTCTACTTCCCCTTACTGTTTGTTTGTGGTCTCAGCACTCTACGTCTTACAGCGTCCACTAACACCTAACTTACCTCTCTGAATACCTTCATGCTCCGTGCCCATGCTGCTCTCACCTCGTCCTCTCCGTCCCGTTTGTTCTCAGCTCCATTGTTTAATATCGACAAGTTACTGTTATCCCCTACATGTGCGCTCGAGGACCGCTGATATATTCTCGGTCTATAGCATGCTTCTATCAAGCCTTTTCCATCTCCATGGAGACCTGATACGAGCCCTCGGTCTCTGTACCCCCGACTGCATGCAAACAAACTCACAAAGACACCCCAGTTATCTCTGCCAGGGTGCGCCATTTGGCAGAGGGCAGAAATAGAGTTTCCCTGATCGTTAGATCAGAAGGTGACTGCGGGATGATGGTAGTCTGAATGCAGGTTTATCTCGAACATTACGACTGGAAGCAAAGTCTCAGACAGCCGATCGTGATGATTGGTGGCTGGTTTGCGTCCATAGACGAGGTTTAGCTACGGCCTGCTAGCAGGAAAGGACGGTTAAACGCATGTATTTGTTTTTGGAACTAGTTGAGTGATTAGTGATTGAACTGAGCGATTAATAAAAAAAAGTGGTTTGTCGAACACAGACACTTTTATTTTTATTTAGACTTTATTATTTTTATGAAGTGATAGTGTCCAATAGAAAGATGTTTAGTTGCTCGTGGGCCTTATTCATTTGCACAAATTTGATCTTGACTTTGACTCGACATGGAGTGTTGAAGCTGAAGACAAACTTGAGTCATGAAGTCACTTTGACCAGTTAAATTCAACTCATTCATTTCTGATGCAATAGCTGTCAACAGGGAGAAATATTTACACAAGTGCAAGTCAAGTATTTAAGCAAAAGTGACCTTTTTTTTTCTCTGAGACCATTTTGGCCAGAAGAGAATATATGAAACAACATTGCATCAATAGGTAATATGCTGATGGCCTTCACTATCCATTAATCTGCTAGATATTTTATTGATTCATTGACTCATGATTATTTTCTTTTTAAATAACAGTCCAAACCCAAAGATAAATTACTATCACAGTGAAAATCAAACCAGTAAATATTCACTACAGAAGTCCGGACCTGTAAGTTTTTGGCTTTTTCGCTAAAGAAATGCTCAGTCTAATGATTAGTATAGATGCAGATGACTAGTTGTTTCATCTCTGCTAGATAAATAACTGTGCTTCATGCTCAGGCTGAATACAGGGCTGGGCAGTATATCGATATCGTGATACGAGACTAGATAACGTCTTATATTGTCTCTATGTCCCCGAGCCATTCTTCCATACAATACTTGTATAAAAAAAACAGAGTTTCAATGACACAACAATAGGAATTTATTTTAACAACCTGCACACAATATTTGTCCAGACAAAGTCATTAAACACATACAGACTCTGTAACATTATTACTGTTCCCACTCTTACTATTCTTAAATGTTTTTCCTACACATTCTTTATGTCACTAAAGTGATTATTTAAAAAAGCTTGTATCGTTTAAACTTGTGGTATTTGAAAAAGTACCAAAGCATCCATACTTTTGACCACCTTCCTGCACGCTGGCCGTGATGCCTGGATTAGTGAGTGGTGTGACATTATCCAGCAGTGCGAGCTCGGTGTGGCACTTTAGCATGCACAACTAAAAGTGTACTCACTACAGTTATGTATCCACCACACTCATCCAGTTCAGTTTGGAGGCTCTCTGGAGTCTGTCTCATGTGGCCTAAGTACACCTCACAGACTTTATTCTGATATCAAACCACTTGTTAAAAAAAAACTCTTGAATTGTTCAGTTTGGTACTGTTTAACCATTAAGCCCATAGTAACTTGTCCTAGTGCTTGTCGAGGTATTAGCACTTAGCTCTGATCACTGATTATTGGGATATTTTGTCTTGTGACAAATTGCCTGGAAGGAGCTTAATATTTAAGATCAAATGTAATATAGCAAGTATTTGAATTGGTGGGTTGCACACATTTCATAAAGCCAGTACTGAGCTTCTTTCTTTTTTTAAATTAAAATCTCACATTAAATACCACGAATAAGAAGCTTTCTGATGCGTGAAGGCGATTGATTGTCGTTGTGGAATCAAGATAGTTCATCATATTTCAGCACTTGCAACCTGCGAGTATTCGAGGCCTTCAGCACAGCTACTCTATAACAGGGCTAGATACTTTGGCAGAAATAATGGATTACACTGGCTTATTGTTCTGACAATGAACGTATCGGTCATTTAAAGCCTCTTCATATTGAGGCCACCACTTACTGATCCCAGCACATCTACACTTTAGAGTGCAGAGGAAGCCATTAATGTGTTTCGTTTTATAAAACATAACTCGGCCTTCGCTATCAATTATGTAGCTCTGGTGTGAAAGAGACGGGAAAAGGGCCACACACACCAGGCAGCGGGGTCCGGCGCGGAGAGAAAGCGCTGCACCATGTGACCGCTGTGGATGTAACGCTCTCTCACGGTCTGAGCGAGAGCTATTCCCCCCGGACTCAGTGTTCCAGTTGCATCAGTGTTTGTCGGGCTTCTCTAGGACATGGGGGCTGAAATGGGGCTGGAGCTGAGAGAGCTCCATCTGGATACCCATAGGGCTTTTCTACTTTATAAGCACAGCGCTGATCATGTTTCTCTCTGTCGCACACAGCACAAAGTTTTCCCACTTTAAATCTCTGACTGAGGGCAAGTTGCTGTGTTTTGTTCCAGTTGCAGGATGTGCATATCTTGATATAATTGTCTGTTTCTGGGTACTGTTTTAAAGATGGTGTGAGATAGTTGACTGCTGCAGATGCGTTTATCTCTGTTGAGATATAAAATTGAATATGTTTTAACATGGGCTTTTTACTCCCCTGCATTTCTTTAACAGCTATAGCTACTATTTACATACAAAACATATGGATAGATATATAGATTAAACAACCCAGTAGCGCATAACATACTTCAAATTTGCTCCATGTCGACCAACTGCATTAACATACTCTTATTCAATTTCCAGGGTTTCTGTGGGACCTTAAAAAGTCTTTTTGAGGGATGGGAATTTGAATTTTAGGCTTTAATGTGCTAAGTATGATTTTGACAGGTCTTAAAATGGATTGGATTGGGAAGTTAGCACTACTTTTGGGGTATAAGGGAGTGAGAGTAGTTAAGGCATCAGAAAAACTTAAAGCTGCTGTAAAAAGCTGCCAGTAATCAGGGGCATCACATAGGTCAGATAAGCAACCTGCGGAGATGAAGGTAATCCTGAGACTTTGATTTTCTTTCATATCCTTTGTCCTGTTTTGCCCATATGGATGTGAAAAAGCTGATAAATACCCTCATATTGGCCTTTAAAAACTGACTCCCATAACAGTATAGTTTTGAATGCAGGACTTCTAATTGCCCAACTGAGGATTTTTAAGTATTAACGTTTTTACCTAAATAGAAGATGTAGAAATATTTTTTTATCTAGTCTCTTTTTGCTCTTATTGTATGCACTTGTGCTTGATGTAAAGCTCAGTGTGGTACACAAAGCACTATATGGACAATAGACTGAAAAAGGGATTTATTTGAAGTAGAGCTACCTGACTGACATATTGGCCAATATTGGCATATCTAAGGTATATTGGAATGTAAGACATGCCAAAGAAATGTTTGAGGTAGTTCAGACATTCATTTATCAACTGTAAAATTTCTCACTCAGCTCATATCTGGGTCACAATTCTTCAAAAATGAGTAATACTTATCAAAACATCGGTTTATGTTAAGTTTTATGATCCACTGCAGTGGACTGCAGTGTCCCCGGGTCAAGTTCATGTCAACCTTGTGACAAAATTCTGTTAATTAAAGAAAACTGGATGCACCCAGCAGACTTTTACAGTCCTGATACCGATACTTGGGCTTTGCTGTGTACCAATCCAATTGGAAAAAAGAAAGAAAGAAAGAATAAGCTGTTTTCATTTCTATGTGTAAGGGAATAGGGTTATTCTTTCATGTGAAAGGCATCAGGCTTTTCTGAAACATGACTTTATAAAACAAAATGTAATAAATAAATGCATATATGTGCATTTACCGAATTGTTATTTAGTATTAAAATAATATCTAATAATAATAGCCCTACCAAATAATAGCCCCAAAATCATCTAAAAAATCAATGAAGTAAAAAAAAAAAAAAAGTGTCAAGTGACATTAACTGTAATCTCCACATAAAACTGGGACACTTTTTACACTGAAGTAAATATAACGTCCTTATATACTTCTAGTAATTTTGCACATTTTGTCGCTACAGTATGTTAAGTTTTCATGTAAATATCTGCATCTGATTTGGCTAAATCCAAAAGTGGGATTGTCAATCAACAATAGACCCATGAAACATTTCATCTCAATTATGACCAAGATTTAGGGGCAAATCACAAACTTTATGGAAACGACAGCGAGACAGATCTTGTTTCAGAAAAAGTTCCATTGCTTATGTGAGTCTTGGTCTGTCAGCATAAAGAAATTGTCGGACTGCTTAGTTGTAAATGATAAAAGACGTTTGCCTACTTCGTGATTTCTGGGTATTAGAGTACAAATTACCACTCATTAGCATCTGGTGAAGATCATGTGTGCAGTGTAGCTGTACAGTGTTGAATATATAATGGTTTTTCTGTTTTCCTTCCTTCCACTGCAGTGTCAGACTCTCTTCCAGTTACTGAGTTGATATCAATGAATGGTTTCCTCATGGAGGGCCCAGGTGGCTGCCTCGTGCATTCAGATGCAGGCAGAGGTGGTGAGGTGGGGGTTAATATTTGCAGGCTGTAGGAATGTGTTTGGAGTCAGCAGTGAGAATTCCTCAGTTCTGCATTAGTAGGTCTCAGCGTTGCCTCTTAGCTCGCCAAACTATCTCGTTCCCCTCTTTTCCCCTCTTCCTCTATGTTGTCTCTTCTGTCTCCCTCTTCATTTGATCTCCGTCTCCATCGCCACGTTCCTTCTTTCTGTCTCGTCTTTTTCTTCCATGTTCTGTCTCAACTTTTGATCCTCACCATCTCCCCTCTTCTCTCAGGTTCTTTAGATGTCTCACAGACATCTTAAGAGCCTCAGGAGTTGGGGGTTGGGTAAAAAGCGAGATAGTGAAACTGTGCGCGAGTGTGATAATTCTAGCACAGCTCTCCGTGCTGCTGGCATCGTGTCCTCCTCAGTACGTCAGTCATGTATGATTTATGGAGCAGGTTCCTGAAGGAATGGGCTTTGTTGATTTCACCAGGCATTGTCTATTCATAACTTCTCGGGAGGTAGTTCAACTGTGGACCAGGAAACAGTCACCATCCGCCCACACAATCACACTGTCTTCTGTGTCATATCAGATGTTAGGACTGTCACTTAGCTGCCTCCTTCAGGTAAAATCAGGACAAGAATCACAGAGACAGAAAGAAATCTCAATCTCAATTTAAGCTGAAACAGCCAGTGATAGTTGAACAAATACACATAATTTGCTTTCAAAAGGTAGAGAAATGAGAATATCAATTCCACTCTCATATCTGTCTGTAAGATATAATGCTACAGTTAGCCAGTTAGCCTAGCTTAGCATGAAGAAACTGCTAAAGAGCTGCTTGATTATGGCAAAAGTCATAAAAAAAATGTGTCTTTTTAACAGTGGATATTGTTGAACTTAAAATATAGCTCAGATGAAAAAAATTATACATTGAGGAATAATACAAATAAATATATAGCTTACAATAAATAATATAACAAATAAAAAACATTAAATTAAATAAATCTAACTACCAAACACGACTAACTAAACATCATTAATCAATATTTGAAATTCTATATGATAATCAAAATATTGTACAGTACTACCACAATCTACTGAGAACAACTAAAGATGTATTCAACATTTTGGTGAACTACTTTCAGCTGATTCCAGTCAATAACTCAGCGACAGTAAGACGCCGTGAAGGAAATGTTGCACTGGAGTTACAACACAAGACGAAACAACATTGTGAAATCGAATGTAGCACAAAAAAATAATTTTCATCCCTATTATCTTGTTTTCTTAACCATTAAAAGCCAAAATCATTACTGAATGACGGAGATTCAACAAATGTGTGTCAATTAGTGAATTTAGATGTATTATAGGTAGATTTTGTTCCCTTCGTTCTAACTGGTTCCAGTCTTGGTGCTAAGCTCGGAATGAGTGATAATGACGTGTGTATTTGAACTAAATTTAGTTAAATATTTTTGGGTTTTGCACTGTTTGACAGACAAAACAAGTAATTTGAGAATGCTCTGAACTAATGATGGGCATTTTTTTACTTTTTTTTATCTGCGCAATTGTCATTTGAAAGAATAATGGGGTAATTTAATGAGAAATGAAAATAATGATTAGCTGTAGCCCTAAAAATTATACAAGTTAGTAGATCAAGTGCTTTGAAGTGTCACTACGTCTCCTCTGGCAACATATTGATGGCATTCACAAGGCTTTCCATTATGCTTTGCGGTGATACACTTGCTCTGCAGTGGAGCCGGAGGTGTCAGCTGCCCGCGTCACACAACGACACCCTCGAGTGTGCCAGCTCTCTGGTGCCAGACAGAGAGGAGGAGAGAGTGCGACAGAAAGGAGGAGAGGTGGGTACGGTGTGAAGAAAGAGGGGAAAAGACAAATGAAGGCGTAAAGAAACAGGCCGTCTGCGAGGCAGAGACAAGTGGGTGAGAAAGCGAGAGAGAAAGCGTCTGAGGGAGGAGGGACGGGTTTGATGCCGGAGCGATGGGAGGACAAGAATAAAGAAAGGTGAAGGGGAGGAGGAGGAATCGTTTGTGCCTATTGTCTGTCTGCTCAGTGAATCATTAGAAAATGAACCTCGTGGTTCAGGGCACCAACAGTCACCTCAGCAGCTCCGAAGCAATAAAAAAATCAGTCAGCGCGATGGTATCAACTGTTTAAAGCGAGCTGATGGTCTAAAAGCAGTTTACGTCACTATAGAAGATATCACTGCACATAAACTTTTACAAGCCAGTGCTGCAGAGTCAGAAGTAGAAGTAAAACCTGCCGTTACCGGCTGTTCTTTGGTCAGTGTGGGTCGTCAGGGTCACATCTGTAAGATGAAAGGAGAGGCTGCGGTTGGTTGCTTCCACAGTGGGATGGAAAGGTCAGGAAGTGGCCCCAGCACAAACACCAGGCTCATTGTTCAAGTTCAAGGTAACTCTGAATGGGGTTTTCATTCAGTTAGCTTGGCCCTCCGTCCTCTGACAAGATGCTGTTTTTAAAAGGGTCGTAATTAGAGGAAAACACTGCCTGTGGCGACGTCTGACGATGGCGTCGTGCTGTTATAATTGAAAACTAATTATGTCAGTTTTATTTATTTAATTTAGGGGTTTTGGTGTGGATTGGGCAGAGTGTTGCTGGCTGTTTGGTTTTAAAAGAAATGAGCTGCAGAGCATCTTTTGAAAGAGTGTGTACGTGGTCACACGTGGCTGGTGCTCAGGTGCGTCCAGTCTCTGCCCTCTCAGACAATGAACAAGGTCACAGTCAGAGGGTCAGATGTCAGGGCAGCGTTTCCCCTCCTCCACCAGCAGCCTCCCTCCCTCCCTCCCTCCCTCCCTCTTTGTTGTGTCTGTTCGGTCGTCAGCTCCTCATTAACTCCTCACAGGGGATTTCCTGTTCGCCTCCTTCGCTTCCCCGTTCCTGTTCAAACTGGAACAGCATATTAGCTCTTTTTACAAAACATGAATAATTAAATCTTTCACGGTTGTTGCGCTGAATATGCAAACTGGCTGCCGAAAAAGTTGTAAGTACACACTGGGAATGAAAAAGGTAGTTGGAGCAAGACTAAACCGGCTACAGTGGCGAACCTTTGGGAAGTCTGCGACTGTAATTGATGACTTTGTGCTCTCATTGAGTACCGCACAACACACAAACACATAATTCAGAGTCTGACTCACCCCCTTTAACAGAAAGTCAATAACAATACAGGAATGATTAATCAGTCCCTCTGTGGCCCCTCCCTCTCTACTCACCACCTTCCACTCTCTCTTCTCAACCCCACTCACCCTCTCTCAGCTTAGTATTGATCTGAATGCATTTGCTTCCCATTTATCCGTTAGCCCCCCTCCCCCATCACGTAAACACTGCCACTGCATCGAGCGGTCACAAAGAACCTTTTACACAGGAGTGTCTCCCGCGCACGCGGACAACGCACACTCGCGCACACGTGCAGCAAACGCACATCTGATACTCTGATAGGTAGTACACTTAACTGCATTCCGCGGAGGGAGCCGGCTCGATTATTCTGGAGTGCAAATTAGCAGGGTCCTTTGAATAGTGCAGGTGCATTATGTGTGCGTATATGTGCTTGTATGTTGTACACACATTAGCCTAAACACAAGGCAGCATTCTCAAAGGTTTAACTGACAGCTCATTGGACCCCCCCAGCTTTCCCCCCTTACCATTCTGGTTGGTGGCACACAGGTTGCCATGACACCAGACTGTTTTGTCTGCCCTTTGACCTCTTTAAGGGGTGCTGTGGTCAATCAGGCATTACATGTGAGGGGCAAATAGAAGGGAG
>CAFUXE010000535.1:631384-669796 GCA_903364295.1 Serranus cabrilla
TCTGACAGGAATTAAATAATTAATTAACCTGGGATGAGAAAAAGTTAACTCCGTGCCTTTCAACAAAAAGACAAATTAGATCCCTCTCCCTCTGTCCTGTGCACCCTCCCTCCCTAATCATTCCCACACAGCCCCTAATGAATCACAACATGCAAGACATGCATTGCATATACGAGTCGCATACATTATACGCAGCCTCGCTGTGGAGATTATGGGCTCCCTGCCTGTGCTCGGCAGTAATTGGTGAGATCCTTGTGTGTGTTACAACAGGTAGAAGAGGCTGATGTTACGATACTTCCGTGTCACAGTCCTCTGCATCCACACCAGCGTAGACTATCGCACCATTTTTCCCCCAGTTTCATTACCCTCCTCCTCCCCTTCCCCTCTGTATGTCAGACTGGTGGTTGAGACAGCAGCCATCTGCAGTGCGTTATAGCCGGCTCTCCTCCCCTGCTGGAAAAGGGGGGAAAACGGGGGCATATATCAGAATTGTGCTGATTCGGCACTGTCAGTCGAAGCGTTCTTTATCATCCACCGCACCACGCTGCTCTCCTGCCAGGAGAGACAGCTGAAACGTCTGACAGTTGTAAGGTGTGTGGGGCAAGGATAATGTACATGGGAGGAAGAGCTTTCTGCCCTGCCCATCCTCATCCTCCCTCTCTGTCTCTCTCCATCTCACACAGCACTGTGGTGGAGATTGTTTATACCAGTAACCGGTTATACTTGGCTCATTTACCAGCGTGGCAGATGCTGCACACTGTGCATATGTGTGAGCAGATTGTTATACAAGCATATTCCCATACATCCACATGCACATATGCTGCTCTTAATGAGTAAAACACCACAACATCTCTCAGTATAAAGCGTCATGGCTTCCTTGAAGCACCCTAAAAAAATTCACTCTCGTTAAAGCGCCGTTTACCCTTTTTTTTTTGCATTTGCGCACACACAACTATATAAAAAACAGGTGTGATGAGGAGGAGTGTGCTGCCAAAAATGATGCCGTCTCCGATCTCTGGGGATTATAACGGAGAACTAGAGCATCCTAAAACAGACAAGGCAGACACCATCCCAGACTGATGATGTCATCCCTGTGAAGCACTCCCAGTGCTTTGTCTCTCAGTGGCACTGCAGAGTGCAGCCGCAGGCACACACACACACACACACACATACATACACACCCAGACAAACACACACACACACACACCTGTCTGTGACATTCTGGATTTGTCACTCAGGTTCGGACACTGTTCATGCCAGAGAAAGCTGCTTTTCCTTTGTTTTTAAGTCAAATTTGCGTCCAGATCGCCTCAGAAAGCTGTGCAGTGTTGCACTCAGAGACAGAGCAGAGAGAGAGAGGCTCCTGCACTCTATAATCCCTTCACGATCAGAATCTAAGTTTCGTAAATGTACAGGAATTTGTCTTAGTGACATTAATGCAGAATCAGATCGGATATATGTGCTGCGCAAGCACATATTGCACAGGGGCTCGCATTGAGTGCAAAGGGACGGTTGCAGAACAGGCTGCACACATCACAGCAGATACTGTTAACACATTCAGCATGTTGTTTCTATGCAAATTCGGGGTGCATGGCATTACAGTATGATTGCGGCTACGGAGGAGGATGAGAAGAGTCCTGTAGTGCATCGGAGCTGTGAATAAGACAGTTATACAGAATGGGATCAAAGCAGGAAATAAATGCAGCTGTACTGTGTCTAGAATACCTGCTGCTATTTTGACACAGTCGCGTCTATAGGCAATGTGGGTACAGCATGAATATTCATGAGGTGTTATGAATGTATAGTGTTTTTATTCTAACCTACATTTCTGAAGGGTTGGATCCTCGTCTTGCATATTTATGAAACAGAAGCCTCATCTGAAAGCCTTCTCAGAGAAGGTGAAGACAAGTTTGTGTCTATCGATTCACACCGTACGTAGTTTCTGCTTTTTCAGTGAGAGGGCTTTTAAAATTCTCACTAAATGCCACAAGAGATCGATGTGCTTCCTTGTCCCTGTATTCTCTCAGTTTCATACCAACACTGTTGTTAGCGAAGGTCTTAACCAACTAGCAACCATCCGAGTTGGGTCATCACAGGCCTCCGTCGCTGCTCGCTCCCTCAGGCCAAAAAAACAATGTCTTTTCTTCGTCACTTTACCCTCATTTGCTCTAAATGTGTGACACACTCTCTGTTGTACAACACGGTCAGAACACTTTAGGGCCATTAATGATGCTTACACATCAAGTGTAGTGTTTATGCTCCATCTCGCTGAACAGACAGCCAATCAGTGGCTCTAAATTAGATTTACTTTCATTTCTGAATTTCCCTCAGGGCAGCGTGATTCTGTTATCCGAACACAACTGCAACTCCCCTGTCCTCTCGGAGAGTAGCACAAGTATCATACTCAGACTGCCTTTAGACATGCAAACTGATTGAGCAATCGAACGGAAATGTGGAAAAAAAACATCAGAGAATATTAAAAATATTGCACATTAAATATGCAAAACTGTTGCAATTTCTTTGTTTATGCATGCAACACAAAGCGTGGGTGTGCATGCATGTCTTTTTTTTCATTAGCTGCCTCTGTTTGGATCAGAACAGCAAACTGCACATCACCTCTGATGTTAAGCTGCATAATCAAAACACATTCTTGTAATTGGCAAAGCTTTCCACGATGGGTTTATTTAGTGCGTTTGATGTCACTCCGGCTGCAATTTACAGTTGTGTTGGAGCAACACCATAAATCCTGTAATCAATTTGATGATGGTATGATTGCTGTACACATCGGAGGAGGCAGTAATGTCTAGTAAAGGCTCTCAGGTTCATGAGACTCCTGGGCTTCATATTTTCTCTCTATTCTCATCCTATTAGAGATTCTGACCCTCCCCCTCCATCCCCACTTTTCTGCTAGCCTCTCCGCCACCCTACCTCCCTCCCCCCACCGTCTCCCTCTCTCTCACGCACACATACACACACACACACACCGTTCCTCTCTTTCCGTAGACACACATATAAACACACACATGCAAGCGCTCCCTGCATTCTTATTCACTCTCTCTTTCCATCTCTCACACGTTCACACACATACACGTAGCTCATAGACTGGTGTGTGTGAATGGGTGGCGGGGGGTGGGGGGTGGAGGGGGGGGTTACTGGGCTAGTAGAGACAGGAGGCTTGAAAAACGTGAGAGAGAAAAGGGGGAGATGGAAGGATGACGACTAGAGAGTGTAAAAGGGGGAGAGAGGGAGGAAGAGAGGAGACTTTGAGGTACAATGAAAGCAATGAGAGACGGCTAGAGACCATGAATGCAGCACGGAGGGTAAATGACTTTGTGTGTGTGTGTGTGTGTCGTCTGTGAGTGTTGGATAGCATGTGCACCGGGAGGTTCGGTGTAGGAGCGGGTGTGAGAAGCACGCTTTTTTACTCTCTTCTTTATTTTGCTCTTGTTTGCAGCTCTGTGACGGCAGCCCTGCGGAGACAAAAGGTGAGCAGCTGTTTAGATGTTGGTGTTAGTCAGGCAGGTAGGTAGAGAGCAGAATAATAGAATCAATACTATTGTCTGTAACCTACCTGCCGCTGGGCTCTCTGTCTGGCCCCGGCATAGACCATCAGAGAGAGAGAGAGAGGAAACACAGACTCACTCTGACTGGGGAAGAAAAGCAAAGAAGAGGCTGACTGTAAGGTGATTTTTTTCTTCCTTTTTTTTACATTTTCACTCTATTTTTTTTTTAAAAGAGCTGACATGCATTTATGTGAAACTTTTTCATCAGTAATTCTTTGCATCCTTTTCTTTGTCAGTCATGGAGCGGGGCTGTTTGTGCATGCACTCTTCTGACTGTATACTGGTTTTATGAATGTGACATTCTGTCTGTGTTTGCACACACAGAAAAGCCTTTCAATTAGTCTCTGTGCTGCATGTTGTCGACAGACTGTGTCTACATCTCTATGTCTACCCTGCTTCAATTCTCACTTTTATTATTTGTAAATCTCTTAAAGCTCATTATAATCCTCTTTTTTTTTCTACTGGCAGGTAAAATTAGCGGCTGTCAAGGAATTTAAATGTTATGACTGGAAATGTTGTTTGATATGCATTTACACCTGCTGCAATTATCACGAATGTGCTCAGCACAGAAATTTCCATTTGTGTTGTGCTTTGTGATTCGGCACGATTTAATTCTGTTTTATTGATGCCAACATGAATGACAGTTCTTTAAACAAACCGTTAAAGCAAACCTCTACCGCAGACAAATCCATAATTCATTCCTAGGTGAAGTTATGACAAATGTGTGCTATTCCCTCTGGTGTGATCCGGCTGCCACGTCTGTCACATGCAACATTAACTGAGGCGATGTGAAAATCGCACCTCTGTATTGCAAAAGTCTGTGAGGCCTGTGGCTCATGAAGTCGACCTGTGCTGTAGGTAATACGTAATGTGAATTAATGCAGTTCAGTTTGATGCAGGACGTGACGCAGGCACCTCGCACCTTTGTTCACAGTCACAGCGAGGTGTTTACGCGCTGAAAACAGACATTTTATTAGTCGTAAAATGTGCTAATTTCCTTTTTTCCACAACATATGAACATATCAGTCTTCCCCAGTCAGCGTGTGTCATTCTGTCTGTCTGCCAGTGGGGGGCACTGGCTTCTAATACTCCTACAATTAATTCTCTTTCTTTCATCACCAAATTATACAGAAAGTTTAACATTGATATGTTTGGGTTTCTAAAAAAAAAAAGTTAAGCTGCATACTGTTGTCTAAAGTGTCATTATTTTACTTCATTTGCAGGAGGATTTTTGTATTAAACACCTTCGTTGTCTGGTTTCATCTTAACCGGTAAGTCGGAAGAGAGATCCTGTTTTTCTCTTAATATTGCACTAATAAAACATAGTATGACATGTTTATAATAACTGAAATTTGGACTGTATATCCATGTTAATTCATCTCCACTGTAACTCCATTTAAATGTTCTTTTCAGGGAGTTGTGGATGACTAAACCTCAGCGTTATAGAAAACAAAAGATAAATATCCTTTTTATATATTTTAGTCAGAGATTTTGCTATTTATTAGTCTTACATCGAGGGAAAAGGCTTGCGCAGTTATTAAGAACTTAAGACAAATGTCCCTTTCTTTGAAATATAAGTCATGACTGTAATTCTGCTGCTAATGTTTCTTCCATATGTATTAAGTAGATTTTTAAAGTCCCCTCAGCTCACTGAGCTCAGAAAAGCTATTAGACACTTTAATTTGTCCGTGCTTGCTCAATAAATCTTGTTCAAAACCCCCGTGACATTCAACAACAGTTTAAAATTAATTGTTTCCCCTAAATTAATTGTGTCTCCTCCACAACGTGCTCAACTGCTGCATTGCTGAGATTATTTGAGCCTCGCTGTGAAAAATGTAACTTTGCTTCTCACTGCTGCACTGCAAAGCAAAAGATTAGTGTGGATGAAACGAAGACAAATATGTAACGATGATGTTTTAATTGATCTGACGAGTTCTGCTTGTGATCTGCAGCAAACCCGGAGACCGGTCGGTGCCGCAGAATCCAAATGTCAGATGAGGTCATGTCTTTGTCTCGGTGCAGCCACTCTGCGGGTCTTTCTCCTAATACGTTTCATCCCTGTGTTGCTCTTTTGCGATTTAAAACGCTCCGTATTTAAACTCTCCCCGTGTATTTTAATTTCTCAGTATGCCCCTCTGTCCCTGAGACCCTTAACCTGTGAGGTCAAAGCAGGTCACAGGTGAGGTCCTCGGGAACAGGGCTGCATTCAGTTTCAACTTCCAACAACAAAAAGACGACATGACGGATCATTTTTCGCCAGAAAGGCAATGTTTTTCTTTGTTACTCTCACTGTTGTCTCAAGCTGCTTAAGCACAAAAAAAACTGTCACATCACGTTTTCTTCTGTCTGTGATCTAACTGAGTCTCCAGCTGGTTGTTTCTTCAGTATGTGGACTGTTTCTGTATGTTTACCTGTCAAGTCATGATGAGAAGAAGGCGCCTCGTCCTGCAGCAGACACTCTCAGGGGGCCAACCCTATTGGCTGGCTTCGTGTTATAGCTCTCAATAGGAGCCAATAGGAAGACAGCCGAGGGTTGTGACCCCGCCATTTATTTCACCTTCAAAACTCACAAAAATAACTGGAGCTATTCATACATTATGTGCATGTTTTGTACTTTGTGCATTGTACTGAGAAACTATTTGTACCTCTTTTATGTTAATAAAATAAGGCATAAAAAAATGTGGTGATGTGTGAATTTATTTAAAATGCCCTTCTCTCTGATACCCAAACAAAAAAAAAACTCCACAGGTGTTACATTTCCAATTTCACAGTTTCTTCTCTTTCATTCAATACGTCTCAGCCAGATGGAGCCAATTGGCCTGATTTTTAACATGAAGCACCACTTCTTAAAATAAGTATAATTGAAAACATCTTGTGAAGATAATTTCTTGTTCTGAGTGAATACGAGTGTCATCTCCCACATAAATAGAAATTCTATAAAGATATGAATGAGCAGATTTTATGCTTTAAAAGAAAAGCTCATGAGGAGATTTCATTTTCATTCAAGTGCCTCGTCGCATCAAAAGCTCTTTGCAAACAGACACAATTAAACGCACACACAGACACACACACGCCCACGTATTTGGGCTTCTCCACGTCCGACCGTCTGACTAGCTATCTGACTTTGGCAGTCCTGGAGCAGACTCTTGCCTAATATTGATTGGCTTGTCTGTGTGGAGACAGATGAATGCATTAGTACCCAGCTCACCCTGCCACTGGAAATATATTAAGTTCATGTATTAGGCACCCTGTCTGGTTGCCATGGAGATGCACCGGGAGTGAGGGACCAGGGAGGAGAGGAGGAGGGGGAGGAGGTGGTGGGGGGATGAGGATGATGGGAGACGAGTGGGGGATACAGGATGTGATGAGGCAGTCGACTTGATTTGTAGTCCCGTTCCCTCTTCCTCCTCCTCCGTCTGTCACTTCTGTGTCCTCTCTTACCTCTCACACCTGCATTCCTCTGCTCTTTGTTCCTCCTCGCTTCATTTTCTTTCCCCTCTAACATTTCACCACCACTTTTAAAAAATTTCCTAAACTCCACCGGCAAGAATATGCACTTCCTCGCCGCTCAGTATTCTACTGATGATCCTTTTGTTCCTCTTTTACTGTTTCACTCCCCCATCCCCTCACCACCAGTTACACTTTTTCTATATTTTTCTTGGCTTTTCGCTTTTCACTTTATCCCCCTACGTACATAAGCATTTAACTCCCTCTTCATCTGCCCCTCTCCCCCTCACCACCGCCGCCGCCGCCGCCTCCCTCCTTGGCTCGCTCCATCTCTGTGCTCTGCAGTAAAACTGGTGCATTGAGGCAGCAGGAAATGGGGACTAGAGACAATAGAAAGGAGGGAAGTACGGAGGGGAGTCTGATGCTCTCCCCTCAAACCCGAGCATGTTGAGGAAACATGAGCAGGACACAGTCTTACTTTTTATTTCATCTGCACATAGAATTCTTATTCAAAGCTTATATATAAACTGTAGAATTCCCACATGTGGTCACCATGAGCCCTGCCGGATTTGAATAAAAACAACAAACCTTTTGTTTGAGTTTGATGCAGCAAAATGTGCACATCTGCTTTGTGTCTCGTGTGTGTTAGCTTGCTGTTCAGGACCTCTCTAAGCTGCTACCAGTGCTTTGTTGATTTGCAAGACAGTAGTCGCCTGTGTTCGGGTCACATTTTGACTGAATTCAACGTTCAAAATGTGGACGGGTGCTTCGAGAAGCTGAACCGCATATTCCAAGATGAGAGGGTAACTGAAGCTGGCAGAGTAGGTGAGGAAAAATGATAGTTTTGATATTTTTCTTGAAGGCAAACGAATGATTCTGTATACTGTAAGAAAGTTGCTTTGTAATTGTTTTCCCCTCTTCCAGATAAAGGCTTCGACAAACAACTTAAAGAACTTCTGTATGCAGAGATCCTGCCTCTGATGGAAGAGTTTGACGGGAAGCTGAATAAAGGTACCTGCCATGATAGACACATAACTGCACAAGTAAATGAGTCTTTAGAGCGTCAGAATGGTTAAGTAAGGTCAGAAAAGGAGGGGAGTCAGAAATGAGAGATTTCAAAATGATGCCCTAAAGCGCACAATTCACCAGGACGTGTTGAGCCAAATATTTCTGTCTTCCTCCTCCTCCTCCTCCTCCTTTCCATCCATCAGACACAGTGTATGAGGAAAGGTTGCAGACAGCAGCAGACAATTTCATCGCAGCTGCCTCCAAACTGCCTAGAGGTGAGACATGGTCTCTTCCCCTTTTCCTTCATCTTTTCATCTATGGTAAGGGCCATATTAGGTCATTACAGCTCCCTCTGATCTCTCTACTCTCTCTGTAATAAGCTAGTTACATTATTATTATACAGCCTTTCAAATACGCTGCAGCATAAAGGAAGCAGTCAGGTCGGACTCACTATTATTTCTAGATGTTGGCACTGAATCATCTGATCAAAATAACATTTTCTAATTTGACTTATTTTGTTTTCACAGTCTCTGGATGCATCCCTCCATGTGGTTAGTGTCTTTTCTCTCTTCAATATCACAATTTATCTAAATATATCTCCTAAAATGTATGTTCTTATCAAAAGAAACTGCACTTTAAATTGTGTTTTTCATATTGCACTTGTTTTTAATATATCACACATATGATTCTGATCAAAGGCCGCGTTCGTCGGAGGTGTTCCCGTAAGAAAAGTCAATGTTGGCTTACTTTAACTTTGCTAAGCTACTTGAGTTAACTTGCATAACTTGCTCAACTTGATGCATCTAAGGTCTAGTAACAAACTAAGTGGTTGTAATCCAAACCATGATCTTTTCCTAAACCTAGCCAAGTAGTTTCAAATCATAACATTAACCACAAGTTCCAAACTGTGAACCGCAACACCTTGAAACATTACTGAGAATGCAGTTTCGTTGCCTGAATTGGACCAAAGATTGTGCCATTACCCTTACTCAGCAGATGCATGATCTGTTTTTGTATTTATACATATATCTTTTAGGGGTGATCCTAAATAGTCAACATTTGAATCTAAAACTCGAGTTAGACCTTATTATATACGTCACCTCCCGTAGGAGAAATTGCCCTGTGCACGTTTATTACGTCGGATAACAACAACAACTCTAGTTCCTAGTTGCTATCTTGCTAGCGATACCTTCGTAAACAGCCCGGTAACGACATATTTTCTTTTGGCTGAATCTTTGGCTCAAATTGAGATTAGACATCTGATTTCACTGGCATCCCAATCATGTGCATCAGTGCTCCTTGCTATTTTTACGACCGTTGGCGCTCTCTTCAAAATAACCACTACACGGCTTGCAATGATGACATATTTTCCTGTAACTTTCCTTGCCGGGACGCAACAGGACTCATCAGTGTTACACTACAAAATATATGTGGTCAAATGTGTCGTGAACCACCTCAGTAAGTGGTTTGAGTGATCAAATCGCAATGCATCTTGGACCCTGTTTACGCTTGTGATCAGATCGCCCAAGACACATTTTAAACCACGTGTAAACAAGGTCAAAGGAGCCAAATTCGACAAACAATCTTTGCAGTTGAGAATGTGGTTATGAAACAAAGGACCGTTCCATTCAGGCTGTATGGGTTTTTTAAACAGAATTCATTCTTTTCTCTGAAGATATCACAATATGTATAAATATCAGTCTATTAATAATACTTGTAATACAAATTGGAGGTAAGCATACTGATGGTAACATCATGGTTGATCAGTGTCTCTGTCGCTACATTCACCCATCAGGTTTTCAGAGCGGCGAAGAATACAACTGTGAGACCTGCCGGTATGACTCCTGTGGATTACCTCTCAACTGCCCAGGTGAGTATTAATAATCCAACATATTGGATCAGTGCCAGTGTTTCATCACAGTTCTCAAAAGGAGAAAAAAAGCGGTGCTAATCCAGACTTGACACATCCTTACATAACTATATTCTCACCTTCATAAGCATCCACTCTTGATCCTTGAAATGCTCCGTTTTTGATCCTTGAAATGCTCTTAGCACAAAGTCGAGATTTGAAAAAGAGACCAAGGCAAGGTTTTATTTCCACACATTATATCTTTTGCACAGAGCCCCCAAGGTACTCTTTAAGTCCTTGGCTTCTTTATGCAAGGTGACAGTTGACTCCCACACGCGATGGTATTCGTATCAACCCTGTACAGCACAGCCACTGTTTAGCATATCATCACTTTTACTCCACTCCTCAGAGACTGGGCTTAAGTATTATCATTAAGGAAGGCTCAGACTGCAAGAGCTGCCCCCCTGTGAATGTTATCTGTGTGTGTGTGTGTGTGTGTGTGTGTGTGTGTGTGTGTCTCCCTGTGTGCGTGTGGGTGGCTATATGTTTGTGTTAGTTAAAGAAATGAGAGCAATGGAGAACAGTAGGAGCCGAATGCGCTGCGAAGTCCCTTTTCCCTTACCAGACAATATCTACGTGATATGGAGGTTTGCAGAAGAGGTACGCTGGACACATGGTGGACCATCCAGGGTCACAGCAACACGTTTAAAGGAATAGTTCCACATTTTGAGAAAAATTGCATGTTGGCTTTTTTTCCCCCAAGAGTTAGATGAGATGATTGGTACAATTCTTTATAAATTAGTGGTATCACTCTGCTCATCTTCAGTACATTCAGTAAGAAAGTGTATACTTGTTTAACTTTTCTCTGTTTAATGAAGTCTGTCTGTGCAGATTAGCATTAATCAGCCCTGCCTCCAGTATCTGTATTTGTATTTCCTGGCCAGGTGAACACCACTCAGGTGGATCAGTTTAAAGAAGTGACCGCGGGGGTCGACAGGCTCTATTCCATCCCTTCAACCAGCATGCAGCATCAGGGCACCTACCAGTGTGAGATCTACTCAGGCCAGCGCCCCGTTGTCAGTCTATACTACTATCTCACAGGTAACAAGATACACTACGTTTGTGATTAATACTGATCAGTGGGAGGCCATTTGTACCCGAGCACGAAACAACTTTTTCACACACAGATTTGGATTTTTTTCACCTCACTTTTCCGATGCAATGTCTTGGGAAATTAATGATACAACAGATTAATATTTTATCGACAATATCTTTAGCGGGAAAGGGGACGCCCAAGTATACACAAATAGAAAGAGGTGCAAATAGAAGCACAGATCTGAAAGATCCACAAATACAAAGAAATATTTGCAGTTTTACAGATAAAATAAAATCTTGGAGGAAACAAATCTGTACACATGTATGTAAATGAGTGGCTATGTATTTATGTATATAGGCTACATGTGTGCATATGCATATTCATACAGCTTTGCATACGTGCATAAGTATGTATTTCCTGTATAAGTACAGATGTGTGTTTACTGTATTCTCTGATTAATTCTTAATTTATATTCTTACCAGGCTTTTCTGCAACAAAGACACACTTCTTTCTTTTTCTCTTACAATATTATATTGGACTACCAACTAATGACATTATTAATATTTCAAATTAAGCATAAAAAAGATATCTCACACAAGGTATTTAAAAACTGTGTTTTTCTTATGTTGTACCCTCCTGACTCCTTCATCATTATCTCTTAGTTTTTGTCCTGAATGTGAGTTGAAATTCTCTCCTGTATTCTCTCTCTAAGTGACCCCCCAGGTTGTGGCAGGCCACACAGAGCTGCAGGAGATATTCGACCTGTCTCTGCTCCCAGGAGGGCGGTTACTCCCTGCGCCTGGTGGTCCCCCCCGCTCCCTCCTCCCCCTCCCCTCGCCACTTCTCCTCACCGCCTGTTTAACTGCCGTGCTGCTGCTGCTGTTCCTCTCCCTGGGGTAAAAAAAAAAATCTATTATTTGTACAATGTGAGACACAAACGGCAGAGAAGCTCATATATATATGCACACCTTTTCCTGTGAAGTTGCACCTATATATTAGTTGGCATCACACACCCGTATCCCACTTTTTCTTTATCTATTGCAGAGCTTTATGCTGGTCATCAAAAACAGAGCAGACAAGCAGCTGGAGGTGGAGATGAAGATTTAGGATTATGAGAGTTGGGAGGAGACGTGTAGTGCAGTAAAAGGCATTTCATCCATCCTCTGGTCTCCTACAGAGCGTTACGTCATAGCTAACAGAAAGCCTGTATGTGACGTCTTTCTCCACTAGAGGGCAGGATGCACAGCTCTATCAGGGGTCTGCACCCAGACAGCCACACTCACTCTCATTTGTGTCTTATAGTAATGATGGTAACTTACCAATTTCCCCACTTTCTGTGGTTACTGTAAGTACGATTTTAAGGTGCTTGAGGTTTGTAAATATTGGAAATTTTATTCCTCTACATTCACCTTGCAGCTATAGTCACTTGTTACGGTTTGACAAACAAACTGCCAACAGTATGTAATCCATAGTTAAAATGAGCTCCACTTGAATCAACACAGACATTTAGTTTATCTGCATATACATATATAAAAAACAGTTGTTAAATCTATTTTTTAAATAATTAGCATACATCTTAACCCAATGTTTTGAAAAGGTGCTGTATCTGCTAGTTTGCATTATGGAAATTGTGATTCTGCAGTATTATCAACACAGCGATCACAGATCAAAATGTTTAACATTTCTTCAGACATTTTCATATTTTTTAGAGAGTGAAATCAAGCTAAATTTGAATGTTTAAGACAAAGTACATTGTGAAGATATCAGTAGTCAGTGAAATTACCTCCCCTATATATATATATATATATATATATTTATATATATATATATATATATATATATATATACAAAGCAAATGACTGAAAAAAGTGGGTTCTTTTCCATAGTCCAGGCATCAAGCAGCAATAATCTGTTAGCCAGATAACCTGTAAAATAATGCAACAACTCCTCTGAACATCTGTTGATAAATATTCAGGAAGTGACATCAAGGATGTTTCTGTAGCCACGTAGCACTGAGCTACGGTCAAACATGTATCTTTGCTTGTACGCCAACTAAATAGTTCATAGTTTATACAGTTAGCTACACAAAAAAATGACAAAAACTGTCATTTAATTATTTGATGACTGATGGTTTTATGTATGGGCCAACATGAGAGGAAAAGCAGCAGACTGCATCCAGAATGTGGCCTTTTAACAGCTGAGAAAGACCAGGATGAAAACTCAATGACAAACAGTGGAGCTGATAAAGCAGTAAAACATACATACATATTATACAGGTACAGGAAGTTAAAACTTCCTTTGTTTCACAGACGTGTGTGAAGGCACACAGCCAGCTGATAGAGTCTTCAGGTGACCACAGGGTGGCAGCAACATACACACCACATCAAAGCACATGAAGAAGAAGACTTTCCTAACCAATGGAGTATATTTAGCTTGAATTTGTTTTGAACTTTGATTTACATTTACATTGTGTCTCATCCACGCTGTGGTACAGACACTGTTTGGTTGCTAAAGCTAAAGACAACATCCCCAAACACAAATCTGAATCATGTGTGAGGATGGGGAAGTCCTTCGATTGCAAAACAGATTTGTACTGAGATTGTGACACTGGAGTCATTCTGAAAGTTTGCCTCCATGTGTTTTGTTAGAGTGGACCCTCAGAGCCTCGCCTATAACCCTCTGATGTCATATTGTGCCTTTGTGGACGGTGAAGAGAGAAAGTCATTAAACGTTACATAACAGATTGTCTTTATCCTTTTGCTCTCTGACCTGAAAACACTTCTCCAGGTGGAAAAGTTGAAGACATCACCGATGTATTCCTTTGGACCTTTGATGGTGATTTTTTTTCTTATGTGACCCAAAAAAGCAACAATTACTTCTTTAGTGATTGTGTACTTTGCTTCTCCTTCAAAACAAGGAGCGCCGGGCTACACCTGGAAACACAAAAGCACTCAAGTGTTCCAATACACATGATCACATGTATTTGCATGTTTATTAGCACATGTCTGTCAGGCACACCTGCAGTATGGAGAGCTAAAATGACAAAGTTAGCAGAATAATCAAATGAAAGGTAAATTAGATAAATTCCCGTTTCATCATTTAAGAAACGAATAATCATCTTTTTATATGAATCTGACGAATCATCTCAGTTGCCAGCTTCACAACACATTTATTTTCATTTTAATGTTTTTTTTTTTTTTTTTACATAAAGGCCATTTTCACCATGGTGAAGGCTGGGGGTGATGTGACACGAGCTACCCCCTCCTTCTTCATGGTATCTTCATGTATTATGTGAAACAGACGGACTTCTCTTCAACTCATTTTGCATGTTAACCTGCAAGTTGCTATCTTGACTTATGTCTGATTTACGAGCTACTGTAGGTCAAAGGTGAAAACTGTGATTATCACGCTAATACTTTATCGATGTGTGTTTTAGGTTGCACGGTGTAGATTTTATTTTAGCGGTCATTACTGACACCAATAATTAATCAGTAACTTAAAATGTTGTTAAATTGTTTAACAGTTTAATAAAAGCTGATTTTGATATATTCATTTCTAAATATTTGAATAAAACAATTGACAACAAAACCTTGTTTCAAGCTAATTTTAACACAACAGTCAAAACAATATGTAGCTAATCACCCTGTAATTAAATTATATAACTCAGGCAGATTGCATATTCTAGGGAACAGAGAATAAATAAATAAACCTGTTGTGCTATATTTCAGGCTAGATTGTTTTGGTGTGAGTTGCAGATTGATGGAGATATCAGCTTTATAGAGCCTTGTACTGAATATAATAGAAGTATATGGCAAATCACTTGTGGTGCTCAAAGCGCCAAAAACTATATATTTGAAAAACTCAACAGCAGTGCCTCTTAGAAATCATGACCCTGTTATTCAAACCAGTCCACACCCTTGTTGTGGGTGTTTTTTCATGAAGGAACTATTTTCTCTAGAGTTGCACCACAATAATCGCAGTTTGTAGAAGAAAATATGGACCTATGTTTCTTTCATTTTTACATTTTTTCTGTAATCTGTCTCTTGTGAGTCCTTTTGGAAGTGAAATACTTGAACACCAGAAGACCCCATTACCCACTATATGCTTGTTTGATGGGCTGTTTGATAGGATTGCATTCAATTATGCAATGCCTTTTATTTTTCAGTACTGCCAAGTGTTTTTGAGAAAACACTATGTACTTTTTCTGACACTCAACAAAGCTGTTAGAAGATGTAACTTTTTATGTGCGGTAAAAACAAAACATTTACTGTCTTTACTTTTTCTCCACCCATAATTACAGCCCTGCATGGATAAGGATCATGATAAACTATATACTAATCTCATCTATAATCAGGTCACAATCATATGATTCAGTAGAAATTATACAGCACAGTTTATAGATCTTATATTACATTTCAGATGCTGCATCATCATGACGCATATTGCGCAACCTGCATTACAGGAAACATATTTGAGCCGATTTTGCACCTATTTTATTAGCCTTATCTTCAGAGCTGCCGCGAAGTTTCACTCTGAGTAAAATAACTTACAGTCAGTGAGTCCCTGAAGGGAAAGAGAACAGAGTGACTAAAGCTATAGACTTTATTACTGTAGGAAAAATCATGTCACTGATTGATGCTCTGCTACAAAGTGTTTATCTGTTTCTTAATGGTTATATAGTTGCTAAGAACCTCCTGTTTTGTTCTGATTACTGCAGGGCAACAAGCTGTAACTGTAGTCGGTGGTTCCAGGTACAAGAAGAGATATCGGACACCTCAGGTACAGTCTTCTCCTGTTGTCATCACCACACCAGAACCACAGCACCCACTGTTAGTGCAAGAGCAACCCACGGCCCATACAGATAACACACAACATCAGAGATTTCTGTGAGCAGGACCATGTCATTAAAAATTCACTTCATGGAGAATCTCAGGCTGGGCTGGATCTGGGATTTAAAAGTCAGACATGTGTTTAAGTAACATGATTTTTTTTAATGCACAAGGTAGACAGAAAAACATATATAAGACAGATAAATACTTAATGCTCCCATGAAAATATACTAATTTCACCACCAGGGTGACGTTTCAAGCATCGTGCTCGTTATGGCACTCATGATTGAACAGTCACCTGGTCCTAATAGACCAATATTTTATTTCCAACAAAAACATGTTTGAAACAAAAAATTATCATTTTATATGCTGTTATTCTCTAAATAAAAACAAAACATTTTATATATAATTAGAATTTCTGAATAATTCTGATGATTATCTGATTAAAAGTTCTGATTCTCGGCTCTGATATATTCTTTAACTCAATAGCACATTTTTATTTCCTTTCCTAACACAACCTAAATGACAAGTATGTCATGTTAACATCATAAGACTATAAAGAATAGCCAAAAAGGGGACAATATCAAACAGTTCTGCTGACAGTTTCCTGAAATGATTGATGTCTCACTGGTGGAGGAAACACAATGTGAGGGCTGACCGGGACCTGCGAGTCTTATAAAGCTTGAGGAGAATCTAAATATAGTCAGACATGACTCAACGCTCAGCTTGTCATTTAATGGGCAGATTGCTTGTATTTTTTTCCACTGGGCTGCTCGGTTGCCAAGACAACCAATGATGCATTGTGACAGGGCTTACAGCGGGAATAGTAAACTCTAAGGATTTGAAATGGTATCTGAATTATGTTTGTGGTTTAGTCTGGATTGTAGCGGCCCTCTTGGCCTGACTGAGTCTTATCCATGTGTCCTCTCTCCTGGACCCCGACCCACTCTGCTGTCTGAACAGGTAATCGGCCACAGAGGGGCGTGTCTGCAGGGTCAAAAGCGTCATTAAGGTTACACGTCAAAAGAGCTCCTTCAGCAGATCTCAGTGTTGACAGAGCCATAAATCTCTACTTTCTTTCAGAATTGTGTGTGTAAAAGGTGTCTTTCTCTTTCTTCCTGTACTGTTTGAGGTTTCCTTTCCTGTTTATAATACTGTACACCCATTACAATACTAGGAGGTAATCAGCCTACTTATTTGCTTGTTTAGTTCCAATGCATCAACATTTGAAAGCACTTTCAAACACTGTAAATATTATATTCTGTTGGATATAATGGCGTTATGATGTCAGAGCTGACCTTTGGCAAATATGTGAGATAAACGTTGTGTGTGTCCCTGCCTCAGGCGTGTTTGTCACGGGCTGCATATCACGCAGAAATCGTCTGTTTTTATTAAAACTCAGGGGGGAAATAGCTCCGTACTGCCAGTTTTATAAATGACACAGACTGGCATGAGGACATTACGTTTTGTTATTTGTTAGACAGTGCCAGAGGTCCAGGTAATAATGTGTCTCATCAGTGAAGTGCAGTGAATTGGCAAATTTTGAAAACATTCACCCCAAAGGGCAGCAAACATGATCGTTTTTCTCTCCTTACGTGCCATTAAATATTTCAGAGAGCGACGCGGTTCTTGGGAAATGATGCTCGTTGTTGTGAGAACCCCATGGGGGATCTACGGTTTCAGCTGAAAAACAAAGTGACATTAATGTCACTGATTGCTCAACACAATGACTTCAAAATCTTTGGTAAAAGTTGTGGGCTCTGATTGGTCTCCAGTGGTATGCAGCATCAAACTATGTGTTTTTGCGAAAGTTCCAGTAAATGATGGCGGCTCCACCAGTATGAGTGTGCACGCTGCAGCTGACCGTGAGGTCGTCGGATGAAAGCCGTCTGGGGGAACACCCTTCGGTTTAATATGTCCAAACACTGTGTGCCAGAAAAACCTTAACGAGGGAGTTCTCCATTCTTTTTCTCCAGATTACTTCATTCTCTCCTCTCTGCTCCATTTGGACGGCTTTTCTTTCTACGCGTAAAAGATAAATAATCAAATGTGGACAGTAAATCTTGGAAAGTACTGTACTGGTAACCACAAGCCACACCAACAAAACAGTGACAACAAACATGTAGGTTGTGTTGTCCTGTTGTTGTGTAGAGTAAAAACATGTAATTATCTATAATGATATGTTGTAAGCATTATAATAACCCATGTAGTACTGATTTATTCCTCGCAGTGTATAACATCTTGTATTAATTAAGGCGTATTAAGCCGGTTTTGTAACCTCGTGGTGGGCTTCACTTGTCCTTGAGAAGCTGCTGCGTTTTAATGGAAATGTTGTCATCATGACGACAAAGTGAGCCGCTCAGACGCAATGAACAGCTTTTATGCTAAAGATGACACAACACTTTGTGGTCCATACGTCTACTTCCCATCTGCAACAGATCGAACGTGAGCACCAACATGTGTGCCAGCTGAATGTTCCTCCTTCCTGATGTCAGGGATGGAGGCCCAGACAGGGTGGGAGGACAAGCTAATTGGAAACAGACATGAGGGGAAGTGATGTTTGGCTTCGTCAGACTCTTGGTTTGCTCCTAGCGGTTTTTTTATCTGCTTTCCCTGACTCATTAAGGCTGTAACTGTACAAAAAATGATTTTTTAGGGGGGCTCTCCGAGATTCACATTGGCTGATTTACAGTTTACGCAGAAATACCCATGACAAAGATGTTGCTACCAGAGACCAAACACGGGATATTGCTGTGAAATCTGATGAGTAACGTTGATGCTGCTTCTGATGAAATCCAGACACTTTTGCTCATGTGAGAAAATGCTTGTGACCGCCAAACTACAGTTGTTTTAACTCCCGTTAGAGGTCTTGACTCACTGACTATCTGACAGATAGTCAGGCAGATAGTGTCTGCTGGAAAATGTTTCCTGATGATGCCTGTGGTATTGTGGTCATCTAGTCAAAGTCTACTTGTTGCGCAACAGCGGCTGAGTGGCAGTCAAGGCGAGAGATTCTCATTAAGCAGAGATAAAGATTACCGTTAATGTTTTTAGAGCCTCAGTTAAAACCCTGATGTGATGTAGAAGAACATGAATACTAGAAATACAGAAGTATGATCTGTATTAAAGTAAGAGTACTACTTATTAGGACTGGTATATTCAAACTTTATTAGAGAGCTGATATTGATTCATGAGTGTTGCAGCATTGTAGCTGGTCGATATGGGTGGAGTTTAATCAGTCAGTGGTTCCCGTCGTTAGGGCTGGGCTTTCTCTAAAGGGCAGCGAGATAAATCTGAGGGGTCATGACATGGATGAGAAAAGAGAAAAAAACATACGTGTGGCTCAGGCTATTATTTAAAGGTGCAGCATGCTCGTTCCAACATGGGAATTAGTAAGAAACTCAGGGCGGTGTTGGTCTGTTTCAAGAACAACAAACGTGGTGCCAACTTTTTCAAATTACAGCCAAACAGTACAGGAAAATGTAATTCTGATAGCATTTGAGGTCACTGCAGTGACAGAACACAGTACACTTATGTTTCCCTTCAGATCGTACAAATATTTCACCTTCGACTAAAGATTTCCGCAGCCTGTGGCCCAGAGGCTAGGAATCAGGAAGTGCCCTTGAGCAAGGCACATAACCCCCACATGTCCAACACATCTGCCAGAGCAAATAAATAAATGTTTAGTCTTGCCTTTGTGTAATTTTATTTCATTTTTAAATGATGTTGTATTTCGGCCCGTCCCACCTAGTTGTGTCACTACGGACACAGCCACTTCAAAGTGCTTTATTTGAATTTAATTTTGCTTTATTTTATTGAACTTTTCCTTATTTACTCCCCTCCCCATTTTTCTTCCGTAAGCGATGTGTGTGTAAGGTGCTACATAAAGAAAGATCATCAATAATTTTATCACTATTGTTGGGGCAATTATATGGATTCTAGTTAAATAAAACACAGAATAATGCATTTAATTACCGCTGAACTGAATAGTGAAATAAAAATGTCCTTGTATCTGTGTAACTACGTCTTTGGACTTGTTGCTGCAGATGATTATATAACAGATCATATTCGAGCATGTTTCCTCTCATTGTTTGTTTGAAGCTTATTTTGAGCTGTGAAGCTGTAATTATTAACATGATATTTCCATTGAGAATCCTCCTCATCCACACCTTACATCAGAATGTGTAGATCATTTTTCTTTAGAGCAGAAACATAAAGATGACTGACGAAAGTGCACTTGACATTTGAAAAAATGCACTCTGGATGTTGCTCTTTATGTTCAAGAGTCGCTTTGATGTTTGTTCGGCCGGGAACACCTTATTTATGACGTTATTTTTGTACCGAACGTAAATGGCTGTTTATTTAGTCCTGCATCTTACTTTTGATTGTCAGTGGGATTGTGACAGCTGAGCGGTTGTTTGGCAGTATTACAAAACAGGGAGTCTTTCTACGTACACTTTACTGCTCTCTAAAAAGTTATAACAGCTCCACCCTGTGTGTCCTGCTAAATATTTCCATTTAAAACAAAGATCATAGTTCCTCTTAAAGTCATATCATTCACTTGAAGGTGGTTAAAAAGCTGCTGTCCCACCCTGCTCATATAACTGGAGCAGGTTGGCTGATGCTCCTTATGTAACCGCCTGTGTGCCAAACTTATACTGAGCTCGTTAAATGTAAATAATTACACTCCCTAAATCACAATACACCCCAAAGTCTTAATTCCTCATGGAATATTTTCCTATTGCGCTCCAGATAAGTTTTATTGTAATGTCAACATTTTATGCATCAGGAAAAATGTTCCCAAATATCAAATATCAGACTTTTAAAAAATTGTAAATCATTCACATCACAATACAACACATACCACAACACAATAAACCAAATATACCATATATATGATTACATAAATACAAATATATGGATTATTTCCATCTTTTAAGATTTTAATCGATACTGTAGATTATGTTAACATTTTCTTAACCACAATTAAAAAATCACTTTTTTTTCTAGGTTGAAACTGAGTGCAACTAACTGACTTCCTGTTGCTTCACCCATTTTCCCGCAAATTGTTAACTGATGTTTCACTCAATGTTGTCATCAGCAACAAAACTGCACTCTTTTTCACAAGCATTTATTGTTTGTTTAGTCAGTGGAAATATAAAGTACTGTATACCATGAAGGTTATATCCAGTAAAACCCAAGTGTAGTAAACATGTAAACCATCTATTCTTTGAGGCTGCGTCCTTCTGCAAACCATGTAGGAAAAACTGCTCGATTTGCCATTAAAACCAGGGTGAACTGTCCACACTCAACCAAGTGTAAAAGCCTCCGACAAATCACTCTCACTACCACCTTTTTTAATGTTTTAATCTGCCCCCCCAGTTTCCGTCTCAGGTAAAGTAATAGTGTTTATCTTGAAGTAGCAGACGGTCAGAAATCTGCCTATCAGTGGAAACAGAGATATAACATATCTAGTTTTACACGGAAACTTTTTTTTTTTACTTCAGATTTATCAGGATGTACTTTGCACCCAAATCCGTCACTTTATATTGTATAAGGACTTTCCCGTAACTTAGCGTGGCCCCTAGCTTACAGCAGTTTTACATTGTTCTTATCAGTGCAGTTAAGATTTTAACTGTGGTTCACCTTTGACATCACCTTAACACATCTGTGTTATCGTGCATTGATTGACCCGAAAACACAACTGTACACGTTAGAAAAATATTTTATTTTTCAAAATTTCTGTACAAGTTCCCAAAACCAACAATTTTTCACATTTTCAGACAATTTCCAGCCATTACAACATTTTCCTCTGTAATATTAAAATCAGACAAAGTGCATCTTACACTCATACTATTAAGAGAGTAGTTATACAGCAACCAGATAAAATACAACATTGAAAGAAACATCATTGTTTCAGGTTTCAGTAAGTCACTCCATGCTTTGATCCTCGGCCACAGCATCATCATCATTCTGCACTTTTTCTCAGAGAGTTATGGTTTCTGTTTCTCTGCTTGTGCATTGTCCCCACAGCACAATACTAAAACTGCCTTTTTCTGTATTTTCAAGTAACTCTGCAACGCCGTGGACGAGAAGGTGCCATCCAGGATCCAGTGCAACAACAACAACAGTGGTGAAGTAATGTTCACTAAACTGACAGTTCATGGTGTTGTTAGAGTATTCTACACACACATTTGTGGACATGTCGTCTGAATATTTTTTAAAAGACATATAACCCAAGATCCATGACCCCCACCTTTTTAAATACAAAAAAATATTATCTGCATGGCAGTTCTCAAATCTTCTTAGGTATGAATAAATATCTGATGGAAGAAATCTCCCCCATCGTAATCTGAGAAACCTGAGAAGTGCATGAGCCCGAAGGCCCTCAGTACAGTTTCATTTAAATGTGCAACAACATCTCCATATGAAACAAACATTTGTCCTTATATATATTAGTGATATTTTTGTAATTTCAGATAATACAGATGCTATCCATTTTCTCGATATAACCAATAGTTAGCAGCTGTTTGAAAACTCCCTGCCCATGACTGAAATGTGAGACAAAATAAATAAATGAAACCCACTGAATAAAATAAGGTAAATGGTTGAATTTAAATAAATTATCTTCTTTCTCTTAGTACCTACACATTCAACGCATACGCTCGGCCACGTTTCCTGCATAACTTGCGGAACCACGCCCAGTAGAGGCACATCATAAGTAGCCAGTAGAACACGTAAGCCACGCAGCCGAAGACTATAAACTTAGTTTCCTCTATCTTAGCTGGAGTAGACCAATCCAGTTGACTCTCCTTGTAGATTGTGTAACCAAGGCCACTTAATAAAATGGCTGACCAGACAGACAGAGGGAGGAGGGGCATGTAGTTCCCTACAATCTTACGCCTGCCTGATGTCCCCCAGCTGCTTTTGTTCATGGTGATAATGGCAAAGTACTTAGCAGGCAGCAGGCTGGTCATGTACAGAGCAGAGTAGAGGGACATAAACACCATGACCATGTCTCTGCGCAGGATGCAGGCATAGGCCGCTTTCACCAGCCCGATGAGCTGGATGCAGCACAGGATCCAGAGCACGTCCCACAGCGAGCCCGTCCAGAACAGCTGGATGATGGTGGCGGTGACAAAGAACGGGAAAATACCCGAGACGATGGACTCGTAGGTCATCCAGAGGTGGTGCTTGTGCCACCACATTGCGTTGTAGAGCCACTCACGGAAGTATGACTTCGTCCAGCGAGTCTGCTGGCTGAGCCAGCGCAGGAACTGAGCAGGTGTCTCTGTGTAGCATTTGGAGCGGGCTGTGTATCTAAAGGAAACGGAAAAAATAAAAAAAAACAATGAAACCTCTATCATTAAAGAAGCCCAGTCACCAGCAAAACATTTTGTTATTGTACATTTCTGCAAACCACAGATGCAACTTTGTTTTTTTCCGGTGGCAAGCAATATGATGTGAGGAGGCACGTAGGTCCTCTGTGGGGCGGGAGGGGAGGTGGATGGGACCAACCAACCCAGGACCAGGAGACTGATAGGGTGTTTTTTAAACCTAACCCGAGCCTGGAATCTAGTCTGATCTGCTGAGCTCTTGTTTTTTCCCCTGGCAAATGCATCTGGTCCCCACCTGCTGTGGCCATCACAACCATTTATCTCATCTAAGGCTTCATGGACTGACTGATCACAAACTCACAAAACTCAGCACTAACTGTCAACTAGGCAGCACTGAACAAATATGAATCAGGATTATGTGACTATTCGTCACCCTCAAATGTTTTGAGAAACATATTTTAGCCCCAACTAAACTAACAGCACCATGTTGTATGCTGCAATGCTCTGATTGGTTTCTTTGGTTAATTCAAGGGCATTTTTTTTATGCACCTGTTGATAAAGACACTTGGAAATCTAAAATGAAGTGAAAGCTTCCAGACTGATATGCATTGGTGAATTAGTCTGGCAATGCCAGGCCATTCTAACTCTGTTGTTAACCAACTGTTTCAGTGTGTTTCAAGCTGCCAACAACATATTTGTGGGTAAAAAAAAAAGTAGAGATTCAACGTTATCTGTGGTTTGCAGAAACACACAATTCCAACAATTATTCTGCTGACTGGGTTGCATTAAAGATGATACAATCAAGATAACTGCATCTGACATCATTTCTGTGCACAACATTGATGCGATTCTTACTTTGTAGCATAGCCCATGCTCAGCATTCGGTTAGTGAGATGTCTGTCGTCACCAAATGTGCAGTGAGTTCCCAAAAACTTCTGATTGTACCAGGACTCCAGAAACTGCTGGAGGAGATCGTTCCTGTACAGGCCTTCATGGAGCAATTCAAGAAAGAAACATGAGTTACAATGTGTTACAACAATGCGTTAAAGCCATGACTGCCACTGCTGGACGTGTAGGATCAATACTTTGACCCACATCCCAGAGGAAAAGGCTTTCCCTTACCCAAAGGACCGCTGATGCAGGACACACAGTTGAAGAAGGACTGGCAGGACCTCTCGATGTTGAAAGCCATCCAGTACCTCAGACTGCTCATGAAGCTGATGTAAGAGTCTTTCAGGTTGAGGATCATCACATCTCCTCCCACAGCGCCGTACTTTGGGTTACTTTCCAACACCTTGACGAGCTCCACAGTGGCCAGAGTGTCCAGCTTGGTGTCTGAGTCACACACCTGGGGAGAAATAGAAATAGATCATATCATAAGGAATGTGCACGTCTTTATAAAAACATGAGGAATATAAAGTGTAAAACACAGATACACACCTGTATGTAGTCCACTGATGGCCCGAGTGCTTTAAACGCTGTGTACATCACCTCCCGCTTGCCGCCCCACTTCTGCATGATGCACACACACTGCTTGCTCTGGATCAGATGCTCTACCTCTTTCCGCTGTGGATCCTCTCCCATGGTGTAATCAGCATCCCCGCCTGGGCCGATCTCTGCTTCCACGTCCTGCTGGGCCTGGGATGGGTCCCATGTATGGTAGTTGTTCTTCCACACAAAGCAGCCAGGGTCCTGGTCCGCAAACACCTCCTTGAACATCTCCATCATGTACCGGTCATCATCCGAGTTCCCGTCTATGACCATGATGATGCGCAGCAGCTCAGGGGGATAATTAAGGGCCCGGATGGAGTTGAGGCACTCTCTGAGATAGACCGGGTCCTCCTGGTAGGCTGATATGGTGAAGCCGATGGTTTTGGTGAAGGAGCAGGGCGCCGTGCGAGCTTTCATCCGCCGGTGCTCGATGAAGGCAAAAAAGCTCTGGACCAACACGTGGAGCGAGAGGAGCAGTCCATAAAAGCCAAAGGAGATGATCCCATACATGGATGTCACCAGCTGGAAACCGTCAACATAAGCCCACACCATCACGCCCAGGACCAGCAGAGCAAAGGTGAAAGTGAGGACGGCCCGGACAACCGAGCCCAGCTTCTTCAATAAAGGTTTCAGCTCCATTGTGTTTCTTTACCTAACAGACACAGAGACAACACATGTATGACTAAAGGATGGATTCCTACATTTTCACAGACAATGACTGTGGTTTGGGGAAAAAAAGGGTGTAATAAAAGGAGCAAGTGGTTTTATGTGGACTGTAGTAAGACGTGTTAACAAGCTAAACAAGTTGGAAAATTAAATCCAGTCTCATATTTTTTAAAATAGTCTGTGCCAAGGCTGCTAATTCTATAGTGTCTCACTGACCTTGTTGTAGGTCTAAATGAATTTCCCCTCTGGGATAAATAAATAAAGTCATTTTTGATTTTTGATTTGATTGACCTTGTTGTAGACACAGACACACATAAGTCAGTTCAGATATGAAATAAAATGACATAGAGGCTACAGTGTCTCCAAAAGACTGAATCATTTGTTAGCATAACATTTTAACACGTTTTATTTACATATTTATAATTGATTAATTGATAATATATTCATATTCCAATCATTTAATAAACATTTAGTAATGATGTATTTAAAATTATTGTACATGCAAATAACAAGCCATGCCAAATAATGTAACACATGCTAAACGAGCCTTCTCTGATAGAAAACTGTAGCTGACCATAAAAAAGTTGCAATATAAAGCAAGAAGTAACACTGGTGTTAGTCCATTGACTAAATTGTGAAAAATCTCAAATGAATTCATTAATTAAAGAGGTATTATAGCACTGTAATGCCGTGTAAAATAATCAGATCTTACCTCCAGCAGAAATCAGATTTTTGTTTTTATTCAAATACTTATTTTAAATCATATCATCTTTAATGTATAAACGTGATTCTACATGGATTCTTTCGTTTATATTTAAATCACAGTCTGTATCTACTCATTCAAATGTAATTATACCCTAATTATACGTTTTTAAGCAATTTATCAGCAAAACAGCACTAAAAATAAACACATGACAGTTATTACCTGATGTCAAGTTCCCCTGGCTTTAGATTTGCGAGACATCCACTCGGTGTTTCTCTCGTGTGTGTGGACACTTGGCTTGAAGTTTGCCGGCTTTATAGGCTCCTATGTTCAACATGGGATCCATGTGCGCGCTTTCTCGGGGATTATCACTTACGCGCGCCCCCGCTGACTCAGCCGTGCGTCAGGAGCAAGGCGGTGGTCCCGCTGACTGAGGACAGCTGTGCGCGTGGAGCATACAGCTGCTTTGTTTGGTCCTTTACCATAGAGATGTAAAGTCTCTGACTGCATCCTAAAAAAAAATTAAGAGGTTCCCAAACTTAGCGGTACAGTAGGAACTCCAGTCAACCCACATGTCTGTTTAGGAGTTCTGGGGTTGTCTGTTGTGAGGTTTCTTCTTATCTTGACCACAGTTTCCTTTTGACAGTTAATCGAAAACTCTTACTCACCTACTGTATTTATGAGGTAGTTGTGCTTTACTTGAATATTTCCATTACTTGCTACTTAATTCTTCAAATATTGTATTTTTACACACTTTTAGTTACTTTTTACATAAAATATATCTGGTATGTTTTTATATGATACATTGCAGTACTATATGACTAATCGACCCAGTAATATAGTGTACATAATTGTTTAAACTGGCTCACATTGGTGCTCTACAAAATTAAAAAGCTTGTACATGTATTAAAAATGAATAATGTAATATTTTATAACAATATAACACATAAAATCTATAAATACTTATTTGCCTATACATCCATCAGACCAACCATTCATCTAGATCTGCTGTTTAATGGTTAAAATTAATTTAATGTATTAATTTATTATTTATTGCTCAACCAACTGTAATATTATTATACAAGCTACATAACATTAATATAATGGACCCATAATCAATAAGAATATATATAATTTAAAATAATTTACTATATGGTTATTTTAAATTATTTAAACATGTTAATGCATCACTATTTATCATGCAGTAATTGTTGTGAAATGTGTATTTTCAATATATTTGAATTCTGCCTTCACTTTTGTACTCATATTTAGCACTGCTGCTGAAGTTGAAAGCCTTTAAGTAATTCAGTTTTTCCTACAAACTGTGCAGGCGTTGAACAGAATGTCAGGTATTCAACCACATCAACCTTGAGAGAGAAAAGACCTCAGCAGCTGCCATCGAGCTTGTACACAGGTTGGATGTTGCCCTCTGCTGGCTCCTATCTGACACTGCAGAAGTTTAAGGAAAAAGTGGTAGTAGAAGAGTAGGAAGTGGGGAGTATGTCTTTCATTTGTGAAGTGTAATCGGAAAGGAGTCTAAGCTGAAGTCACAGAGGAAAAGGAAGTCTTGCCTCTGTCTTATCCTACTACCACGTGACTTCAGAGGACTACAGCTGCCCCTTCTGGTTCACTGAGTCGTTGCCACTGTCGTGACTTAACCATGATTACATCCCTGGAGAGTTACTTTACAGGGAAATCTGTTGACCGCTCATGAGGGTCCACACCCTTAGCCGCAGAAGCTGGCCCGAGCCGTCAACACGCTTCATGTCGGACCCAAATAGAAGCCACCAGGCAGCTGATGTCATGTGTGGAGGCTGAGCCAGTCACTGCATATGTTCTGACTGTATGTGTGGGCTGATCCATGGGACCTGTTTGTTTGCATTAATGTACTTAACAATGTATGCTTTGTGCTGTTTTTTTAATTCATCATGTTGGATGTCATCTTTTTCTATTAAATTGTTTTATATGCAGTATGTGTGTTTAAGATGCTTTATTGAGTCATTTCACACATCATTGTTATTAGATTATTACCCCATTAATCATCTTATTTCCTTGTTTTTTTTTATTTTCCATTACATGGCTTGATTTTTATGAAAGGTCATAAAACTGCTGGTTTCTTCCGACGCGTCCCTGGCTAATCATTGCGTTCGCTGGGGGATTAGCTGCATTCGTCTGAGGCCACATCAAGAACATGTACCGCAAAGGACAGAGCAGAGGGACAAGGACTCTTTTACCGAGCGCCCATTTACTTCTAAGTATCTCGTAAACAGGGTTTGTGGAATCCTGTAGCATTCAAAACATGGACATCTGGGTTGCCAGAATGAACATCCTGTCCAAGGCAGTGTTGCTTAAAAATAAAATAGTGCAGCATGCAGCGTGCTTCATAGCAATAAGAGCTATTTTTTGTACACAAATGAGTCGTCGTTAGGACTCTTTATTCGGTGGTCAAGCAAATGCCTGGTGACTCAGCCCGCCGCTCTGCGCCACACCCAAGCAACCAGAATCCACTTTAATCACTTGGCCATTTTATGATTGAGTATTCTCATATGTGCACCTGATGATGTTGTTCATTTCCAACTTGTGACCTTCCAGAAAGAGGTTACAAAGCTGAGTCAATGGTAGGGAGTTAGTGTATCGTTCTCATTAAAAGGGGCTCAAAACTGAAACGCGCTTGTTGATAACGTTCACCTGCGTTTCTATTTTACTCCAAACTTTGGCTAAAAAAGGTTACTTGATAGTCGACTGTCGAAGCACCACATTTGTTGCAGACAGTGCTCCATAATCAGTGATTATGGAGTGTGGAGAGAGTGTGCAACATGCTTTACAGTTGCAGCCCACAGAGAGCAGTGTAGCAGCACTTTTTTTTGGCCTTTGTGATTTACTGTTGCCTGACTTTAAATGTCAGGTTTGTTCCTCAACTGCTCTGTGTTCTACAGAGGCATCCGTGATCAAGAAACATGTCTGCCCATTCATTTAAAAGCCTTTCTGAGAGTCACACACTGTGACAGCATGGGAGGTAGCTAGATCTGGTGCACACTATATTACAGTCTTAGATACTTAGATAGATGGCTCTCTGATTTACAGTGATGTTTACCGAAGCTGGGAATTATGGTGTTGAGCACAAGTGGCTTTGGAGACACACTTGTTATAGACACCTGCAGAGCAAAACACCTGTCTGTAGATTCACTGTAATATGAAGTAAAGTGAGTGTGAGAGGCAGATGTCTGTCTCACTGTCATTCCAATAACTTACTAACAGACCTGAAAAAAAAAAACACACTGAACACAGCACATCATGTCCTCGGCTTTACTTTCTCATTCTTTGATATCTTTGCTGTTCAGCCAGTCGCCATGGTGTTCTTGATCCAGGAGATGTAATTGCAAACTTTTGTGTACACCCCGGGCTTTTTCCTCAAAGCACAGCCATGGCCCCAGGACACAACTCCCTGGAGTTCTCCGTCACACGTCATGGGACCCCCGGAGTCACCCTAAGGATGAAAAAGAGATAACTGGTGCCTCCTTTATATAAACAGGCGTGTGTTACAGCAGCTATGATCTCTATCTTACCTGACAGGAGTCTTTCCCTCCCTCCAGATATCCAGCACAGATCATGTTTTCAGTGATTTGGAAAGGATACATATTGAAGCATGTATCGTCACTCAGGAGAGGGGCATCCAGGCACTGCAGCTCATGAGGAAACCTCGCTGGAAAAGACAGAAAAAAAAATTGTTTAATGTATAACTATATTTTTCTCACACATCCAGATGGTTTCTCTGTAACTCACAGCCCTCGTTGCTGGGACGAAGACTCCCCCACCCAGAGATATGGCACATTGTGCCGTCACTGGCACACTTTGAAGGGAGCACAGCAGGGCGCACGTAGCTGTTCAGAGTGGCAGGTCGGCTCAGTTTGATCAGCATGATGTCACTGTCCTGTGTGCGCGAGTTGTAGTCAGGGTGGCGGATGAATTTGGCAGACATGATGTGCTGTTCAGTCCCCTCATGCTCCCAGATGTTGTGCTCTCCCAGCCGAATTTCTACATCTGACCTAGAAGAAATAAATCTATATTTAAAGGAATGCTTTTACACTAAAAATGACTCTAATGATACACTAAAAAGAGTAGTGGAGGCATAAAAAATAAATTTTTCTTCATGCATTTTCAGGCCTACTCAAGTAAAAGTACAAAAATATCAGCATCAAAGTGTACTTAAAGTACTCATTATGCAGAATGGCCTGACTCAATTGTTTTATATATCCCAAATATATTATTGGATTATTATTATTGATGCATTTAAGTAAGCAGCTTTCTAATTTTCTTAAGGTAGGGGTCATTTTGTCTACTTAATATACTGTTATAAGATTTCATTTAACTTTAAATTGATCATGTTTTATGTTAAATCTTGACCTGAAAAGTAACTAAACTACTAAATGTAATAGAGTTAAAAGTACAATATTTGCGTAGAAGTATAAAGCTACACAAAATGGAAATATCCAAGTCAAGTACAAGTACATCAAAAATGTACTTTAGTACAGCACTTGAGTAAATGTACTTAGTTACATTCCACCACTGTCTCTCGAACACAATATAAATCCATCGGTGTGAACCAGCTGCTGTAAACAGAGGTTAGATTAGCGTTAATCTTACTTTGTTTTGCAGTGTGCTGCAGAGAGCACCCACTCCTCAGACAGAAGAGTCCCGCCACAGAAGTTGTACCCAGTGAAGAGAGACACTTGGTGAGGCACAGAATGTTTCGGACACTCATACCCTCCAACGATCTTGTTATCGTCCTTCAGAGCAGCTGCAGCTGTTAAAAAGTGAGACAGAAACAGAGGAAATTATATCATCCATGTGTTGGCATCTATCGTATTAACATACCAGTCTGTGGCACCATTTTATGCCCCATAATCTGACTTTTACAGCATCTATAAAGCATACCTGCCCCTCCGAGGAGAGTCAGAAGAAGGAACAGCTTCATGCCTACTGTCTGTCTGTCTGGCCAGCAGATTAATGTGCCCTCACTCTCTTAGTATCAGGTATTTTAGTCCTCTTATCTCATTTTTCTCAAGGTCTTCTATCGTCAGAGGTACGCCTCAAACATTAAACATGTGTTACATTTCCCCAGAACTCTGGGTTTAATGTACAGTATACAGTAACAGGCAGAAAACAAACTGGGAAAAACAGCTTGGATGTGGGAACAATTTGAATTGCAAACACTGACATTTGGAATTCCCCTTTCTCCGTACGCACTCAGTCAGAGTGATTTTCATTAGTTTTGGAGCTCACACTTCTTTGTAATTTTGAGCTCAGTGTGGAATCAGTATGTTTTCTATAAAACTATGTCACTGCGGCAATGTTTTTCTTTATTGAGGGTTTATTATACCATCACATATTGGTGTGAGACGTGTGCTGCCTTCAAGTAAACCACAAAAAAGTGATATTTGCACTTGTGGATGTTGAGTAAGACTTGGAATGTGGGTGTAATTCATGTGGTTAAAGATGCTCTAGGCCAGAGTAAGACTGTGCTACAGCAAATGTACAATCTTACAACACCCAGAGAGCACAGAAAATCATTTCACAAGTCATATTTTACTGTTTTAATGTTCCACTTACTCATACAACGCAGGTAGTCTGCTTATCAGCAAGCTGCCGCCTGGAAAAATGCAGTATGTTGCTGTGTTGCAATACATGATATGGAACCATTTTGCATTGCTCAACCTTAACATGCAATAATAATAAAGAAATGGAAAATGGTATGGAAAATGTCAGCATTTTAGTTTCCTGTGTGTCATCAGTGATGTGCCAGTTGTTAGCACTGTATTGTATTGTGACTAACACAGATTTTTTGTTGTCACAATCTTTGATACAACTGTGCAAGTTTGGACGTCATATACACAGTTTCAGTTAGTTGAAAGAGAAATTGATTCCCTGTAAAGCAGAACTTTGTTTGACGGTTTCATTTCACATCCTGTTATGAAAAGAAATCTGATCGTCCAGTTCAGAATCTGTTTCTTTCTTCTATCTTTCTGCTTTGGGAAATGTTCAAAGGGAATCAGCACTCTTACTGTTTCTTCATCACAAAAGTGCAGATCACTGCTGAGTCAATGCTTCAGAGTGGAGACATACAGAGAGGTACAGGGCACCGTTACTCATGTATGAGCATAGGTGTTTATCAGCACCAGACAGGAAAACACTTAAATGTGAGGGTGCATTTAACCAAACCCTATGATTATACACTTAAGGCTAAAATATAACGCATTCCCATCCAGCACAGGCAAGTTCTCCCCCCATCATTACTGTGCGGCACACTCACCGTCTGCCTCATTCCTTTTACAACCTGCATATCTTTGCTTGTGTTCTTTGATTGCAATCAAGTGCAACAACTTGGCACATTCTGTTACCAAATCTACTCTCTGCAAAGATAAAAACGCCCCTGGTTTCATATGTGTCAACTGTGTTTACTCAGAGAGCAGATTTCACTACACTCAGTGGTGGACTATCTGAGGGGCGTAAATAATGAAAAGTGCACCAGCTGCTTGTGGTGGGGCACCAGCACGTGGAAACTCTTCTAGCATGTCGGGCAGCCTATGGGACACTGTGTCTCATTTATTTCGTTTTTTGTCATCACTTGTTTTTTCTGGAAGGGTGACTATTATGATGTGCAAACTTCAGATAAGGCTGAAATTATAAATCTATACTGTGCAAATTGCAGCATCAATGCTATCCTCTTTTTTTGTTCGTTTGAAGTTTTGTGTGATCTCTTAATATCACGGGAATCCAGCACAAGGCGAACTAAGAGGGCACTTCATCAAGTTTTATCCCCCACATCCAGCAGGGCATTCATGGTACTTTTTATGTCATTAAGTTCTCAATGGTAAACATGAGGCCACAGGACATTTCAATGGCATTTATTGGAGAAAAATAAATTGCCAAAATCATTAAAAGAGTGCACCAAATGCAAAGAGTCCCTGAGCTAATTGCTTGGAAACGTCTTTGATAGTCCCACACATGACACCCAGATGCCTGTTTCAGTCGCACATGTGCAAAACAGCATCCAGGATGTGAACAGTTGAATGAATTAAGAAGCAAGATAAATACTTTGCTGCAATCTAAAACTGCCATTGACCTTAAATAGTAACCACAGATTTTTCTTCCCCCAGTATGTGCCACCCTAACCCTTAGTCACAGTACATAGAAAGGATCAAAACTTCCATTGATTTCACCATCTGCTGCCCCCTGTTTAACCAGTTCCGGTTCCCCTAATCCCATTCCACTGTACTTAAAATACCCTCGAGGAGACAGAGAGAGCAGTGTGTCAAAGTACTGTATGACTTGTGCAGTGCCAGGCTTGTTTGCTGTCAGACAGACAGAGCCCAGGCTGATTATTCATATCCCTAGGTCTGCTGAGGGGGACCAGGCGTTGTGGTTGAAAGTAGGGACGAATGTAAGGAAGTGGTTTAGGTTATTGAGGTTCAGCCTTTTTCCCTGTGTGTGGTGTATTTCATGGAAAAAAACGTCACTCAGCCATAGGGGCAAAAGCCGTTGGCACCGGTTTCGACTTGAAAAACAAAATTCCTGACCTCTCCACACCCGTGAGACAAGGGTTTGATTTCCAGTCAACACCGCAACAAGATCAACAAACCTTTGAGGTTTTTTGGGACGCAGCAGATTCCCACTATTTGTGTCTTCATGGCAGCGTTACCGGAGTCCAGAAGTTTCAACACAACAGTTAGTATAGCAGCATTTCACAAAAGGAATTGTGGATTTAGAAATGCTGTGAGCTCAGAGTGTTTTGCACTCCACAGCGATGAAAAACACCGGGTGTATTACCGAGACGCTGAGAGCAGGAGTGTGTCATTAGAACCACACTGTCCCACACACAGACACTCACAGACAGGCATACATTCTAGTTGTGATTTCAGGTTTCTCCCCCACCCTCCCAGCTGCTGTCGTGAATAATAAACCCCCAAACTCCAACTGCATACATCACCCTCTACTAAAACTAAATTCCCTTTAAACCTCCACTAGTTGTTTTACACACCCAAATTGGTATTTGTGCGGCACACACATAATTGCACGTTGGGTTGGTAAATCAAGAACTCTGGCAAGCCCTTGACTCTGAAGGCTTGCCTCAAACTATAGCCTTGGGATAGCTATTAATATCCCCTACAGAGTAGACACCAGCAAAACGCTCTGCCTTTAAGTTCTCTTACGAAACTATACAGCAGAAAATCCAAAAAGCACATTTAAGCACAGAAATGAAAAGTGGGTGATGTGTTGCTCAAGAGGGTCAAGGCCAAATTAAGCAAAGTAGTCATGCTGTCTAGACTTTAGCTAAAACAGTAATGTCATTTAGTGTTACCAATGGTGCTGAACAGAATTAAAGCGAGTGATGAGGAAGGTAACTGGGTCAGCTTATTTTAAACAGTTTCCTGTAGTTAGAATGAATTGTTTTTGGCCCGGGTGTAAAATTTCTCTCAATGGGGAGATATTCAGATGCTGAATATTTATGCAGCCCCCTCAAAAAAGAGGCAATGATAACAGAGACATGAGTCCACCTACACACTGAAATAAGGGTGTTGCTCTGGACTCATGCAGAGGCTGAGAGCGTCGTACAGACATGTGTAGTGTCTCTCACTCTCTCTCTCTTTCCTTTCTTCCTCCCCCTCACATCTGGATTTCTGGCAGGACATAGTTCCTGTGTGGTGTGTGTGTACATAGCGGGGGACTCAGCTTTTTAGGGTTGGGCAGGTTCTAGCTGTTCACAATCTGATCAGTTCAAGATATTGAGCTTCATTGTGTTTCACTGTGTGAACAACTGCAGTGGTGCAGATCACCAAAGCCGCCACTGCCACTAAGATGCTCTGTGGTCTGATTGTTTGGATTGTACATATTTACCTCCACCAATCAGGTTATGTTTTCTGGTTGGTTGGTCTGCCTGCAGGGTTTCAGAAAAACTGCTGGCAGGTTTTTATGAAAGTTGGTGAAAGGGTGCAGCCTTGGCCATGGAAGAACCCATTCAGTTTTGGAGCAGATCCGAATCACAGGGTATATACACTAATTATTTTCCACTTTCCGTAACATTGCCTGATAGAACATTTGCGCTGCGTTCACATGGTGCTGGAATAGTCGGAAAAATTTGTCCCTGATCATGTTTCATAGCTCGCCTGATCCCTTTCCTTTGCTCTTTGTTGTTATGTAGATACTTCCACAGTACAATTGTTGTTTCCACAGTACACTTGGTTCATGGGACCATCCAAGTGAATCCACCACTGGTCTTAGCATAGGTTTGCACTCTCCAAGTGATATGATAGAAATGTATTTACCTCTGTTATTCAGTGGTGCAAACATTTGAAACAAACATTTGAAAAAATGACTTCTGTACTTCCAGTGGGACACAAATGCTGGCATCTTGCTGACGTAATAGTAATGATTGACAGCGATGCAAAGTTTAAATGGTGCAGGAGGGATGGGAGGCGTATGGCTCGAACAAACGGTGGACTTTCACCCAGGAGCTTAACATAATTACTTCACTTCCGGCATTAATGTGCATTTATTTACTTTTTAAACTGTCTTTTATAACACCCAACCAGTACGTTTTTTACCCTAAACCTAGGTCAATGGTTTTGTAGCACAAATTCCCTGAAACTGCAACCGCAAACAGTACATGTATGTATAATGCTGTGTGTGCTATTTTCCGAACGCTCTGCTGTACCGCGAGCTGCTTTCGACAAACGCACAAATGTGTCGTTACGGGCGGTGCTGATAAACGGTCTATTCTGTCGTTCTTTGGAGATCTTGTTGGCACCAGTTTCCCACTCTTCTACTTTAAAGCTGTCAAGTTTGTTTGATCTTTCACCATTACTCCCTCTCAAAGGGACCTATGTGGCTTTTATACCTAACTGATGAAATTTTCATTGGAAAGTTTCCTACTTTAATGTAAAAAATCATATGAACCATTGATGTGAACAGCCTGATTTGTACTGTAAGTAGCGAAATTCTTTAAACTCAACTTCTAGTACCAACAAGCTTGTTTCTGTAATAGATGTTGGCCAAGTGCGTTTCCACATCTGTTTAACTCCTGCTGATGGAGTTTGATTATCAAGATGATGTGCAAGGATGTTCATTTGAGTCACTTGAAATACATCATCGCACACTGGAATTCTTGTCTCAATGTCAGTGTGTTTGCCCGTGAAATGTAAAGAAACAGAGACTCCTGGGATTTAGGAAACAGTCCATTCATCATGTTTTAGCAATTTTCCACATAAAATTCTCAGAAGGAAAAAAAAGAATTAACTCCCAAGCATGTCATACAGATGTACAAATGTGTGGGTAGTGGGGCAGAAAAGCCAAGAGTAAAGAGGAACCATGTGGGAGGAAATATGACCATGAAGTCAATCTCAGATGAAACATTTCTTCCCCACTGAAAGGTAGGGCTGCACTCTGGGGACATGAGAGTGATTTTCAGCCCCTCCAGCCAACACTCCCCCATGTCCATGCCTCTATCCTGCAACTTAACCAGTAACAGTATGTGTTCATTGCATGAACTTTGAGTAAGTCAGCAAGTTTTATAGTTCCTTCAAATCTTCAGGTTTGCCCTGTTATTTGTTCAAAGTAAAGTTTTGAAATCTTCTAATTATTCTGCTAATCTGTAGGTCCATGTTATTGCAAGGTCTTGGGACAGATCGCAGTTCAGGACTCTGAGAGCTCGACTGGGATACATCTGCGGTACAAAAGCAGCAGGAATGCTTCAGGCAGAGAGAGAGAAAGATGAAATTGCTTAGATTTACAGCTTAGATTTGCTTCAGGGTGGGTACATGAATTCTCTTTTGTTTTAAGGTTGCAATCAGGTCTGCGGTTGGTTGCCCGTCCTTGTGTGTAGTGATGCCTACACTTATGCACCTTTTGGCAGATCATATAAATGTCAAATGTTCGAGGAATGTGTGCTTCAGTATAATGGGTGACCAAAAGTATCCCTTCCAATCCCAAGAAGTTCCATTTTTAACCTCATGCAACAATTTCCTTTCAGTTTACTACAGAAAATGACTAAGCTGCAGAAGTATGGAAACCCTGTTTCATATTTACTGCTGTAGTGTTTTTACTTACCTAATTTATGATTATGAGAGCACGTAAAATGTGTTTCCAAATTTCACAAGCAATCGGATTACCGTGCAAAATAGGATGCTGACACAATGAAAGAAGAATAGAAGAATATGAAACATAACCCCAGATTTGTTTTTGTTTGAATCAACAGACTCACTGGTGTTATGTGCCCATGCAAGTGGACAGAGGCACAGAGGGAGTAGCCTGCTATTTTAGAAAAACTGCAGTCCTAAATTATGGACAGATGCTGCTGTGTCTTTCTGCATGGTGGACAGAGACGAGGACATTAACAATGTGCAACCTATGAGTTCAGATGTCAACTCACAGTCAACACACACTTAACCTCAGGCGAGCGTGAGGTCAACCCACAAAGAGAAAAACACATTACGCAGCGGGATCACTGGTGCACATGAGAAGTCCCGGCTCCGCTCTTTCTCAGGTAGTCATCTCAACAACCCACAATTTTTGTATTTAGTTGTTTGGTTACTTGGTGTTTTCACTTTTGGAGTTTCCCAAAGGACAAAGCCTCTATAGTTTGAAGGAGGCAAGTCTTGGCAGGATTTTGCATCAGATAAGCAGCAGAGCAGCACACTTGCACATAAGAGAAGCTATTGTGACAGCATCATGTATCACTATGAACTGAATGTATGTGCATCTTCTTGCTGTATGCATTAATGTAACTCTTCAATCAATTAAAAAAAAATCTGTTTAGTTTTAGTAAATGTAAACATATATTTTACATGAACTGTAGTGCAGCCTGGGGATAAAGTAGAAAGTCTTACGGAGGGGGGTGCTTACAGCCTGAGGTCCCGCCTTATGGGAGCGATGACGTCACACATTTAAGGAGTCTGGGATCAGATCTCCACAATTTCCACAGACTAGTCAGACTCGCACGGTGTGGCTTTTGCAGCGGACACATCTCATCGGACTGGCGCTTTAAGAGAAGGTACCGTACCTGTGATATGCTCTGAGAGCTCAGCTCAGGCTCACACAGACGATGAAAGCATCTGATGTAGGTTGTAAAACTGCTCTGGCAAACTTTGGAGCCGCTCTGGAGAGTTGCTGCTCTTTGAAGTCGACGACGGTCTTTGTATGCAATTAACCGTGCAAATACGTTGTCAATTAAGTCTATATATAGGTCTATTATATTCGTTTGTTTTACTAATTTGCTACAATAGATATCTTGATGTTATTTATTTTCCTAAATCGTATTTGTTTGTTGTTGTTGTTTTTATTAGATTTTTAGTTTTTTGACTGTTGATGTTTTTTTATGCAAGCCAGGGGATTTAAGGTGTTGGATTGTTTAGAAAAGATATATGTCTT